>CM035425.1:132003314-132403314 GCA_020310875.1 Ceratopteris richardii
TATTCTAGAGATGTGACGACGACAGCATTATATCAAAAGATTTAAGCCTTAATAATCTTCAAAATTTGTCATCATCAGATCTTTGTCGTGCGCACTCATGCCAAAAGAAGTTTATCAGTAATATTGTCATTGAAGATTTCACAGATCTTCACCGTTGCTCCTCAGCGTGCGTCAGATGATTCCCGTATACTTGCTGTCGTATGGCACTGTCAATCATCCATAGAATCATCGAAAGTAATGCATATTTAGTCTTTTCTTCTCTGCAACGTGCCACTTATGTCCCCAATCATCCGCCAAGACTGTGTTTTAATGAGCAGGGCCGCAAGTAGATAATAGAAGAGAGATAGCTTACAACAGCCCTAGAGAATCTCCTTCTTCCGTCGTCATGCCCACAAATATGACTCCCCTCTTCTCTTTCAACGCCCCCTCTCAGTTTGTACGCATGGAAATCACCACAGAACTTATTACTTTTCTTTGTCTTGACAACATCAATCCAACAAGATCTTCATGTTCTTTCTCCTCTGCGCAGCGATTCACTTCACTCTTTGGAGCCGCATGGATCCAATCTTTTCTCCGTCTTCACTTGCTTTTCCTATGATCTTTTGATGGACCTCTTCTCAGAGAATGCCGCCTTGAACATAGATATCACATGAATATAGATGATCAAAGGAGAGCCCCCCAATTGAGGATACAACTTATATATATGTGTTTCATCGGTCCAGGTCTGCTCGTTCGTCTTCCACTCAAGCTTTTCTTCTAGAGTCTTCAGCACGTCCTCTCTATGCATGGCGGCTCTATTTTTGGATTGACCTACCACCCTTCTTTTTCAACATGCGCCTTCCATCACTTTTTGAAGTAGTCCTTTTTTATGCACAAAAGTGGTCCCTCTAGAAGTTTTACATGTAGAACGACAACCATCTACTAGTAGCCGTATGCTTTTGCCACTGAGGAAATTCATAAGGAAATCAGCCTTAATGACATGGGTAAATATTCATAACCTTGATAATAAACCATTAATTTGAAAATTCATATGTCAAAAATAAAGGATTAGGAGATCTAGTTAGGGAGAGAGAATCTCTCCGACATTCATCCCCACAAAACCTGTGCTTCCTCCGGATGCGCCAAACCTGCAGAGCAGAGAACGCAATATCAAATTCTTTGGAAAATTATTCATGACTCAAATGCGACTAGTCTATTAAAAAATGGTTCTATCATTAGTACATCTTCTGATAGCAAAGAAAACTTATAAAATTATGTAAGCTTGAATTTCAACCTTTTCGTTCAATGCATGAGTTGGAAAACAGGTTTTAGAAAGAAACTATAGAAGTCATTGAAATAGTGTTCGTACTAACTCTTCTATGAACTCTTGTTCATAAGTAAAGCATATGTTATACAGGCCTTCTATCCTCATCTCCTAACCACTTGCCATTAAGATACAAAAAACTAATTCCCCTCTAGCATACATCCGCCTTATATAGCCCGCTTTTCAATTCAGAAGTGATTTCAAGACCACAACTGATTCATTGAAATCATTTGATTTTTCTTTCATCTCTTTTTTCATCATATTTTTCTTTTTGTCATTTTTCCTTTTTTCATATGCAACAACCATTAATGTACTGCTTTCAATTTTTCTTCGCAACTTTTTTGATGAAGGGGAAAGGCTTAACCCCTAATCAGAGCAAAGGATCTAGAGGTAAGCTAAAGCGGGAACTAGGATCTCTTTAGTAAAATGGGTTAGATTTAAGGAAGCTTAACTATATAAAACAAGCCTACTTCTACTAAGAGTTGCAAGTTAATGGTTCCTTCAACTATTCATATGACAGCCATAGGTCTCTAATCCCTATCTTCTCTTCAAGCACGTTCCTACTTCAGTGTAAACTCTACGTTTCATAATTTTAAGAAGTTTCTTAACCTATCTGAAGAATGTACTTATCTTAACATGAAATGAAAGGAAAAACAAACTTAAAACATGAATCAGGTTTAGAACTGTTTCACCTGATCAACATAGAATTCATCTTCAACTTCTCTTCAAATTCCTCATAGTATTGACAAACCATCAATTTGATAACGTATCATCAATTCTTGTAAGTAATCATAAAGTAGAAGATACAAAACAAGTAATCTTCATTTTCATTTATCCTGCAATTTCATAACACATCGTCAATTCTTGTAAGTAATCATAAAGCAGAAGATACAAAACAAGTAATCTTCATTATCATTTATCTTGCAAATATAAATTCATATATTCTATCAGATTCATCTTCATCATGTCACAAATTTCATCATAAGAAATTCATAGTGGTTATAATTTTCATAAATAATGCATTGTTACAATAGGTTTTTCAACCTATGAAACAAAATTCATAAGTTTCATATTAGGTTTTTCAACCTTTGTAACAAAGTTCATAGTATAATATAATCATCATCATATTGTATCATATTTTCATGTTCATCATGTTTATCATGATCATATTTATATCATGTATATTTCTTTCTTTTAAAAGTATACCATCATAATTGTTGTAAACAAAATCATTTTGTTCAAAATATTCATCATTTCATTATAATAATGTTCATAATTGTTCATCATAATAGATTTCTTCCTATTTGTGAAAGAAAGAAAATCATAAGTTCATCATAAGTTTAGGAAATGACAAGCATATTGATCAAACTTACTTGCAAGCATATTGTGCATATAATTTCAAACATGTTTTAGTTTAATTTGTAACCAAAAAACTTTGTGTTTTCATATTTTAGTATTCTTTTAATTAAGCAAATCATAATGTAAAACTTTATCATAAGCTTTTAACTAGCTTTTCCAAGCATAAAAACTTCATAAAACAAAACAATTTAGGTATATGTTCCTCAACTTTAGGAAAACAGGCATATATGCAGCAAGCAATATCAAAATTTAAAAAGTTTTATCTTCAATAAACAATTCCATCACAATAAAACTATTTAGGTATATGTTCCTGAACTTTAGGAAAACAGGCATATATGCAGCAAGCAATATCAAAATTTAAAAAGTTTTATCTTCAATAAACAATTCCATCACAATAAAACTATTCTCTTAAATTCTTCTCCTTTTTCTTAACTGTAAATGAGTTTTTGGTATTATTTTCAATCTTCTAGATGGCTTCTTGTACCCATTTTTCCATATTCTTGTCATGTTCTAATTGAATTTGAAGATTTTCATCTTCAAATGTTTGTATTATTCTTTCATCATTTTTATTTTGGTCACATTTATTGTCATTTTCTATGATTTTAGGTTCTGTTTTAACTGCATTTATGTCTTTATTTCCATCAATTGATTGTTCATTTTCATCATCTTTTATCCTTACATCTTCTTCTTTCTTAATCTTTTTCAATGTATCTTGATCCTTAGATGTAGTTTGAATATCAATGTTACTCATAGATTTAGGTTTAAGAAGGTTTTGATCATTGTCCAAGCATTCACTTTTAGTCAAAATCTTGGTGTTCATAAATGTAATTGACATACATTGCTTTTCTCATTATGACTCTTAGGTTTCCATTGTTTTTGAAGTTTGGTTTTAGGACTAAATTTTGTTTGTTCAAAGTACTCTCTCATCCCTCCTCTACCTAAGTTTAATCTCAAAGGTAGTTGTGTTTGATATTCACATATTTTCTGTTCATTTTCTAATACCAGTTGTTGTCTACATGCTTTCTCATAAGCAATACAATTCCCATATTTATGACCTAGTTGGTCACACCAGAAGCATCTTAAGGGATATACTTTCCTATTGATAGCCCTATAGGTGAATCTCCTATACTCATTCATATGGGTTTCATTAGGCAACTTTGGAGATAAACTTTTTTCATGTTCATGTCTGCACTTGCATTTGGGGAGTTCATTGACTTGTTTGGTCAAATCATCTATTTGGCTCTTTAATTTTTTAGCAATTTCTTGTAAAATTCCACACATCACATTATTTGAATTAGAAAATTCACTTAACTTGTCAATTAACAGAAACACTTCTTTAATTTTTGCTTGATTTGATGAGTTTAGCTTATCCTCTAAATCTTTGACTTGCGCTTCAAGTCCCAAATTTGCATTCTTAATTAAGTCTTGCATAGTAGAGTTCGTTTTTATGTGTGTTTAGATTAACTGCTTTCTTTTTACCCATTGATATTTGAGAAACAAGAAGTCTTAGAGGATAGATCAATACCTGCAATCTAAATCGAAGAAGAGGCTCAAAGAGTGATTGTGTGTAAATTTATACAATTTTTAATAGGATCAAAATCTAATACATCAATTGCTAATGAATGAATGTGCAAATGTTCCTGCTTCTAATGTCGATGAGAGGGGTGGCGAGATGAGGATAGCTACTTGCCACTCTTTGTGGAGGCGCTCAGATCCAAAGATCAACCCTCAACACCAAGAAGAGTGCAAGGTTCCAACGACACAGCCACAACTCCCACGGATGAAGAAGCTTCTGCACTTCAACCTGTCGATATAATGTATGCACATGCAAGCAAAATTTAAAAATTTATACCTGAGCTGCAACGCCGTTTGTTCATGTCAGGTTCAACTGTCGGAGCGAGTTATGACGGCTGGTGGATCAAGACAACCGTCTCACTAACGGCGCACACGGGGTGCTTGGAGCAAGCTCAGGTGCTACTTGGAAATCAAAGAGCTTATACAAACTTCGAGTCAATAGATCGAATAATTTTCAGAGATAATTAATTAGGAAAACCTGTTCATCATGTTTTGTCAACATCACTAATGGAGAAAGATGCAAATAACATAAAAGTCAAAACGCTCAATTAGACTTTCAAGGTCATCGTTTATCATGTCATTAGATTTGAAGATGTGTTAAAAAAAAAATCGGCCCAACACACAAGAATGGATAGATGAGTAGATTCTAATATGTTAAAGGTGTTCATCTTCAATCCACTTAATTTTTTACGCTATAGAATATTCCAATTGGCTCGAAAGCATCACCGTTCCTTTGCCAATTTTACAAATAGTTCTATCTAAATCTGCCATAATTTAATTAATCATCTCTGTAAATAAGTTCCTTTGAAAAATTTAAGCAAACAAATCCTAAGACAAGAATCCATAAACGTTTAGGTTATATAAGTGGATCGATACCAAGAGCATTCGGCATGTCACGCGTGAATGCAAAATCATGTATATACTTTTATCTCAGAATTTACGCAGATTGACTCATGATGCGAAAGCTTCGGGAATATCCAATGCACCTTCAAACAAAAACATTCTTTGCTTGATCAGGATTAACGCATCATCTTGGGCAAAACAAGAATATTCTCTATCAACAAGAAAGACGAGGAGATGAAGATAATGACAATTGATAATAATAGTTGTTCCTGGTGCATAAATTCATGAATTTTCTCGGATAATCTTTATCATATTAAACACTTGCACGTTTGATTAATGCTCTATTCAATGCACACCTCAGAGTTATGATCAATTACAAACCAAAACACTTCGTAAGAATTTTCCTGCATAATCAATTCAGAACACCAAAATTTACTAAATAACTTTTCTCTAGGTTCATCATGTTCGGGTACAACGCATCTGAATCTCGTCAAAGGTATAATTTTACAGACTATGTTTTTATCATAAAAATATTCTCAGAATCAATTAGCGCAATTGTGCGCAAGTGAATCCGTTTGATCACCTTCTGTTTTCAAGTATCAATTCATCTAAAAGGTATGCACTTACACTTAGCTAGCACATCATCATATGTAATCATATACTCATACTAAGTGTATGCACTTACACTTAGCTAGCACATCATCATATGTAATCATATACTCATACTCTCCTCAGATTAAATGTGACAGAAACTTCCATCATAAGCAGCTCAAATTCAAATCATGTTACCTGTCACCATAAAGCATCCTCTACATGTGCGCGTGAAGTTTTAGAACCTGCTCACTAACGCTAATCTCTGTCAGATTCACACTTTGACTAGATCAGCATCATCGCATTATCGGCAAACTTTTCTTCAAACCTCCAGTCAATAATAGATCATCAGAGATGTGTATGCGCAGTTCATAAGAGAAGATGCACTGGAGTAAGCTCAGAGTCCGAGGAGAAGCCTGATGTCGTCAAATCTTGTCGGAGTGGAAGTGTAGCCCTCACTCGTGACATAATTGTCGTTCTAGAGAGACAAGTGTGCCTTAGGAGTACAATTTGCTTCTTTTACAAAAGAGATCTAAAAGCAAGAAGCCTCCGTGCCATTTGCTTAACCATCCTTAACTACTCCTCCTGGAGCACAAGCAAAGAGACAGAACCTTCCTCTAAGATCCGTTGACTGTAATCACAACATACATGATGTATAATCGCCGTGCGTATTCAGACGAGCTTTCAAAAGTTTTGCTTTCGTACAGAACACAGTGTGGGGAAAAATTCTTCTCAGTATCCAGATAGAAAGGCCAACTGACTGCTTTCTCTCTCTGCCTAAATCGTGCATGCATGGCATCTGAGACTCTCTCTTTATTGCACTCAGAATATGTCTCCCCCCCTGCTCTTTAATCCCCTTCTCCTTATGAGCGAAAACAAACAGACCTTTCTGTTGCACTCTGGACCATCTTTGCATGCGAAACTCAAGTCACCTTTGTGCATGATAATGCGCACGTCCTTCTCATCAAGCCACCTCAAAAGTTAACTTGACTTTTCTCAGACGTTCCAATTGAAGGGAATAATCATTAATATGAATTGAAGGGAATAATGATTAATATGAATAATCATTAAAAAAATATCTCTTCTCATAGAAATGCTAGACATAAGCATTACGCACGAAATACAAATAGATATGAATAAAGTAGTTCTCAGAACATTATTGCCTTTGCAATCATCATATCACCCTTCATTGGATTTGGCCCAAAAAGTGAGCGGAAATAAATATTTCTATGATACTTCGAACCTCTGCATGTTGTAAGGTGAGAGAATTCACTTCGATGTGATTCAAAATCCCTTCAATGCCTGAACCTCTATGCAACAGTACAAGAGAAGATACGATTCTGCTTGAGCTTGACATCGTGAACCTTTGTTCTGAACAATGATCCGATTTGAGGCAGGAAGAAGCAAAAGTAGAGATGAAAGGATAAGTTGGATGGTACCAACTACCCGTTGTGGGCTTATATGATGCGACATCTATTGGTTGCAAAAGGAATATGGAACATTGTGCAGGGTGTTGAAAAACGTCCTATCACACTTGCAACTGTTACAACTACAGGTACTAAAGCTGATGTAGAAGGTGTCGAAGATGATGATATTCTGCATATTCCTATTCATGCTGCAGTTTTTGCTGCACCTACTACAGAGCAAATTCGTTGGGATGGTAGAGATGCCCAGGCACATGCATTGATAGCTTTATTTGTCAAACGTGCCATTATTCCTCACATACACTCTTGCAGAATAGCTAAGGATGCTTGGGATACACTTACCACATTGTACCAAGCTAGGAATGAGGCTCGTGTTGCTTACCTCCGAAAACAGTTGGAGAGTGAGCACATGAATGAAGGTGATTCTATGGATAGTTTTCTAACAAAGATCAAAGACTTGAAGGAAGAGTTGATTTCTGCTGATGAGGTTATACCGGATAGCTCACTTGTGCAGACCGTTCTAAATGGTCTTCTTGATTCATATCAGAGTTTTGCTTCTACGCTTCGGTTAATGATGAAAGGCAATCCAAATGCCTTGTCATTTGAGGAGTTAGTCTCTGTTCTGTTGAAGGAAGATTAGTCTAGGCAAAACAGGTCCATTATGTGAGTTGCAGATCAAGCATTCCTGGCTAGTCAAAAGGACAAAGGAAAATGGAGCTCTTCAACTAGTAAGCAGAAATTTGCTAATTCTGCACAATCTAAGAGGGAAGACAAAGATGAAAAGAAATCAGAAAAGCAGAAATTGTTCTGCAAGTACTGTAAAAGAAATGATCATATCATAAAGAACTGTCCAAAACTGGCTACTAAAGAGGCAAAGAAGAAAGAGGCTGGAATGGTTGTTGCAGAGGCCTCTACACCAAAAACAGAGTCAGCTAATCTTGTGTAGGAAGAAGAATGGGCGTTTACTATTGTTTGCAGTTTTGACCCATCTTCTCATGAGCAGTGCATGTCTGTAGTAAACTCAGTTGTTTGGTACTTTGACAGTGGGGTGACCAAACATATTACTGCGCAGCGCAGTTTCTCCTCTTCACTCGAGCCTGCCCCTACAAGGAATACTGTTACATGCGCCAACAACTCCTCTTATCCTGTTATGGGAGTTGGTAAGATCATTTTGACTACTACTAATAGTAGTTCTTTCACTTTGTCAGATGCTTTATTTGTGCCAGGGATCAAGAAGAACCTGTTATCATTTTTTGCATTAGCCAAGATTGGCTTGGTTGTAAAATTTGTTGATGACAGGTGTACAGTTCATGATCTGTCAAATGGCAATGTGATTATTGCTTTTGGCATTTTATGTCGTGGGCTGTATAAGCTCATAGACTATGAAAGATTTTTGAATGTTTCGGCATGTGCAGTACATGATTCTCAGACTATGTCAAATGCAAAGCTTTGGCATGTACGCTTTGGTAATTTGAATTTTGCTAGTTTGCTACGCCTCCAGAAATCTGAAATGGTGTCCTCTTTGCCCAAACTTGAGGCACTTGGAAAACATGTTTGTGAGGGCTGTATTTTGGGCAAAATGCGGCGTTCCTCATTTCCAAAAGATGGTTCAGTTCGGGCTACTTAGAAATTGCAGCTTGTACGTAATGATGTCTGTGGTCCTATGCAAACACCTTCTTTTGGAAATTATCTTTCCTTTGTGACTTTCATTGATGATTTTTCCAGGCATGCATGGGTATATCTATTGAAGGCAAAGTCTGAAGTGTTCATGTGCTTCAAACAGTTTTTGGTTTTGGCGGAAAATCTGTCAGCATTTAAAATGGGCACCCTGCGTTCTGATTGAGGGAGGGATTATATGTCTTCTGATTTAAATGCATTTCTGGCTGAACGTGGGATAAAACACCGATGTACAGCGCCGTATACATCTCAACAGAATGGAGTTGCTGAACGAAAGAACATGCCACTCATGGAGATGGCGAGGTGTATGGTCAAGAGTCAGGCTTTACCACATAGTTTCTGGCTTGAGGCTGTCATGTGTGCATCATATGTACTTAACAGGTGTCCCACTAAAGCACTTCAATCTATGACTCCATATGAGGCTTAGCATGATTGCAAGGCATCTGTTGCTCATCTGCGTGTTTTTGGTTGTTTGGCATATGCATTAGTGCCTGAACAACATCACAGAAAATTGGATGATAAAGCAATAAAATGTATGTTTTTTGGGTACAGTTCTAAAAGTAAAGGCTATCACTTGTATGATCCACAGACTAAACACATTCTGGTTAGCTGTGATGTTGTTTTTGTGGAAGATGCTATTCAACCATTGCTTTCATGTACTAAGGAGACATCTGTTAGCTCCAAAGATATGTATGATACTTTGCTGCCTCTTTTTATAGGTGGACAGTGTAGTGCTAGTCCTAATGAGGCAACTTCTCAGCCTTTGCAGGTTTCAGGTGATGATGCAAATCATTCCATTTCTCATGCAGATTTAAATGATGCACTTTTTGATGAGAGAGCTGATATTGAGCAGGCAAAAACTATGCCAAAATGGCTGGTGCAGACTTTGCATGACAACAAATTAGATGCACCTTTGTCATATCATACTCTTTTAGACTCATAATGCCTCATTAGCATCAGATTGTTGTGCTATGGCTGCATCTAGTCTCTGTTATGAGAATGAGCCTGTTTCGTTTGATGAAGCACAAACTTCAAAAAATTAGATGGCTACTATGCAATCTGAATATGATGCTATATTTGTGTGACTTGCCTCTTGGAAAGAAGGCCATTGGCACTAAGTGGGTTTACAAGCTGAAGAGTAAGCGTGATGGAACAGTTGATAGGTATAAGGCTAGGCTTGTTGCAAAGGGTTATGCGCAGGAAAGAGGTATTGATTTTGATGAGACCTTTGCACCTACATGTCATATGACTACTGTTCGGAGCATCTGTGCACTTGCAACCCATCATGGTTGGAATATACATCAGCTGGACATTAAAACAACGTTTCTGAATGGTGACTTGCATGAAGATGTGTATATTTTTCACCCCCGTGGCTTTGTGTAGAAAGGGCATGAAAACTAGGTGTGCAGGTTAAAGAAGGTATTATATGGTTTAAAGCAAGCACCACCTGCTTGGTATGAGAAGATACATGCCTATCTAATTGCACATGGTTTTGAAAACAGTCCAACTGAAAGCACTTTATATGTTAAGCGTGCTAATGATGTGCTTCTGATCATTTTTATCTGTGTTGATGACATGCTCCTCATTGGTCCTATTGAGAAGCATATTGCTGATTTTAAGGCTCATTTGCATGCCTCATTTGAGATGTCTGATTTGGGGCATTTGCATCATTATTTGGGCACTCAATTTATGCACGTTGATGGTGGAGATGCATTTGATGCTGTTCTCTATCAGCAGGCTGTTGGATGCTTGATTAACTTATGCTTCATGATGCTAGAGATGCATTTGATGCTGTTCTCTATCAGCAGGCTGTTGGATGCTTGATTAACTTATGCATTACTCGGCCAGATATTCAGTTTGCTATCTCACAAATAAGCAGGTTTATGTATTGCCCAGGAGTCAAGCATTGGCAGGTGGTTAAGCGCATCTTTCGCTACTTGAGTGGTACTTGGCTACTTGGGTTGTTTTATCCCAAGGGGGGATCACTACCGCCAAATTTGCATGCTTTCTCTGACTCTGATTGGGCTCGTTGCTATGACACTTGTGTGTCCACTAGTGGCTTTTGCTTCATGCTTGGTAGCTCATGTATATCTTGGTGAGCAAGAAGCAGCCTACTGTGGCCACTTCTAGGTGTGAGGTTGAGTATAGGGCAACTTTCATAGCCACTATTGAGTGTGTGCAGCTCAGACGCCTTATGGATGATTTGGGTGTTGGTCAGTCTTTTGCCACCACCATCTTCACTGACAATCAGAGCGCATTCGCTATTGCGAGGAACCCTATGTTCCATGCTCGCACTAAGCACATTGAGGTGCAAATCATTATGTCAAGGAGAGGTTCTGTGCTGGGGAGATCAGTTTGGCATATGTGCCCACACAGGAGAACATTGCAGACCTTTTCACGAAGGCTCTACCTAGGGAGAACTTTGAAGCTTTCCGCAAAGCTTTGGGCTTACTTCCTTTCGTGGAGTGATTTCCACATAGCTTGGCACTTCCTTATACATGAGTGCTTGTTCACCGCATCACTCCCATGGGGGATTTGTTGATATATTTAGGTAGTGTGTGTGAACACACTAGGACTGCCAGGGCACTTTTTTCCCCCGGCTTGTATATACGCATATTGCCCTAATGGGCTACTAATCTTTGTACATTCTCTTAGAAGGGTTTTTTCCCTTGGCTTGTATATACGAATATTGCCCTAATGGGCTACTAATCTTTGTACATTCTCTAGTAATACATTCAGTATTGTGGGTTGTGCTCCAAGCTTCTTCTTCTTCCTTGTGCTATTTGCGTGCTTTCGTAGACGTCTAACTCCAACATACCTTGTAGTAACCTCTTTCTTGATTTCCCTTTCTTGAAGGAAAGAATCAAATTCATGGGAGAAGTATTCTGGCCCCCCATCTGACCTTAGCCTCTTTAATATTTTACGTGTTTGGTAATCCACAAGAGCTAAATACCTTTTGAAGCATGAAAAGACTTCATCCTTGTGCTTCATAAAGTACAGGATGGTCCATCTACTGCAATCATCAATGAAAGAAATATAATACCTTGATCCAAATATTGAAGCGTCCTTGCTAGGTTCCATACATATGTGTGAACCAATTCGAAGAGGTCTCCATGCATATATCCTTTCTTCATGAATGGTAACTTGTGAGACTTCCCAAATTGACATGCACTATACTTATATATCATATGTTGCTTTGACAAATTAGGGAGTCCAAGTACACTCTGGTCCCTACATATTTGCTTTAATGATCTTTCACCAATATGTGCTAATCTCTTGTGCCATACTTCCAATTCTGTGAGTGTCTGATTACCATAATTAAAGAGAGCTGGATCTTCAACAAATGCTCCTCCTCTTGTGAACCTGACTTTTATGCCTTTCTCCACAATCTACCCCACACTTATCAAATTCTTTGTGATGGTAGGAACATAGAGTACCTTGCTAAGTAGGTTGATATTTCCATCAAGTGCTTTTACATTTCCTATCTTCTCCATAAGGTGCCTTGTATCATCACTTGTTTGCACATCATGCTTGTTCCTTGGATCTTCTAAATCTGATAGAAGGGCCATATTTCCTGCCACATGATTGGAACAACCTAAATCTACATAGAAAACATGCTCACCAGATTTACCTTGAGGCATTGCTATATTCATGATTAGCAATGAGTCTTCTTGATTTGAGTCCTCTGTGTAATTATTCAAATCTCTTATTCCTCTATAGCCTCCTTGATAGTTTGAAAGGTTGTAATTGTTGTGATAGCCATTTGAGTTGTTGATCCTTCCTCTTGACTAGCCATAACCTCATCTATTGTAGCTTGTGCCTCTTTGATTCCTAGAATTCCAAAAGCAATTTTCAATTGAGTGATTGGTTAGTCCACAAATAGAACAAGAATTAGACTCTTGGGGTCTCCCCCTGCCTTGTCTTCTTTTTCCTTTTCCTTTGTTGTCTTTGGACTTAATTTTATCAGTATACAAAGCATAAGATTGATTACCTTTGGAACCTTCTCCATTCTTCATAAGTTTAGCCTCTTGAGTGAGTGGTTGCCCAATAAGTGTATTGAAGTCTGGTACCTGCATATCCATGTATAGATCCATTGCTGTGGTAAAAGCTTCCCACTTGTCATCAGCCTTTAAGCCATTGATGACTTGCCGTACAATATGCTCTTCTTCTACTACCTCTCCAATGCTTCCTAACTGATCAACAATGTCCTTGATATTTATGATAAAGTCAGTCACATTTTGTTCGGGATCTTTCTTGAGAGTTTTAAAATCCAACCATAGCGAATGCTTCTTGGCCTTTGTACTTGAAGAGAAGAAGCCTTCAAGTGCATTCCACACTTCTTGAGATGTTTTTTAACTTTTGATATGAGACAACAAAAAATCTGAGATAGAGTTGAGAAGATAGGACCTTGCAAGTGCACAAGCACTAAGGTATCTATTAAACAAGGCACAAGCAATAGATAGAGTATGGAGTACCAACCACTAAGGTATTTATTAAACAAGGCACAAGCAATAGATAGAGTATGGAGGTGGCTTTTATTGTTTCAAGAATTTGATTTCATTGTAATGCATAGACTAGATAGGGAAAATATTATGGTTGATCACCTGTCTCAGGTTAGCCTAAAGAACCAGACCATTAGAGTGGAGGATGAATTCCTTGATGCTGAGCTATTCATAATTAAAGCACAAGGGTGGTATGACGATATCAAAGAGTTTATTAAGAAAATTAAGGATCCAATTAAATCCAATTCTATGCAGAGGAAGAGGTTGCTAATAAAGAGTAGGCCTTACCCAAACAAAATGTGACTAATTTTGTCACAAAGCTCAAGGACATAGCAGATCAGTTAGGAAGCATTGGAGAGGTAATAGATGAAGAGAAAATTGTAAGGAAGGTCATCAATGGCTTGAAGGCAGATGACAAGTGGGAAGCATTCACCACAACTATGGATCTATACATGGATATGCATGTACCAGATTCCAACACACTCATAGGACAACAACTTACTCAAGAGGACAAGCTTATCAAGAATGGAGAAAGCTCCAAAGGTAATCAATCTTCAGCTTTGTATACTGATAAAAGCAAGTCCAAAGATAACAAAGGAAGAGGAAAGAAAGTGGATGATGAAGCAGGTACACATCAGGCTAACTATGCAGGTAGAGGAAGACATGGTAGAGGTAGAGGCAGAGGAGGAAGACAAGGCAGGGGGTGACCCCAAGACTCTAATTCATGCTCTATTTGTGGATTAACTAATCATACAACTGAAAATTGCTTTAGGAATTCCAGGAATCAAAGAGGCAGAGGCTACAATAGAGGAAGTTATGGCTACTCAAGAGGAAGGTTCAACAATTACCATGGCAACTACAACAATCACAACCATTCAAACTATCAAGGAGGCAATAGGGGAAGAAGAGACTTCAATAACTACACAGAAGACTCAAATCAAGAGGACTCATTGCTAATCATGAATATGGTCATGCCACAAGGTAAACTTGATGAGCATGTTTTCTACATAGATTCAAGTTGTTCAAATCATGTGGCAAGAAATGTGGCCCTCCTATCAGATTTAGAAGATCCAAGGAACAAGCATGAGGTACAAATAGGAGATGATACAAGACACCTTGTGGAGAAAATAGGAAATGTCAAAGCACTTGATGGAAACATCAACTTACTCAGTAAGGTACTCTATGTCCCTACCATTACAAAGAATTTGATAAGTGGCAGATAGTAGAGAAAGGGTTGCAAGTCAGGTTCACAAAAGCAGTTGAAGATCCAAGTCAAGGATTCAGAAGAATTGCAAAAGGTGAAAAGATAGGTAGATTGTTCACATTTGAATTACAAGACACTAGAAATATTGCTCTCTTTAATTATGGTAGTCAGACACTCACAGAATTGGAAGTATGGCACAAAAGGTTAGCACATATTGGTGAAAGATCATTAAAGCAAATTTGCAAGGACCAAAGTGTACTTGGAATCCCTATCTTGTCAAAACAACACATGATTTATAAGTATAGTGTGTGTCAAGTTGGAAAGTCTCACAGCTACCATTCATGAAGAAAGGATATATGCATGGAGATCTCTTGGAGTTGGTTCATACAGATGTATGGGGACCTAGCAAGGATGCTTCAATATCTGGATCAAGGTATTATGTCTCCTTCATTGATGATTGTAGTAGGTGGACTATATTATACTTTATGAAACACAAAGATGAAGTCTTTTCATTCTTCAAAAGATATCTGGCTCTTGTGGAGAATCAAACAGGTAAAACACTAAAAAGATTAAGGTCAGGTGGAGGGGGAGAATACTTCTCCCATGAATTTGACTCCTTTCTTCAAGAAAGAGGAATCAAAAGATAAATCACTACAAGGTACACTCTTGAACAAAATGGAGTGGGATAAAGAAGGAGTATGGCAATTTTTGAAGCTGCAAGGTCTATGCTAAATGAAAAGTACTTACCTGATTACTTATGGGCTCAGGCTATATCCACAACCACTTATTTGATTAACAGGTTACCTTCAAAATCACTTGATGACATGACACCATATGAGGATTGGAATGGAAGAAGTCCAAGCTGGATCATTGTAAGATTTTTGGATGTGTTTCTTTTGCTCATGTTCCTTCACATGTTAGAGGCAAGATGGATCCCAAAGTATAAAGGTGTGTCTTCATTGGATATGACAACAATCAAAAGTGTTACAGATTATACAACCCAACAACCAAAGGATTCTTGGTGAGTAGAGATGTAGTATTTGATGAGAATAGTTCTTGGTATGAAGATTCATGTAGAAAGATCAACCTACCTTATGATCTTGAAGAAGATTTTCCAAAACTTGTTAATGATAGTTCTTCTAAAGTTGAAGAGCAGGATACCTCAGAAGATGATGAAGCAACTCAATATGAAAAAATCAAATGTGGAAGTCTAAAGGTAAAGCAAAAATACAGGAACTTGGACAAGAGGTAGAATCATCACATCATGGCCTAAGAAGGTCCATGAGGGAGAAAAGAAAGCTAGAAAGGTATGGGTTTGATACTTCTCTAGTCACTAAACATTCAATCTATTTAGCACAGGACATAAAATCAAGAGGAACCTTCAACATTTGAGGAAGCAAAGAAGAAATCAGAATGGAGGCATGCAATGGAAGAAGAAATTGAAGCTCTTGAGGAGAATAAAACTTGGGAGTTGGTTCCCAAGTCTTTATCAATGAAAGTGATAGGCTCAAGGTGGATCTACAAATTGAAGAAGAACTCAGATGGCTTCATTAACAGGTATAAGGCAAGGCTTGTGGCAAAAGGCTTTGCACAAACTCAGGGAATCGATTATGAGGAGACCTTCTCCTGTGGCAAAGATGCCTACTATTAGGGTTTTGCTTAGTATTGCCTCTTCCAAGAATTGGAAGATACTTTTTTTTTTATATAAAGGAAGTTCGGCATTAGCCTACTCTCCGGGACTTGAATTGAATAAAGAAAGAAAAGTTCAAGAGAAGGGGACTAGTGCCCATGGGACCCCCCATATCCCACAAAGCAGGGGAAGCTTTTACAGAGCTTAGATGGCATTACAAAGAAGGTTAATCAACCTCTCATCACCCTCATGAGAGGCCCACTTGGGTTTAAGCTTGTTATTGATCAAAAGGAGAACTTGATGGTGCCTGAAGGGGGGGGGGATTTCTTACAGTTAGCAATCCTTTTGCCAAGGAGGAACAACGATTTCTCAATTGACCACTCCTTGGGGGAGTCACCAAAGTTGAGAGCACATCTTTCCCACCAGATTTTCCATAGGACCTCCCCTCAGATGGCGTTTCAGAGAGTCACGAAGCAGCCGATCGCTTCTCCCAGCAGGGCTTGCTGCCAACTGAGATGTCTCTGAAGTCTAATTTTCTTTCCAACCGTCTGCTAGAGTCTGTTGGAGTTTGGGTAGGTAAAGAAGATGTGTGGAACATCTTCGATAGACCCGTAGTAGCGTTTGCACCAGGGATGGATCCCACAAAGTTTTCTAACCTTAAGATTGGTCCAGATTCCATGATGAAGAATTTTCCATAAGAGGACAGACTTTTTGATTTCTATGAGGGGGTGCCAAATAGCCATGAACTTCATGTTCCACCGAAGCCGTGTCCATGACAGGCACCACTTCTTGTTGAGGTTAACCTGATAGTCAATCGTTTCTTTGATGTTCGGGATTTTTGATAGGCTATTCCCATTGTGCCATTTGAGACCAAGCGAGCTCGATGTGTCGTGTCCCATGAGAAGGCGAGTTTTGTGACGATCCCAGGCAAGACATCTGCTTTGCAAAGTGTTCCATTCTTCGTACAAAATGTTGACGCAAGGGTCAATATCCTCGAAGTTGATCCAGTGGTTGGTGTCTTGTTTCCAGAGATGTTTCCATTTTTTGAAGCCTTTGTTCCATAAATTCTTGGCATTTTGAATGTTCCAAGATTCCACACTCCGGATGCCATGGATCGGAAACCAAATAGAGTTGTTTTGTCTGATATCGGTATCCCACTTCCAGTCTTCACTAATTCTTGTGTAGCTTTTGACTTTATTCCAAATCTTCTATAGGGAGCACACGAGATTAGAGCCTTTCGGGAAGATGGGGATCGGGGAAAACAGCAGGGTCAAGATGTCGAGATTCTTCCAATTTGGGAAACCCAAGAGTGCCAACTTGTTCTTGTTTCTGAAGATCAGCTTGGCCCATGAGGCCTCCCCATTGCACCAAGCCTTAATCATCCATTTGGCTGCCAGTTTGTTAGCCATGCACCCAATGTCCAGGATACCAAGTCCCCCACTATCTCTATGGCTGGTGCAGATGGACCATTTGATTTTAGGCACCCCCCTTCTATTGTGATCACCCGTCCAAAGGAAGTTTCTACAGATACTATCTAGTTTGGACAGATCTTGCTCTTTCGGTCTCCAACAAGAAAGGAAATAAATGGTAGAAGAAAGGAGGAACGTGTTGATAACCATAGCACGACTAGCAAGATTGATTTGCATACCTCTCCAATAGTTAAGCTTGTTTTCAAGTTTGGCCAACACCAAGTTCTACCATTGTTCCATAGAGACGCCAAACCCCAAGGGGATCCCAAGAAGCCGAAAAATTTGGCTGTGCGGAATGATTTGACAGCCATGATCAATGAGGAGGCCGGGCTGAGACCCCACAATAGCTCTAAAGGCGGTCTTAGAGTGGTTGATTATGGATCCAGAGGCCTCACAAAAAGTAGCAAGACACCTCTAGAACGTCTCCAGGCTAGTACTATCATTGTGCACAAACACGTTCATATCATCGGTAAAACGTCTCATGGTGATCTGACTGTGGTCGTGAGGCAAGCGGAGGCCTATGATATTGCCAGCTTCCACCTGGTGCGCCACAAGCCTGCTAAGCCCCTCCGTGGCGATGGCAAAGAGAAGGGGAGCCAATGGGCACCCTTGTCTGATAGATCTTCTAAGTTTGATCACCTTCGAAAGTTTGCCGTTGATGTTAATTTGGATGCGTTTCTGAGAAGGGTCGTGATCATCTTGGTGAATTTCTGACTACATCCAAGATCCTGGAGCGACTGCAGAATATAGTCCCATTCTAGCCTGCCGTAGGCTTTATCAAAGTCGATCTTGAGGAAGACCACATCTTGTTTAGATTCATTTGCAAATTCAAGACCTTCCCAAATATCTATAATGGTTTCCAAAATTGACCTGCCTTTGATGAAACCTTTTTGGTCCTCACTTAGCCACGCTCTCAAGTGGCAAGAGATTCTGTTGGCAATGACTTTGGCGATGATCTTGTATCATGTTTGGAGCATCGTAATAGGATGCCAGTTCTCTATTCTGTTCTTTTCCCCTTTTTTGTGTATTAACTTGATAATAACATTGTTGAGACAAGAAGGAAGTGCGCCAAACTTGAGCGCCTCTTGCCAAACCAGACGAAGAGGGGTGGCGACCACCAACTTGAAGGATTTAAAGAACTCATTAGTGAGCCCGTCGGGTCCCGGGCTTTTATCGGGAGGGAGGGCATCAATGACCTCAATGATTTCTGCTTCAGAGATAGGGGCATGTAGCAGGGAGCGAAGGTTGAGTGGTATCCTGTGGGGAGAAACCCTAGATATGGCTGCCATACAGTCCCTTCTATGGTGGGAGAGGGGGTTCGAGGTCCCCAGGAGTCTCGTGAAGTGCCCTTCAATGATCCCAAAATTATCTTCTTCCGAATTGCATACATTGCCATTTAAGTTTAGCAATAAGGGGATCGATTCTCTGTTATGTTTCCTTTTAAGGATACGGCACATCTCTTTGGTGGGTTTGTCGGCTTTGCCACCCACCACTCCTTGAAGAAAATTTGCAAATTTTTTCTTTGTATTTCTTCCTCGTATCTCAATAGCGCTCTGATTTTTTGAAGACCTTTCTGGGCTTGAGATTTTCCTTTGTTCACTTCCTCCTCGAGCCTCCAGAGTCTGTGGTAAAGAGCTTCCCTACGAGCCCGCCACACAGTCTCGAGCATCTTCCTGGATCTAATCATGATCTATCAAGACTTATCGACTGCACTTCTCCAGCACTTGGCTGGGGACAAGTCGGAGGCGAATGCCTCCTTCCACACATCAGCAATTTCTTGATGGACGGAGGGGAGAGAGAAGGTGGGTGCACTGGCATGGAACCAAGGAGCCTTGCGGATCTTGTTGGAAGGTTGGAAAGTGATAACGATTGGGTGGTGATCAGAGATGGTGAGGTTGGTGCATTGCGCAAGGGATGGGTGGCCCCACTGATGCATAAAACTCTGAGAGATGTAGCATCTATCAAGTCTAGCTTTCCTTAGGTCCTCGCCCGCTTGGAGATTTGACCAAGAAAAGCCATTCGAGTCTTTGAATTCGACCAAATCCAAGTGAAGTTTGGTTTTGTCCCACATTTCTTTCTCCCGACTATCGATGATCCTGCCCTTGCCCATCCATCTGTCCATAGGGTCCTCCACCATGTTGAAGTCACCACAAATAAGCACGTTGTGGGGGAGCGAGTCCAAGGAGGCCCATGTGTTCAGTCTCTCTAATTCTCCATTAGGGGTGTACAAAGAAACCAGAGTAAAACAAAGAGAAGCACCAAAAGAAACAGCAATCCATCGATGCCTTTCATCTTCAATGGAGTTCTCAAGCTTTTCAAACCAGAGTTGATTAATGCCGATTGCCGTTCCAACCGACCCCCGCTGGTGCACCATTGAAATCCAAACATGGGTCGAGGAGACCTGTCTAAGCCGTTTTTGGAGGTCTTCTCTGTCAATTTTAATCTCTTGAATACATATCAATTCTGGATTTAGGCTAATGTCGCAAAGCCATTGACCAATGATGGTCGCTCTTGAGGGGTCGGTTAGCCCTCTAGCATTTAACGAGATGATGATCATTGACGTAGTGAGCCCTCTTTGCGGGAGGGAGCTTTGTCCTTTCTTCTCTTGGATTCATCTTTCTTTTTCGCTGGGATTGGATCCCGAATTAGCAATAGGTTCTTGTGGGGGCTTTTCCAGGGTAACTCCATAGGTTGTTTTCCTTTGCGGGATGCCTCCTGCTGGGAAGACTTGGGCACCGTTTTCGACACCGTTTCTTGGATAGTTGATCCGATGATGGAACTTTCACTATCCATGTTATCTTCGTTACTAGTGTTAAAGCAATCTTCTTTGCTTGTAGTGTAGCCCTCTTGGGAGGTTTCTTTATTATCAGGGATCTCTAGGGCTTTGTCGTTGGTGTCCACCTCAAGTAGGTTCCCACCTGGGTAGTCAAACTCATTGATCTCCTTTTCCATATTGCAATATAAATTGCTAGAGGGGGTAACTGACATGATGTTTCGCTCAGAAGTCACCCTAGGGCTTCTTTTCCTTCTTCTTCTGACTTCGATGAACACGTCTACATCAGCTTCTGGATTACGGGGGTCCTTGCCTTCCTCTTACGGGGGCCCTTGCCTTCCTCTGAATTGGAAGATACTTCAATTGGATGTAAAAAATGCATCTTAATGGATGGATAACAGAAGAGGTATATATGTCACAACCACCTACTTTTGAGAATCACATATATCCTGATTATGTGTGTAAACTTAATAAAGCTTTATATGGACTCAAACAAGCCCCAAGGGCTTGGAATCACAGACTTGTGTCCTTCTTGCAGGTCAAAGGATTTCAACCTAGCAAGGCAGATCCATCACTATTCATAAAAAGGAGTAATTCTGAAGTCATCTATTTGTGTGTGTATGTAGATGCTATTATACTTACAGGAAATGATACAGATGACATGAAGAGAATCAAAGAATAGATAAGAGAAGAGTTCAAGGAAAGTGATTTGGGTTCACTTACCTACTTCCTAGGATTGGAAGTTGTCTACAAAGATCATGGTTTGTTTCTTACTTACATTAAAGACATGTTGGCAAAATTCAAGATGCAAGATTATAGGATTGCAGGTACTCCAATGGAGGTTAATCATAAATTGAGCTCACATGAAGGTGAACTCATAGAAGATGTGACAAGTTATCAAAGCCTTGTGGGTAGTTTGAACTATGCCACATTGACAAGGGTTGATATATGTTATAGTGTGAGTGTGCTAAGTCAATTTATGCACACACCTAGGAAACCTCACATGGAGGCTGCCAAGAGGATACTTAGATATCTCAAAGGGACCATGAATGAGGGATTTTATTACCCTTATGTATCTGATTTAAGTTTGAAATTGTTCTTTGATGTGGATTGGGCTGGCTCCAAGGAAGTTAGAAGGAGGACCTCAGGTTATCTTACCTTTGCAGGTTCAAAACTTGTTTCATGGTCATGCAAGAAGCAACCCATAGTTGCTCTCTCTTCTACTGAAGCTGAATACAGAGGTCTTGCCATAGCTACTCAACTATTCACAGGTCTTGGATTGGAATTTGGCACTCCAACTATTTTTGGTGACAATATGAGCTCTATTCACTTAGCTGCTAATCCAATTTTTCATGCAAGGACTAAACATATTGAAGTTCATTATCACTATGTAAGAGAGAAGATTGTAAGCAAGGAGATTCAAATATCATATGTGTCCACTCATCAACAATGTGCATATATTCTAACCAAAGCATTGGATGATACAAAGCTTTGCAAATTCAAGGCTATGATAGGTTTGCAGGTAATCTTGGAGGATTGAAGACCTCAAGCATACTTGGCTTGAGGGGGAGCTATTGGAGCAAGTCTATGACAAGCCTAAGTAATGGATTGAGTCCCACAAAGTCATAGAAGAATCTTTAAAATGAAGACAATGTAAAGTTCACTTGTGAACTAGCTCTTGTAACTTTTTGAAGTTTTACTTAATTTAAAAGTGAAATAATCTTAAGTGGTTGAGTCCACTCGATCCGAGTTCATATCTTCATGTTTTTGTGAAGTGTACTGTTCACTGCCATATCTCTCAGTTTTCTCAGTCAGATTGCAGAGATGATTTATCTGAGCTTGGTGAATTATTTTCCGTGATTTAACTTGGTAAAGTTAGCTCTCTAAGTCTAATGTATGCTCACCAAATTTCATTAAAATTGGATGTTTCAATCTTCAGCTATGATCATTTGAATTCAACTATGTCACTTGGTTTTCTTCTTCTCTGGCAGCACTCTCTCAAAACAATCATTTTGTCAGAGCTTTTTCTCAGTGTGTACTTCACCCTTTTCTTGATTTAAAGCTTGTTAGACTTCGAATTCTATCTAGTATATGCGTACAAAATTTCATAATCATTGGATCTTGAATCTTGAGATATTTGCATTTTACTGCTCACAGGTCTGAGTACTCTTGCAGCTCAGGAAAATCGAGGTCATCCTATGACTTCCTAAGCTTGTTTCTCTTTGTGTAGTTCATCTTTTTTGATCAAATCACTCATGATTGTTAGCTTACTAAGTGTATAAGAGTTCCCCAAAAGGAATTAAGGTAATTGCTGCTGTGGCCAGAGAATTGTTCAAAACTTTGGACAGGTGTATGAACATAAATAACAAGTTTTTGGCTCTTGAATCTACCTTAACTTATCTATTTTGATTCAAACTTTTGAGAGTGATCTTCCAAGGTACATAGGGTGTCTAATACATCCTTTGGCAAGCTAAAAGGGCCCACCACATATCTCTGGAGTCCAGTTGGCTGGTGTAGTGCAAAGTTTTTGCAGCACCACTTCATCTTCATCAACTACAAATCCATCTCTTCACAGGATGCAGTGCAATTAGAGACTTGGACTGGAAAGGCACTACTACTATGCAACATCTCTAGACTCAAGGCCTATTGGCATCAAGAAAAGTAAAGCTTTTTGTAGATTACCTGACAAGTTGTACAATAACTCTACTCTTTTCCATTGAGTTTTGCTATTATCATCAGATTTAATGCCTTTCTTTTGTGTTATTTCTCATAATTTTGATGCCATTCCATAGCCCAAATTGTAAGAATTTTTAGGATTTTTTTTTGGAAAATTTTGAAGGATTTTTTGGGATTTTTTTCCTTCTATAATGCATTTTTTCTTGTTAATTTGATGATAAAATGGGTTTTTTAAATGGGGTTATGTGTCTTGAGTATGTATTTTGTATTATATATTTTTTGGGATATCTTTTATTTTTAATGGTATTTTTTGATTTTTTTTGGATTTATTCTTATATTTTAAAGTATTATTCCAACAAAGAAAAGGATCCCCATTGCTCTTTGGTATTTTGTAAAAAGGGAGCCTTTGTGACTCTCTCTCTCTCTCTCTCTCTCTCTCTTCTTCCCCTCTCCCTCTCCCTCTCCCTCTCCCTCTCCCTCTCCCTCTCCCTCTCCCTCTCCCTCTCCCTCTCCCTCTCCCTCTCCCTCTCCTGCCCCCCCCTTCCCCCTCTTGACCTCCCCTTACCCTTTCCGCCCTGCCCCCTCCCCTCCCTCCTCCCTACCTCTCCCTTTTTATTTTTTTCATTCTTTTTATTATTTTTTATTTTAATTCTCCCTCAAAAGGGAGAATGTTTTATTAATCTTTTATTTATTTATTTATTATTTTATCCTTGTCTCCCTATACCATAGTATAAGTTTTATACTATGGTGTTAATACTTTTCAATTTTTTTTTCAATATCAATGCTCAATAGCTCTGAGTTGTGCTTCAACTAGTGATCTTTTTCAATCTTGGAGTCATTTTCATGTTTTTGAACTCCTTAGAGCCAAAATCCAAGCCTTTTTCCTTCCTTTGATCAAATGCCTTCTTTTTTTCCACATTAACCATCCCTAACCATCCCTTGGATCGTATGATCTAACAATCCTCCTCCTCCTTCTTTTCCATTAATTCAACATCAATTTCTTCATCCATCTTTAGCTTGGCATTGATTTCATATACAAGAATGATTGTATCTATGCTATAATAAAAGTAGATTGATAAACTTTTGGAAAGCTTTGAATTGTTAGATGTTAAGCCTATGCAAACATCTATGAATATTAATGTGTATTATAACCAGAAGCAGAGTCTAAACCTTTTGATACTAATCTTCATAGTTGGATGCTTGATTTATTTATGTAATACATGTCATGACATTCAGTTTGCTGTTTCTCGAGGATCAAGATTCATGCATGAATGTCCAAAAATTCATTGGAAAGTAGTTAAGAAAATTCTTCGATATTTGAAAGGAACTATGAATTATGCTATGGTTTTTCTTACTTCATCATATTTTATACTTCAAGGATTTGAAAATTCTGATTGGGCAAGTGATAGAGACACAAAGAGATTTCCTAGTAGCTATTGTTTCTTTATTGGAGGATATTATGATACTCAAAGTGCTATTGCTATTGCAAAGAATCTTGTTCATCATGTAATAAATAAACATATTAAATTACATTATCATTATATTCATGAACATGTATCTAAAAAGCACATTGGACTTACCAGAGATTATTTGCATGATTATCAATGTGTGTTTATGTGGAAGCCAAGACATGAAACACGATAAGATGCATGGCCATGATATAAGCTATTGCAAGTGTCCATGATATCACCTCTCCGTAAAATAATAAGTTCTATGAGGAGCAGTCATGTTCTTTGGTTTGGGCTTCATTGGGTTCTTCTTGTGAAATTCATGAACCTTGATTGATTCTTACTAAATGTTTTCTATAGGTTTCTTGGTACAATCATTGGTGTCATATCCTCTCGATGAAAAAGGTTTCCAATCTTCCTCAAGATGTTCTCAAATCTAGGACATGCTCGACTTCCAATTCTTCATGATCTTTTGATCTTGATAGATAGTGTGGGACTAGCTTTTTGCTCCTCAAAGTGGTGTAGTGTGTTATTGTTCCAATGTGGATACATGGAAAATTGGGTGGGTTCTCATGGTACTCAATAGTTCAAGATCGAATGTGATTAGCTTAATCTTGATTAGGATGAAAAAAGGACCAAATATTTGATTATAAGATAAACCATGTGGGGGAAGATAATACAAGAATGTAAAATTGACACAAGATGTCCCACAAATCAAAACTAATAAGTATGAATAAATATACTAGAAAATACATAAGAGATCCCATAACCTAGGATCATAGGTATGAAACATGATATTTGACTTATAGGATCTCCCTTTATGGAGATGAAAAAGATACAAATAACACTAGATACAATCTTCTACTACGAGATTAAAAGATGATAAAGGCAAGGTGACTTAGACAAGAGAACTAACAAAGAATTAGACAATAACAAAATCTAGAACTCAAAAGGTCCTTACTTGGAGATGCTGACTCCTTGAGCTAAGGATATCTTTAGCAATCCACTTGTTATATATATGTGTTGGAGGGAGGTTAAGAGTATTCTAGAATGTTTCGTGATGACATCATTGATGGTGCAAATGATGGCATGGAATATTTCAAAAAGCTTCCATGAGGTGTGTCAAGCAAGCATCTGTATGTTTGTTCAAGTTCCTTCTAAGTATGTTTTACATGGAGGAAAATAAATGATACAAGATAAGATGCATGACCATGATGTAATCTAGGATGGTGTCCATGATAATACTCTTTTATTCAAATGATGAAAATAATTGTTATATCTATGATAACCAAGGGCATTAGGCAAGATATTTCTCTAAAAAGTGGGAACAATCAATCTAGAAGACAAGGATATGTGAGACTAGTAAGACAACAAGGCAACTATATAAAGGAAAGTTCTAATGGTCAAGAAGTCTATTATTTATGCAAATATGTAAGGATGTAGACCAAGATGTAGATGAGTGTTGTATATTCATAGTGGTTATTCCAATCACATGTCTCTTAAAGATATGTGATTTTATAACTTGATTATTATACAATCAAAAGACAAGTTGAGGAGAGTGATAAAATTTCTCATGCTATAAAGAAAATTGGTGATGAAATTTTCATGATAGGTATAAGGATAGATGCCTAACACAATTACAAAGAAATTTTCTATATTGGTCAAATAATGAAGAAAGGTTTATAAATTAAGTTTAATGATTCAAGATGTTTGGAAGTGCTATCATTAGTGTCCATGTGAAAGGCCAAATGGCTTCCGAACAATTTTGTATATGTTCTTTAATAAAACATATAGTGTCCTAGTCAGTCACAAACTATAAGTTCGACTGCATCTATAATGCCTAAGAAATCCGTATTCATGCTCTCTCTGTATTGTGGTTTTCTACGTATCCTATGGGCATGTGCAGAGTACTGTGTTTGGCATGTGAAGCTCGGTTTTCTACTGCGAGGTACCATCATGGAGCTCTTGAGAAGGAGAGTCCACCATGGTGCATTACCATCGAAATACTTCGCTAGTATCAGAGCATTTCGATGTAAAAGGTTTGTTGCTTTTGTGCCATCAAAGCAAGCACCCGCCTGCCGACCGAAGGCTTTCAACCAAGGCAGTCACCAAGGCATAGACCTTGGCATACCTTGTCATTCAAGTCACCAAAGTCACCATTGGCATCATTGATTGTGCGCAAGGGATGACCTCAATGATCAAGATGGAGGTTCCCAATACTTCCTGAGGTCACCCATCCTAGTATTGTTCCCCCTAGAACTCACTTAACCGAGAATATCTTGCCATTAAGCTACACTCTTGTGGTGTCTGAAGAAGGGGAAAGACTAAGGTTCACATTACCTTGAACATGTTTTGCATACTCAAAGCTTCATTTTTTATTTTCAAAGCTTGTTTTGAAGAATTTTTGGGATGATTCTTGGAGCCATTTTGGAGTACTTTCTTCTGTAACAATAAATAATAAATCTATAGGTATCTTAAAAGGTTTTTAGTTGTAGTGGGAGCAACCACCACAAGTTTATGCAAGTTTTTGAGCCTAGAGAATAGAACTGATAGACACTTGTAGGTGTTTTTAGCTAGTGTTTGGGCTTTAAATTTAGACTTTTCAGTGCCATTTTATTGCATATCTTGAGCACATACAATATATGTATGCTTTTATGAATACCTCTTATGTATGTCTATGTGGTCATTGATATAGTAGTTATGTATTTGCATAAAGCCTTTGATGTTGATAAAGAGGGTTGTGGTGTGGTATTCTTAACTGGGAGACACCTAGATGTTGGGATATCTTCGGTGATGCAGGTGAAAGACTTATCCAACCTCACCATAGAAGATACATGATATTTGTTCATAGGTGCTCGATAAGCTAGTTGTCTTCTTTCAATTAACTGATTATATGCAGTGGAGTCAGTGAGTGATTATGTGGGTTTACATCTTAGTACTTGAAGTTTTATAAGCTTTTCACATTGGTCATATGCTCATTTTGTAGACAAGACTTTGGTAAAAATTTTCCAAAATTTTTGTTTTGTCAACTATATAATGGTCGATTTACTCTTTGATACACTTATTGGTGTGAGCACATTTATTCTCATATAATCCTTTTGGTTGGTCATTACTATTCATTAATTCATTTTTCTACTGAGACTATAGATTTTTTTTCCTAGAATCGGATACTTGGTAATCCTTTTTTGAGCTTTAGTGGCATTTGGACTCTTCTAGCTTCATTATCATTCTAGTCAATTCTCTATCATCATGGCATTAGAGATCTTAGGTACGTATGGTGGATCAAGCTCTAGTGCTAGTGTTCCTAGGAGGAGCTACACATTGTAGGGCAAAGACCATTTTGAGATCCGAAAATTTGATGGCACAAACTTCGCTCTATGGAATACTTAGATTAAAGATGTGTTGATTCAAAGGTGGCAATGGACGACAGTAAATCGAATCTCAAACAAGCCTTCTCACATGGATGAAGATGTGGGTAGAGGGAAGGCATCCATTATTGGTTACATAGATTTTGATTGTGATGGTTGTGTAGACAATCATAAATCTATATCAGGGTACATTTTTCATTTTATTGGAGGTGCTATCTCTTGAAGATCTCATCTTCAAGAATGTACAACTATTTCCACTACAAAAGCAGAGCATGTTGCAACAAGTGAGGCATATAAGAAAGCATTGTGGCTTTCTCGTCTTGCTTGTGATATAGATCTACCTCAACATGTACCTCATTCTCTTGGTGATAGTCAGAGTGCCATTGCTTTGGCTAAGAGTTCGGTCTATCATGCAAAAATCAAGCACATTTATATGAGGTATCACTTCATTAGAGATTGCTTAGCCATTGAGTGCATTAAAGGTTCAAACTCGAGATAATGCTGTAAATGCTTTGACTAAAGCTCTATTGCAGGATAGGTTTTGACATTGTTGTCACTTGATGGGGGTTATTTGATTCATGATCTTACAAGTAACTGTGTAACATGCCCATCAGGTGGGAGGTATAGTTTAGAGAATTACACTCAGATATCCTTTATCATTCTTTATTTTTCTCCCATAGTCACTTTTGCCATATTGGCCTTTAATGGGAGATTCTTACCGTTAGTGTCAATGTGAAAGGCGAAATGGATTTCAGAGACTTTTGTAAATGTTCTTTAATGAAATATAAAGTGGCTTGGTTAGCCATAGATTGTAAGTTGGGCTGCGTTTGCAACACCTAAGAAATTTTTGTTTGTGCTCTCTATGTACTGTGTTTTTTTGCGTATTCTATAGGTTTGTGTGGAGCACTGTGTGTGGAATCCGAAGTTTTGTTTTCTAATGCGAGGTATCTTCTTGGAGCACTTGAAAAGGAGAGTCCACCATGGTGCATCGTCATCAAAATACTTCAAGAAGGATTTTCACTTTCAAGGTTGGTTAAACTCATTCTATTTATTACAAATGGTAATTAAAGATTTGTGAGCTTGATTTATGGTGCAACACAATTTGACATATAATTAAAGACTTTAAGGATATATCATCTAAGAGCATAGTTCATGGCTTGATAAATTTATCAAGGTAGTTTTGACACACATATGTGAAGCATGCTGATATGGAAATTCTAAAAGATTATCCTTTAAGACATGTTCTTATGTAAGCCAATGGTTATTGGACTTAGTACATATAGGTATGTGTTGACCAAGGAAGCATCCTTCTTAGGTTGTAAGCACTATGCAACATTTATGGATGATAAGTCTTTAAATATGATTTTTCTTCATTTTATGAAGTAAAAAACATAAGAATTTTATTGTTTTAAGCACCAAAACATTATTGACAAGCATACAAGTAGATTATCAAAAATGTTAAGGTTTGTTGGAGGAGAATATTACTTCTTAAGAGAATTAATGAAGAAATCAAAAGAGAAGTCATGAGAAGGTACACTCCTCAACAAAATATAGTTGTAGAAAGGAAAAATCAAGCTATAATAAAATATTCAAGGAGCATGACTAATGAGATGAAATTATCAAGCATATTTTGCACAAAGGATGTAAGTACGTGTGTATTTCATTAATCAATTCTTATTGTAGGTATTCATCCAATGGCTTGATATGAAGTATTTCTCAATAGAAAACCAAATGTAAGTCACTTGAGAGTGTTTGTTGTATATGCCATGCATATGTACCATTTGAATTGAGAACTAAGATTGATGTAAGAGATGAAAAACTGTTGTGAGATATTTTGATACACATAAATCTTATAGGTGCTACAAAGATTTTAGTTTCTAGAGATGTAAGATTTGATGAAACTTTCTCATGGTATGCTAAACAAGGACAAGGACCTTGATGAAAGAAGATGATGAAGGAATTGAATGAAACATATCACAAATTTCAACAATATACAAAAAGTGGACTACATGAAGAACTAGGGCCATTGTGAAATGGAATATCTTGATCTACAAGACCTCCTATTATAAAAGGCAAATGTAAATAAAATATAGTTGCAATAAATAATGATGGTCAAGTTATTGGTGAAGATAATTAGTAGGGGCAATCACCCAAAACTCCTGGCAAGTATACAAAAAATCTTTCAAGACATGATAAAGATTTGAAGTTGCCTCCATCATATGCTAGAAAAAGTTCCAAATAAAGAAGAAAACTAGAGAGACATGACTCTGATGTTTTTATGCGAATTGATAATTCTATATGCCTAAGATTCAGGAGATGAAGAGACAAAGACTTATGAAGAAGCCAAAGAAGATTCTTAGTGGAAAGATGCTATGGATAAGGATTCAAATGCTCTTTAAGAGAATGAAACATGGGCATTAATACCAAGGACTCTAAATCAAAAGGTAATTCGATGTAAGTGGGTGTTTAGGATAAGAAAATAGTGATGGTTCAATATCAACATACATAACTAGGTTAATTTCTAAAGGATATGCATAAGATCATTGGAGCCCATTATGAAAAAGCTTTTTGTCTTGTTGCAAGGATGTAGTGAGGACATTGCTTAGTATGGTTGCAAGGTAAAACAACTTGACATAAAGAATGCATTTCTCAATGGTGAGCTTGAAGAAGAAATATACATCATAACCAAAAGAGTATGTAAGTAGATGTATGAAAACTCAAAAGAGCTTTGTATGGTTTAAGACAAGCCCCAAGAGCATGGAATGTTGAGCTTGTAAAGTATTTTATTATGGAGGGTTATATAATAAATCATGTAGATCAAAGTTTGATTGTCAAGTGGCTTATGCATTTACCTATGCATTTATCTTGAAGCTTGATACTCACATGTGGTGATAAACAAGAAACTAAGAAATTCAAAATTAATCTTGTAACTGAATTCAAAATAACTGATTTTGGAGTTAGTTATTTTCTTGGTATGGAAGTAATTTATGGTGAAGAAAGTATATGACTAATACACAAAGTGCAATGGAGAAATTATTAAAGAGTTTGGTATGAAGGATTGTAAATATGTGTGCACTCTAGTTGAACCTAATGTGAAGTTTAGTGTTGAAGAAGGAGATGAACTTGAAGATCTTAATTCTTATAATTAGTTGGTTGATTTTCTCATATAGAGTATGTGTTTCCAGATTTAAATAATTGGTAAATAGTCAATCCTTCAATATAAGGTTCTTTAAAAAAACTACAAGATTTATCTATACTCTCAAATGTCTATGAAATGTCCATGTTTTTGTGAACCTAGACCTACTTATCAAAACACAAACCACATTGAATTCCTCTATCTACTGAGCATAATGCACACAAAATTGCATCTTTGAAAATGCAACAAATCTCTATTACATAGCAAACAGAATTTAAATAAGATCCAATAATTCTAATGTTTTCATAATTCATAACATGCTTTCCATTGAAAAACATTTTTTCTCGATTGAAAATAGAAATTATATATGGAAGTCTGCACAAGTGAACTGTCAAGCAAGAATTCATCAATAGAAATCAACTACTCCTTCAAATCTTTGATCTTTGTCAAAAAGCTTTCCATGGTATCTCCTTCATTCATGTGCTCACTCTCCAATTTTTTTTGGGAGGTAAGCAACATGAGCCTCATTCCTTGCCTGGTATAAAGTGGTAAGTGTATCTCAAGCAAGAGCGTATATGAGGAATAATGGCATATTTGATAGACAAGGCTATCAATGCATGTGCCTGAGCATCTCTGCCATCCCAACAAAGTTGCTCTGCAGTAGATGCAGTAGGAACCACAACACGAACAAGAACCTGAAGAATATCACTATCTTCAACACCATCTACATCACCTTCAATAATTGTACTTGCAGGTATAATAGGACATTTTTCAACACCTTGCACAATATTCCACAGTCCTTTTGCAAACAATACATGATGCATTATATAATCCCATAATGGGTAATGGGTACCATCCAACTTATCCTCAATAGCCAACATACAAAATACATCACTGCTTTCAATCATAGCCACTGACTAAAACACCCTGATATAGAAAAATGATTGTATCTTAAAAAGTTGATCAGATATTCTCCTTCAGTTGAACATAAAGAAAATTTTGGTTTCTTCTTGGAACTCCATGATACCAATTTTGAACTTGCAAATGCTTCATTAAGTGTCCCTTTCAAGTACTTGAGTATTCTCTTTGTAGCATCCATGTGTGGCTTTCTAGGTGAGTGCATGAAATGACTAAGCACTACCAAACTATATGATATATCTGGTCTTGTGTGAGTAGCATATATCAAGCTATCAAGTAAGCTTAGATACTCATTAGGATCATCAATCTGCTCACCTTCATAAATACTAAGTTTATGGTTCAATTCGAAAGATGTACCTACAAGCTTTGTGTTCTCCATTCTAAACTTGAGAAGTAGGTCTTGAATGTATCTTCGTTGAGTTAGATACATCCCTTCATCTATATAAATCACTTGCATACCTAGAAAATATGTGAGCTCACCTAAATCACTGATTCTGAACTCCTCTTGCATGTGTCTCTTGATCCTTTGAATGCCATTAAAATCATCACCTATCACAATAATATCATCTACATATACACATAGATAGATAACCTCATTGTGATCCCTTTTATGAATAAAGAAGGATATGAGTTTCTAGGTTTGAACCCTTGATCTTGAAGGTATGTAACCAAATTGTAATTCCAAGCTCAAGGATCTTGTTTCAATCCATACAATGCTTTCTTAAGTCTCCAAATATAAGATGTATGATTAGGGTTTTCAAAACTTGGTGGTTTTGATATGTATACCTCTTCTTTTATCCAACCATTTAGGAATGAATTTTTCACATCAAGTTAGAGGAGTCTCCAATTTCTTGTAGCAGCTATACTTATCAATGTTCTGAGTGGTCATCTTTGAAGCTGGTGAGAATGTTTCCTCATAGTCTATACCATGAGCTTGTGAGCATCCTTTGGCAACTAATCTTGCCTTGTACCTACAAACTGATCCATCTGAGTTTTTTTTTAACTTTATATACCCATCCGCAACCAATTACCCTTTGATTGAGTGACACTGGAACCAAATCCCAAATATCCATCTCCTTCAATGCATCTATTTCTTCTTTCATGGCCTTTTACTAATTAGGGTTTTCCTTTGCCTCCATAGGTGGAGGGTTCCTTTGAAATTAAGTCCTTTGCCAAGTAGATTGAATGCTTTGTAACAAATGTGGAATCATATCCATACCTTTCTAGTTGTGATCCTCTTTGAATGGTTGTGAGTGCTTTTGTGTTCGATAAGCATGGCAACGCTTCTATAGGTGTTTTCATTTCATCTTTTCCTTAGATGCATAGAGTAGCCTTGTTCATTCATGCTAACATATGAGATTTTGACTCCCTGAGAAGGTTCCATGGAGAAACATAGAACTGCAAGCTATTGATGTTCAACATGTGCAACAAAGGCAAGATGGATTGACTCCTATAAAGATCAACAAGATAGCAGAGATAGGCACAAGAACTCTCTCAACTGAAAGTGTACTATAGCTATTGGAGATAGCATTGTATGCAATAAGGAGGAAGGCCCTGTGGGTACCTAAACAAAGCAAACACATGCTCGATAATTGTCATCCCAATTCCCCACTATCACATTCTCAGAATAATATACATATATTGTTATTTGTTTCTCTATTATTTCAATGCATCAATACTCATCATATCATCCTATGGTTCACAACTAGATAAACATGGACTGTGCCGACTCTAGATCACATGGGCTATGCAACTATGTGCATGATGGATCAATTGCTATAGATTGTTCTTCTCAGGGTTTGTGGGTTCGAGGCTTCAGGTCCCCCCCTTCATGCAAGGCTTTTATTCCGTGCTCTTTCACTATTCCTTGTTCTTTGTCTGCTTTGTCAGTCTCTCTCTGTTTTGAGGTAGCCTCTTCGTGGTGTTCTCCCCTAAAAGGGGGAGCCTGGGTGCACAGGGTGGCTTCAATACCATCCCCCTGGATAGAGAACAGGTGATTTTGACTCCTGATGATGTCCCATCTACAATGCTCTATTGAGAAACAAAGCCCATTGACTGCTCCAAATACTGAAATCTTAGGCACAAGGGTAAAAGCCCTTGATGTCTCCATGAGTGTGCAGAGTGCCCCACCTTCTTCAATAGCAGGTACATCAAAATTAATCCCAGGTGCACCCAAGAAGTCTTTTGTTGAGGTGCTTTTCCAAGGTAAAAACCCCTTCAATTTCATTAGAAATACAGGTATTTACTTTGAACCTCACTCTGTCAAGGGTAACGAAGTTGGTTTGAATGTCTCGGGTTGGCACAATATAGCTCTTGAAGAGAATGTGAACACTATCGATGAGTCTACTCTTGTCATTGATAAGAACTCCTTCTATCAATGGCAGAAACAACTCATTGACAGAGTAGTGATTGTTCTCTGTCATGGGCCCATTCCCCCTCAAGCAGTGTTGAAGCAGTGGATTAGGTCCAACTAGGAAAGTAGGGTCTTGTTTGTTAAGCACATTTAGTATTTACCAAACGGATATTTTCTATTTTTTTTTGATGATTCTAGTAGTGCGCTCAAGGTCATCACAGAGGGTGAGTGGATTATTAGATTGACTCCTGCTTCTTTTTTCAGGTGGTATGCCGGTTTTAATCCTCGAGGACATAAGCCCACTAAGGTCCCCGTTTGAGTAGAATTCCCCAACCTCCTAGTGCAATTCTACCCATGGATTGATGGACTACTGTCCTTGATTGATGTTTTGGGACAAAGGGCAAGAGGGGGCATTAATCCCAAATGGGATCCTCAAATGCTGGTTGAAATTGACATTGCTAAACCAGTTAAAACATCTTTTTTAATTAAGTACTCTGATGGTTTATGTCTTCATGAACAGAAGGTATTCTACAAAAATCTCCCCAATGCATGTTTCAATTGTTACAAGAAAGGACATTGGATTAAGGACTCCCCTTTGCGTAAAGAAAATACTCAGACTCCCTCTATCAAAACATCAGATGAAACCTTTTGCTCAAAAAGTTAACCAAGTCCAGGTACTTAAAAAAAATCCAGGTAAAAGTACCAATGAAGAAGAAGGGTAAGAATTTGATCAATACATATGATTTGCTTCTTGAAAATGTGTTTAAACCCTTTTTTGATTCCTTTGAAAATTTGAGTACTCTAAAACCTTCTAAAGATAAAATGGTTCAGCTAGATATTTATGGAGAGTCATCAGCCTGTATGGAGACTTGTAGAATAACGAATCCAAAGGGGCATTCAAGGACTCAATCCAATCAAGATGCAGGGTGGAACATGATGATCAACAAGAAAAAAGTGGCTTAGTGGAAACCAGATTCTATTTTAAAGATTGCTCTCGTTAGCAACCCTAATTTTTTATTGTCTAATGACCACAAGTTCTCTATAGAGCTAAACAATCACGATGATGCTAAAATAAGAGATCTCCAGCAAAAGGGATATGAAGGTGAAGATCTCCAATCAACCCAGAAAGAGAATGAGGCTCCTTCTGGTCAGAATGTCACTAAAACAATGAGGAAAGATGGTATCTCGAAACCTAAAAGGAAAGATATATTGAAAAATTATGTGTCTTTGAATAATTTGACTAAGAACATAAGGAAATGAATTTCTGGTGCATTATGTTTTGCCATTATTCTACTTTCATCATGAATGCCATTAATTTGCTGTCTTTTAACATTAAAGCTATATCTGATCTAGTTAGGGCTAAGTGTTTAGCTAAGTGGATGCTTGACTTGTCCCTCAGGTCAAAAATCAGTTGTTTGTAGGAACTTAAGCTTAGTGGTTCTAAATTCCCTTTCACCTTAACATTGTGTCTAATAACCATAAGTGGTTTTGTACAAACCACCTACAAGGGAGAGGGGGCTCTGTTATCGATGTCTCTTACTCTCTTAATCATATCGTTCATGATATTTTCATTAGCCCCACCCATCAGTGGGTTGGAGTGTCTCTCAAAAAGCCTCTTGACTGTTGTGTCATTAGTCTTTATGTAGCCAGTTGCCCCTCCGTGAGAACTAAATGCTAGGAGGAGTTGTGTAGCCTGCCCGGACCTATCCTTTTTGTTGGGGACTTTAACATGGTAACTTCTATTCCTGACAGATATTGTAAAAATGACAGTATCAAAAGTGGTGATCTTGGCTAAGGCTAGTTTCCACCCATGGAATTATTGATATATCCACTAATTTTGGTTTTACTTGGAACAATAAGCAAAAAGGTGATAACTACTTAGCTGCCCGACTTGATAGGTGCTACATCAATATTCCGTTCCTTCAAGAGTTTTGGGACGTGAAAAACTCTCTAGATCATTCCTATTACATTTGGGACCATGCCCCCTTGACCATTACCCTTCCGAATAACTGCTTGAATGTCAAGTCTAGTTGGCCTCACTTGGATCCCTCCTTGTTGAAATCCTTGTGTTGTGGAGAAGACCAAGGTCATCTTCTCTTTGCACTTTAGTAAAAACCCTGACACTTTTGTGGCCTGGTCTAGGGCTATCAAAGACATTCAGTCTCTCTTCACCCATTCGAGAAGTCCATTAGAGCCAATAGGAGAAGGTTAATCTCTAGGGAGATTGCCCTTCTTTCCTCCTCTCATGGTCCTCTATAGAATAACATGGATAAAATTTTGTTCCTTCAGGATAGATTAGAATATGAGGAGTACATTGAAGTTGGTGGTATTCTGTCCTCTTTAAGAGACTTTTGGGCTAGAATTCTGGATAGACCAAACAAAAGTATGCTCTCTTTGTTACAAAAAAAGAAGTGCAAGGACTTCAGATGAAAAATTCTGGTGGTTATGCTATCAATGTTGAGGAGAATTCGCAAGAGGGTACAACCTTCTTTACTAATGTTTTCTCTAGTTCTCTCAAGTGGGGGAGGATATCCACGGAGCTAGGGCCACTATAACTCTTAAAAGGAAAAAACCTATTCCTCCTAGCCTGGCTTCCCTATTGGACCTACCCCTCAATGCCAGTGAAGTTAAAGAAACCATTGAAAGGCCTATTCAAGAAAAATGGGAATGACACAAGATTTTGAGACGATTCTTTGTGTCCCAATGTTTTAATTTTTGACTCATTTACACACCAAAACATGTTACTATATCTTGATTCGACTATATTAAATTGACAATTTATTATTAAGGATTATTGTATTGTAAATGGGGTATCAAGGTTGGGCTCAAACTTAAGAATTTAACATAGTAAGTAATATTATTGGGACTTGAATAATTCCCAAATTTAATGAATAGGCCTTTTGATAAATTGAAACCCTGCAAAACTCTTGGCCTTGATGGCCTCCCAGATGAGTTTTTCATTACTCTCAAAGATTTCTTGACTCCATTCTCTTGATTTGGAAAGAAGCTATTAGGAGAGGCACTCTTCCTGTTGAGATCAATAACAGAGTGATAAAATTGATTCCTAAAAAGGGACCTAAAGAGGATTTGAATAACTGGAGGCCATTACTTGTTTGACCACTATCTATAAGATATTCGCCTCTTCACTTGCTAGGAGACTTAGCTCTATGATGAAAGATATTATCCTCATGGAGCAAAAAGTCTTCATAAAGGGTAGATTCATTTTGGATGCCATCAGCTCACTTTGGGAAGGTATTGAGTATGCTAATGAGTCCAATCGGACATTTTACTTCTTCAAAATAGACTTTGACAAAGCTTATGATAGGATTGAGTGGGACTTTGTGCTTCAATCCCTCCATGACATTGGTGCTCGAAAATGCTTTATCAAAGCTGTAAGCACCTTGTTTGGTAATGCCCATTCTAAAATTTCCATTGATGGTACCCTCTCACCCCCTTTTAGATTAAGAAGATCCATTAGGCAAGGCTGCCCCCTTGCTCCCCTGCTCTTTGTTGTTGCCGATGACTCTCTAGGTTGGTTCATTAAAGATGCTATGGCCAATAATAAGATAGAGGGCATATCTATTCCTGGGTCTGATAGTTAGCTTTGTCTTCAGTATTTTGCCGATGATACCAACATTATCATGAAAGCTAGCACTAGCTATGCTTAGTGTTCCCTTGATTATCTCCACACATTTTGCCTGGCCAGTGGGTCTCATGTCAACCATAAAAAGACTGCCTTTAGAGCCTCAAGTAACCACATACTTGACTGTATTACTTCCTTGGCTTTGACATTATAAAGGATGTGGGAATTTTTAGACGTTTAGGTATTCCCATGGGTTTCCATGTTTCTTTTAGTCAAAGGTGGGATTGGGTCTTGCACAGATTTAGAGGTAAGCTTTTTAATTGGTATGCTTGTCAAAACTCCTTTTCTCACAAAGTTTTTGTGCTTAATCATTACATTCTTCCTTTTTTGATATATTTTCTCTCATGCTAGATGCCTAACAAGAAGCATTTCAATCAAGTCATTGCGTTTGCTAGGAGGTTTTTATGCGGTGGTAGTTTGAAGCATAATAAAGTGCCCAAAATTGCCTGGAATATTTGTTGCCTTCCTAAAAAAGAAGGAGGTTTGGGTATTTTGTGTCCTATAAAAATGGCCACCAACTTGGTAGCTAAATGGATTGTTAGATATCTAGACTCTACTAATTTTTGGGCTAATCTTATTAAAAGAAACATCAAACAATTTTCCCTAGTTGATTACAAGTCTTGGAAAGGGTATTCTATTTGGGGCATAATTGCTTCTCCTCACATGTATACTTCTGCTAGAAGTTCCCTTTGCTGTAGTTTGTGGAAGGCTTGGATGGTGGTAAAAAAATCTTGTAGTCCTAATGATAAATTCTTTTCTCACTCTGATTTTTTTCTTCAGGAAAGCATATGGAGAGGTTGGCTTTCTCTATGGAACAACTATAATATAGGGATAAAGGAACATGAATGTTGCAAGAAAGGATTCTCCTACTGGAGGGTCCTCACTGTTGATGGGGAGGTTATGAATGATACTTTCATTATGGAATCTATTGATCTCTCTCCTCCTTGTTTTTATGTTCTACTACTGCACAAGAGATTGCTGCAGGAGAGGTTGCTCGAATGCACTACTTGTAGACCTATGCAACTTGTGGATGTCGCGAGAGATATGCTAGAAAATTTCAAGAAAAGGAAAGGCTCTATGATAAGGGTTCTTCACAAACTTAACTCTAGATGCAGATTGAACTAGAATGTTGACCACTGGCACCACATATTTCTCTGTATCTGGGCTTTCCCTATCAGTATTAAGCAATCCTTTTTACTTTGGCTGATTATTTACAATGGTGTTTGGTGTGGTGCTATGGCTAGGAATATTAATGTTAATGACTAAGTATGTAAATTCTATGGCAATGTGGAGGATTTAACCCACCTATTCTATAACTGCAGGCATGCCCAAGATTTTTGGAAATATATGCATCCCAGCTGTCACAAGTTCAATATCTCTATGAGCTACCAAGTATTTCTACTTGGTGCCTGCAACAGGTTGGACATTGTCCTTTGAAACTTATGGAGGGCCCATATGTTGTGGAACATTTGGAAGAGCAGGAACGAAGCTGTGCTGAACAAGTCTAAATAGTTAGTTCACTTTTCTTTTCTCAAAGGGTTTACAGGAATTGCTATGCAATGTTTTGTTGCTATCAAGTCTGCACCTCTTGTGGATTTCGAGCTTTCTAAACTGCTCCAAGACATCCCCCCAGTCAATGGAGAGATACTCTACTTAAAATGTGCTCCAATCTTAGGTCTAAAATTATTTTTACATGTACTTAGGGAGTTTTTTGCTCAACCCTTTTTTACATATACTTAGTGATTCCTTGTTCCTGCTCATGAGGTCCTTCTCCTCTAGATCTAATTGGCCTAAGTTTGACATGTAATCTGGGCCCTTGTGTGGGGTCTTTCCCATTGTATAGTTTTACATTTCATCATTAATTTAATCTTCTTGTTGGCTAAAAAAAAACTATGTGCATGATTGAGTGGCACATTCCACAACATTGGGAGTGTTGCATGCATGAATTTTGATCCATCAGAGCCTTGCTGCATAGATTCCTTCAATCGATGGCTAGTTCTCTTGAGACATCCGGAAGCAACAAGCCAACGATCAACAATAAAAAGAAGTGAGAGAAGCTACACGTTAATAGCTTGTGACAAACATCGACTGAAGACTCAGGGAGCTAAGAAGGACTTGCACGTGACAGGTGAGGCAAAGAAGGTGGTATGGCTGCACATCGTCAGATAAGGGTTGGCAAGCAAGTAGATGTGCTGGCAAGTAATACGACAATGATAGAGCTATGGCCTTCTCTGTAGCATAGACACTCGGGCCCAAGTTCCCTTAGAGAGTGCATGGATCATCAACACCTTCTGTACAGGAGAGAACACCTAGACAAAAATTGCCCTTCTCTATAAGCTATGATATAACTGAAGCATCGGCCTCCTCTGTATACACACACTATCAATATTTCCTTTACTCTGTGGGTCACAATCTTCGAAGTAACAATCAACTTTACTACCTTCTACTAGTACGCGACTTTTGCCAAAAAGAAAGAGAGAGAGAGAGAAAGAGAGAGAGAGAGAGAGAGAGAGAGAGAGAGAGAGAGAGAGAGAGAGAGAGAGAGAGAGAGAGAGAGAGAGAGAGAGAGAGAGAGAGAGAGCATTTCTCTTTTGTGCACAACTAGTCTTCTCTGATGCAGATAAAGAACGAGAGGGGGCGGGGAGGGGGAGAGCCATGTCCTTCTCAATGACGTGGCTAGTTGAATTTTTGGTGCTTTGTTCTCGATCAGATGTGTTTAATGGCATCACCTATGATGTCTTTCATAGATCCATTGAAATATTCTTATGCAACTAATAGGGCTCGAGAGATGTATCATGCAAAGTACATTGAACACATAGTCAAAAAGCAATATTTTTGCAGGTACTAATGTGGAGATATTAATGACCATCTTCACTTTTTGAAAGTTATTTTTCTCTACACCCTCGTGAAGCTTCTCTCAACTTGTATCACGTGGAATTTTGGATCCATATATCATTATCTCTGAGCTCTTAAGTTATGATTTCAAGAGTTTTAACCTTCTAATACTCTAGGTATCTACTTCTCTATTGATGAATCTCTCAATAAGGAGTCACTTTGTATCTTCTAAAAGGCTACAAACCCTTACTTTGCGATACACCATTTGGCACTACTTAAAGAGCTACTTTTGTAAATCCCAAGGGTTTAACCCTTACTATTTGGTACTAAGTGCCCATCTTGTGACATCACAAATCTAAGAGGAAGATAGTGTGTGGGTGTGTGTATGCCTTATGAGGCTACTCTAAGCCCCCAAGTGTGACTCTCTCAATGAAGTGTAGGGCTATTCTAATCCCCCCCTCTACAACATGTCTTTCTCATCATGAAGTATAGGGCCATTCTAAGGCCCTCCTCCCCCCCTCTACCCCTCTCAATTTTGAGAAAATTTTGACTTTAATTTTGCAAGTGTGGTAACTTATTTTTAACGGAAATATGTCAAAACTTTCACATGCCATATCATCGAGTCGATGTTATTTATTCTCACTCATGCCAATCTTTATGCAAAAAAATGAGCAACTCAATGACAGAAACTATGATATCTAGAAGGACACCATTAGGAATTACCTTTATACAAACCTCTTATACAAAGTAGTTGAAGGAGCCGAGCAAGAACTCGATAAGGATAGTGATCTAGTTACTTAGCATTTGCAAGCTCAAAGTGAGTGTCTTGGAGTTCCAAGAAGCAACCAACAGTTGCTTTATCCTCAATTGAAATAGATTATAGAGGTTTGACCATAGCAACTCAAGAGGTAATATGGTAAAAAACATTGTATATAGATTTGGAACTTGTGAGTTCCAAACCTCACATATTTGGAGATAATGTAAGTTCCATGCATCTAGCAGCAAACCCTATTTTCCATGCAAGAGCCAAACATATAGAGGATCCATTACCAATCAAGGAGAAGTTCATGGCTAAGGAGATTGACATTTCTTTTGTTCCAACTAAAAAGCAAGTAGCAAATATGATGATGAAGGCACTTGATAGAATAAAGCTTTGCATATTTAAATCAATGGCATGTATTCAACCTATTAGAGAATGAAGACTCAAGCATACTTTAGCTTGAGGGGGAGCTATTGGAACATCAAGCTTACACTATGCTTGAGGTGGATTTGATCTTCATCAAAAATCTAATTTTTGGATTATATCAAAATATCCATTGAAGAGTTCTATTCATGCTCATGTATTGTATTTTTTTAAAATATGTTTTATGGATCATTTACCAGTGTAAAAGCCTAGAGGTTTGTACATGTAAAACGAGAAAAAGAGAGCTCAAATTCCTAGAATTTGAGGTGATTTGTAAATGGGCTACGTGCATAAACCATAAAGATCAAGGTGGTTTGTGCATTCTTGACATTGAAGGAATGGCCAATCAGCTGGTGACAAAATGGTTAATCAAAGCATGGAGCAACAGTGATGGCTCTTGGGCCAAACTTATATTTAGAAACAAGGGCACTCTTGGACTGGTGGTCCTCCTAAGAAGGAGGGGTCTTGATCTAGTTACTCGTTTGTTCTCCCCATTTTTGGTGACTCCTAGGGGCTCGAGCTTGGTATGCTCTCTGACAAATGAAGACTAGAAATGGACGGCCGGTATTAGACATAATGATTCTGTCTGGTTCCCTATCAAGGGCATCAGTGGTGTGGAGTCTTGGAACCTCCAAAAAGCTAGGAATCTTTGGAACAAAGGTTTTTGATTGTGGTAACACCTCTAGAATCAAGAAACAAGACAATGGATTAGATGTGAGGACATTGATCCAACTTAAAGAGTGGTCTATGAAGAATGGCGTGTTTTGTTGAGTAGATTCAATGCTTGGGAGTGCTCGAGGACTCGCCTCCTTATTGGTGAGGAATCTCCTCACCTTTAGGGTCTAATGGTACAACGACAATAGCCTTGAGAAAATTCCGAGATTTAAGAAGAATGTGGACTTTCATGTCACACTTAATAGGAAATGGTATCTTGATTGGTCGATCTTGAGGTGGGATCTTGAGTTCCAATCCCTTTGGCATCCCCTCATTGAGATTAAAAAGTTAGTGCTTATGTGGCAAATCCTCCACTAGGGAATATGGACCAAAGTAAAAGCTAATAAAATTTGTGGCATCCCTTTGTGGTGCAAACATTGCATTCATGGCAATGAGGACTTGGGACACCTCTTCTTTTCTTTCTCTAAGTCAATGTCGGTTTGGCAAGAGCTTGGGAGAATCATGTTGCTTCAGGGACAAATCAATTGGAAGCAAGCTTTAGTTGGTGAAGCGATTAGATGTTCTTCAGCATTGTGGAATGCTAGAAGAGGTGAGACCCTCTGGAAGATCTGGAAAGAGAGGTGTGCTGGCAACTTTGGAAACCCTCCTAAAGAATGGTGGATCAAAAAATCTCTTTTCCTATTAGGCAAAATAATTTCATATTATAAGAAGCCTCCACCTTTTAGACATTATAGAGGGTTTTTCCTCGAGAACAAAAAAATTAAAAGCAAGTGGGCCCCACATGATGGGGACGAGAGCTTTATCAAGCTTCTTTGTAGCTCTCTAGCAATGTATAAGCTAAGCAACCCCTGTTTTAAGGGATTTAGGGGGTCCCATGGGTACTAGGCCCATTCACTTGTACACTTGTTTCTTCTATTAATTGAAGTCTTAGAGAGTAGGCTAGTGCCGAACTCCCTTTTGATAAAAAACTTGTATATGACCTAGGTTGAATTGGGAGCCCAATTGAAGATCTTGATCTTGTTTCTCACCCTCTCCATGGTTTACGATAGGATGAAATATAGAAATCATTCACCACATCATTGTATGTAATGGATGCAAAATTTGATCAATTAGTCACATTGTGAATGAAGTGACAAATTCAGGACATTCACAATCAAAGGGAAAACAAGTTTCAAGTTTCCAATCAAGGTAAATGAAAAGTTAGGTGGAAAAAAAAACTTAAGGTAGGGTGAGAGGAAGATAAAAGTCAAGTTGAAGCAGCCAAGAAGGCTCCAACTAAAAGTGTGGATCATGATGAAGAGGAAGGAGCAAAGGAAGAGGAGGAAGATCACAAGGAAGAGAAGCATCAATGGAGAATGCTACGACTATACAAACATAGGCCATTATGCAAGAGGTTTTTTTGGGAGAAAGGAGGAGGTAATCAAGGCCATTCTACAAGTAATTTATGGTCCCTCTTACTAGATCCCCGTGGTCAATTGGAAGCAAGTGCTGCTCGATGAAGGTGTTTGTTCTCTATGACTCTCATGAATACTATAAGAGGCAAAGCTCTCTAGAAAATGTAGAAGAAATGATGTCCTGCCAAGTTTGGTGTACCCTTGATGGAGTGGTCCCTATATAAATCCTTAGATAGCCTAGGCAAAAGATTTCAAAGTTGTAAAAAGCATCCCCCATTCAAGAACCATCTTAAAGAGCAGCAGGCATAGAAGAAAATGCATCTCATATGAAAGAGACTAAAGGATTATGCCTCTCTTTTGCCTTCTTGTAAATTCTTCCTTTTAATTTAAAGCATTTATGTTAAGAAAATCTGTAAACATGGTTTCTAGTTGCATGCATGGTATGCCAATTTCTTTGTTGGTAGGCTTTTGCATCTTTGACATAGTCACAGTTAGAACATTGTTCACCATGCTGGTTCTCACCTCTCCACCTTCGTGTTCTCAAGATAGATCCCTCTACTCTCTCCACATGGTGTCATTTCTCTCGTTGAATCGCTTCTTCTTTTTTGCACTCACCACTTATCTACAATGTATAGTTCTCTTGGACATGCACTTTCATCTACTCTCTTTCCAAGATAGCTACATGCACTTTCATCTCTTCTCTTTCCAATCCACCTGCATTTTTCTAGCATTGCTATATCACTGGCATAATTGGCATAAGTATCCATTATTTGGATCCAGAGGAGAAGAGAATCAAGGATAAAATATACCATGAGCTCCTAGGAAGAAGTAAGAGAGAGTCATAGTGGCTTACTAATCAAGAATAGATAAGGGAAGTAGGAAGATTAGGAAACTGGATGATTTGTTCTAAGAAAACATTGATGTGAGCATTCGTGAAAGATCGTTACCTAGCAAGCAAGGCGTGCAATCTGTTCTCAAGGAAATGCTCCCGTCTTCTCAAGTGCATATGAAGATTTACTGCGACAACCTTTCGTGTATTCATCTTGCAGGCAATCCAAAACACTCTGAAAAAACCAAACATGTGGATCTAAAGTTTCATTTTACACGGGACCTGGTTGAGCAAAAGAAAGTGCAGCTGGCATACACTTCAACTCACATTATGTGGGCTGATATCTTTACAAAACCACTTGCTGCTGAAAAATTTACGTTGTGCAGGAAACACCTTGGGTTGGCTGAGAAACCTTCTTAGCTCCGACATGGTGGAGTTAAGGGGGAGTGTTGGGATGCCACGTGTAACTCCACACGTCGGCGCCCAGCACACGTCGGCGCCCAGCCACATGTGCAAGAAGGCACAACTTTCGATAAACGTTGCAACCGCTCATGTGGCCACTCGATGTAATTAAAGAAACCACTAATGAAAATTATTGCGTGTGTTTTGTTACACGCGACGTCATCGCCTTGATCAACGGGCATGTGTGGTTGTCTGTGTATTCAAATTTCCACACACATTCGTTGTAGGAATTACGTGTTGTTGTTGTTGGAAGAGAGGAACCTGCGCCATTGTTTGCAGTCCCTTCTGGAGTAGTGCATTCCATTGCTTGAGGCGCATGGCGTAGCACGTTAGAATAGCATAAGTTGGCATCCTTGCGGGTGCATCGCCCGAGCACAGATTTTAGGTGCCAAAATTCACTTGGGCAGGCAGAGGCTGGAGGGAGCGACCCTGTACGAACAGCAATCTGCGAAGAATAGAAGGCGCACTGCTGAGAATCATTAAAAGCAGGAATTTTACCGTCAGTTGGAGTCGTCCATCGTTGATGGAGCAAGCGACTCAGTCCTGAAGAAGAGGGTGAGGCTCGTGCAGTGCCAGGGTGGCCAACACCAGGCTGCAGAGTAGTCGCCATGAGAAAAGAAAACCCAAGAACACCATCAGGGCACAGCGGAGGAAGACGCACGGTGGCAGGATCGTACCGGCCTCTTGATACCATGAAGAAAACTGAAAGAACCCAACCGACTCACACGCGTACTCAAAACGGCTTGTTTATTATGATCGTAAGAGGTACATTTATAGGTTATTTAGAGTGTCTAACATAAGGACTTATTCACATGGGCATGAGCGTTACATTACTCCAACACACACTTCTCGATCTCATCCTGGCTGCTAATTATCTCAACATCCAGTCTCTTCTGGATTTGACTTGTCAGCGTGTTGCAGACATGATCAAAGAAAAAACGCCGGAGGAGATTAGAAGGGCCTTCAATATTGAAAACGATTTCACTCCTGAGGAAGAAGAGGAGGTTAGGCGTGAGAATCAATGGGCCTTTGAATGAATGATTGTACTGTGTATTCTTGAAAACTTTGGGGAGAAATGCTCTTCCTGACGTTACCTTTGATTTGATTGTACTGTGTACCTGAAAAGCTTTGACGAGAAATGTGGACAATTCATCCACTTTTGTGAATGGTTTATGGTTCTCGCGCATCTCAAATTCCGTCTGTTCCGTCATTACAGTACAATTCCATCGCCTTTTAGATTTCGACGAGAAATGCTCTTCTGGGCGTCAATTACGTGAAAGGTTCAATGTAAGTTGAGGAGATTAACTTAAGGCGCATGGCATAAATTGAGGGAGCTTGTGTGCAGAGGTAAGACCTGCAAGCAGAGCAAACATGTTGGGGTGCAAGCTCATCGGGATTAGGAGGGAGTTGGAGAATGGCGGCACAGAGCTTAGTACTATGATACTTTTGTCAACTTCAGGATAAAACATATATATCTTTTTCTAATTGTGAAGATTGAAGGCTGTGGGATGCCATCTTAATATTTCAGGTTCTAGGAAATGACAAGTGGAAACCATTGAATTTCGGTGTAGAAACAAGGGTCAACAAAGAACTAGTTTGGTCTGCACATGCAAATTTTTGTTGATTGAGCGTGATTGATGGCAGCCTATGAAGGACTTAGTTAGTTAGAGAGAGAGAGAGAGAGAGAGAGAGAGAGAGAGAGAGTATTGAGCAACCTAGTCATGTGTTGGAAGTAAATGAGGTTCTCAATAGAACTACATGAATTTTGCCTCATAATGCAATGGAGAAATTCAATTAGGCACACATTTAAGTCGCTAACTGATCTCTCAAAATGAAATAAGGACAGAGAGTTAGTTAGAGAGAAAGAGACAGAGAGAGTATGAGCTATGCTTACTTCGACTACCTGACTTTAATTTGCAAACTCTTTTCGAACTAACAATATTAATTCACATGCTTTAAGTTTATCCACATTCTTAGTTTTGAACTATTCGACGGAAAATGAATATTCTCTTTCTTTGGTTGAATTGAATGCTGAGGAATCAACAAGTCTATTCTTGTTAGGACAACGATATTGCACTGTGATTCCGATGAAAATGATGTGCATTGTTGCATTCATGTTGAAATGTGAAAAGCATGCCTTTGCCTTTTTAGTGCAATGGAGATTGTATCTACAAATTTCTTTTACATTTCCATCGGGACATCTTATATAGTCTATGAATCTCTCACCAAGTGTCTTGCGTGCTTTGAAGAATTCTGGACAATTTCCCTACTCGCTCTCCAAATGGAACCCTTCTCAATGTAGAAGACTAATTCCCTTGCATTCAAAGTATGCTTGGCTGGCTAGGTAATGATCTTCCATGCATGCCCATTGTAATAAACTAAGGACTATGCAAACAAGAGAATGACCCCTAACTCTCTACCCAACCTACCATTATATAGATTTTGGGAATAGCCATGATGGCTAGAGCTATTTGGAGTCCACATATGTATGTCCAACCTCCAGTACGCCTTTAGCACCTTCCACTAGAGTCTATTAGAGGAGTCTACTAGTGTTACTGGTGCTCATGGCTTATGGTAAGTCCCTCTACATCCAACTTAACTCTTGAACCCAAGACCTCCTCCTTCCTATCCTTAAGACTTGAAAACTAGGCTAAGTCTCTATCCTTTTTAATACTTCTGAAGTAGCTAATCTTCCTACTTTATAGGATCCTCCCCTTCCCCTTGAAGAACGTGATTGATACACATGTCTTTTATTCACAATGGTGATTGTTTGTGGGAACGCCTTTTAGAGTTCCATCCGAACATCTCATATATATCGTGGGTCTATTGGGAAGCATCTCATGAGATTTGAAGAATTCTATAGAATTGCTCTATTCACCCTAAAGATCCGAATCTTTTAACGGTAAAGAATTCACTCACATTCAAAGTGTGCCTTGCTTGCTAGGTAACGATCTTTCACGAATGCTCACATCAATGTTTTCTTAGAACAAATAATCCAGTTTCCTAATCTTCCTACTTCCCTTCTCTATTCTTGATTAGTAAAAGCCACTATGAGTCTCTATTACTTGTTCCTAGGAGCTCATGGTATATTTTATCCTTGATTCTCTTCTCCTTTTGATCCAAATATTGGATACTTATGCCAATTATGCTAGTGATATAGCAATGCTAGAAAAATGCAGGTGGATTGGAAAGAGAAGATATGAAAGTGCATGTAGCTATCTTGGAAAGAGAGGATATGAAAGTGCATGTCCAAGAGAACTATACATTGCAGATAAGTGGTGAGTGCAAAAAAGATGAAGCAATTCAACGAGAGAAATGACACCATGTGGAAAGAGTAGAGGGATCTATCTTGAGAACACGAAGGTGGAGAGGTGAGAACCAGCATGGTGAACAATGTTCTAACTATGACTATGTCAAAGATGCAAAAGCCTACCAACAAAGAAATTGACATACCATGCATGCAACTAGAAACCATGTTTACAGATTTTCTTAACATAAATGCTTTAAATTAAAAGGAAGAATTTACAAGAAGGCAAAAGAGAGGCATAGTCCTTTTGTCTCTTTCATATGAGATGCATTTTCTTCTACGCTTGCTGCTCTTTAAGATGGTTCTTGAATGGGGGATGCTTTTTACAACTTTGAAATCTTTTGCCTAGGCTATCTAAGGATTTATATAGGGACCACTCCATCAAGGGTACACCAAACTTGGTAGGACATCATTTCTTCTACATTTTCTAGAGAGCTTTGCCTCTTATAGTATTCAAGAGAGTCATAGAGAACAAACACCTTCATCAAGGAGCACTTGCTTCCAATTGACCTGGGGGATCTAGAAAGAGGGACCATAAATTTCTTGTAGAATGGCCTTGATTACCTCCTCCTTTCTCCCAAAATAACCTCTTGCATAATGGCCTATGTTTCTATAGTCGTAGCATTCTCCATTGATGCTTCTCTTCCTTATGATCTTCCTCGTCTTCCTTTGCTCCTTCCTCTTCGTCATGATCCACACTTTTGGTTGGAGCCTTCTTGGCTGCTTCAACTTGATTTTTATCTTCCTCTCACCCTACCTTAAGTTTTTTTTTCCACCTAAATTTTCATTTACCTGGATTGGAAACTTGAGCTTGTTTTCCCTTTGATTGTGAATGTCCTTAATTTGTCTCTTCATTCACCATCAATGTGACTAATTGATCAAATTTTGCATATCGTTCATCCTATCGTAAACCATGGAGAGGGTGAGAAACAAGATCAAGATCTTCAATTGGGCTCCCAATTCAACCTAGGGCATATACAAGTTTTTTATCAAAATGGAGTTCGGCACTAGCCTACTCTCCAAGACTTTAATTAATAGAAGAAACAAGTGTACAAGTGAATGGGCCTAGTACCCATGGGACCCCCTGAATCCCTTAAAACAGGGGTTGCTTAGCTTATACATTGCTAGAGAGCTTTACAAAGAAGCTTGATAAATCTCTCGTCCCCCTCATGTGGGGCCCACTTGCTTTTAATCTTGTTGTTCTCGAGGAAAACACTCTATGATGTATAAAAGGTGGGACCTTCTTCTAATACGAAATTCTTTTGCCTAATAGGAAAAGAGATTTTTTGATGCAACTTTCTTTAGGAGGGTTTCCAAAGTTAGCAGCACACCTCTCTTTCTAGATCTTCCTAAGGGTCTCACCTCTTATAGCATTCCACAATGCTGAAGAACATCCAATTGCTTCACGAAGTAAAGCTTGCTTCCAATTGATTTGTCCTTGAAGCAACATGATTCTCCTAAGCGCTTGCCAAACCAACATTGACTTAGGGCAAGAAAAGAAGAGGTGTCCCAAGCCCTCATTGCCATGAATGCAATGTTTGCACCATGAAGGGACACCACAAATTTTGTTAGCTTTTACATTGGTCCATATTCCCGAGTGGAGGATTTGCCACATAAGCACTAACTTTTTAATCTCAATGAGGGGATGCCAAAGGGATTGGAACTCAAGATTCCACCTCAAGATCGACCAGTCAAGATACCATTTCCTATCAAGTGTGACATGAAACTCTACATTCTTTTTAAATCTTGAAATTTTCTCAAGGCTATTGTCATTGTACAATCAGACCCTAAAGGTGAGGAGATTCCTGTCCAATAAAGAGGCGAGTCCTAGAGCACTTTTAAGCATTGAATCTACTCATCAAAAGGCACCATTCTTCATAGTCCACTCTTTAAGTCGGATCAATGTCCTCAAATCTAATCCATTAGCTTGTTTCTTGATTCTAGAGGTGTTATCACAATCAAAAACCTTTCTTCCAAAGATTCCTAGCTTTTTGGAGGTTCAAAGTCTCCACACCTTTGATGCCCTTGATAGGGAACCAGACGGAATCCTTTTGTCTAATACCGGTCGTCCATCTCCATCCTTCATTTGTCTTGAAAAATTGTTTCATCTTGTTCCAATTCTTCCACAGAGAGCATACCAAGCTCGAGCCCCTAGGAGTCACCAAAAATGGGGAGAACAAACGAGTAAGTAGATCAAGACCCCTCCATCTTAGGAGGACCACCAGTCCAAGAGTGCCCTTGTTTCTAAAAATAATTTTGGCCGAAGAGCCATCACTATTGCTCCATGCTTTGATTAACCATTTTTTCACCAGCTTATTGGCCATTTCTTCAATGTCAAGAATGCAAAAACCACCTTCATCTTTCGGGTTTATGCACGTAGCCCATTTTACAAAACATCTTAAAGTCTAGGAATTTGAGCTCTCTTTTTCTCCTTTTACATGTATGAAGCTTTTACATTGGTAAATGATCCATAAAAAATATTAAAAAAAAAAACAATAAATGAGCATGAATAAAACTCTTCAATGGATATTTTGATATAATCCAAAGATTAGATTTTTGATGAAGATCAAATCCACCTCAAACACAGTGTAAGCTTGATGTTCCAATAGCCCCCACTCAAGCTAAAGTATGCTTGAGTCTTCATTCTCTAATAGGTTGAATACATGCCATTGGTTTAAATATGCAAAGCTTTATTCCATCAAGTGCCTTCATCATCATATTTGATACTTGCTTTTTCGTTGGAACAAAAGAAATGTCAATCTCCTTTGCCATGAACTTCTCCCTAATGAAGTGGTAATGTACCTCTATGCATTTGGTTCTTGCATGGAAAATAGGGTTTGCTGCTAGATGCATGGAACTTACATTATCTCCAAATATGTGAGGTTTGGAACTCACAAGTTCCAAATCTATATACAATGCTTTTAAACATTTTACCTCTTGAGTTGCTATGGTCAAACCTCTATACTCTATTTCAATTGAGGATAAAGCAAATGCTGGTTGCTTCTTGGAACTCCATGACACTCACTTTGGGCTTGCAAATGCTAAGTAACTAGATCACTTTCCTTATCGAGTTCTTGCTCGGTTCCTTCAACCACTTTGTATAAGAGGTTTGTATAAAGGTAATTCTTGATGGTGTCCTTCCGGATATAATAGTTTCTGTCACTGAGTTGCTCATTTTTTTGCATAAAGATTGGCCTAAGTGAGAGCAAATACCATTGACTCAATGATATGGCATTTGAAATTTTTGACATATTTCCATTGAAAATAAATTACCACACTTGCCAAATTAAAGTAAAAATTTGCTCAAAATTGAGAGGGGTAGAGGTGGGGACGGGGGGCCTTAGAATGGCCTTACACTTGATGATGAGAAAGATATGGTGTAGAGGGGGGATTAGAATAGTCCTACACTTCACTGAGAGCATCACACTTGGGGGCTTAGAGTAGCCTTGTAAGGCATACACACACCCTTACACTATCTTCCTCTTAGATTTGTGATGTTACAAGATGGGCACTTAGTAGCAAATAGTAAGGGTTAAACCCTTAGGATTTACAAAAGTAGCTCTTTAAGTAGTGCCAAATGGTGTATCACAAAGTAAGGGTTTGTAGCCTTTTAGAAGATACAAAGTGACTCCTTATTGAGAGATTCATCAATAGAAAAGTAGATACGCAGAGTATTACAAGGTTAAAACTTTTGAAATCATAACTTAAGAGCTCAGGGACAATGATATATGGATCCAAAATTCCACGTGATACAAGTTGAGAGAAGCTTCACAAGGGTGTAGAGCAAAATAACTTTCAAAAAGTGAAGATGCTCATTAATATGTCCACGTTAGTACCTGCAAAAATAGTGCTCTTTGACTATGTGTTCAATGTACTTTGCATGATACAGAGAAGACTAGTTGTGCACAAAAGAGAAATGCTCTCTCTCTCTCTCTCTCTTTGGCAAAAGTCGCGTACTAGTAGAAGGTAGTAAATTTGATTGTTACTTCGAAGGTTGTGACCCACAGAGTAAAGGAAATATTGGTAGTGTGTGTATACAAAGGAGGCGGAAGCTTCAGGTATATCATAGCTTATAGAGAAGGCCCATTTCTATCTGGGTGTTCTCTCTCTGTAGAGAAGGTGCTGATGATCCATGCACTCTGTGAGGGAACTTGGGCCCGAGTGTCTATGCTACAGAGAAGGCTGTAGCTCTATCTTTGTCGTATTACTTGCTAGCACATCTACTTGCTTGCCAAACCTTATCCGACAATGTGCATCGAGGCCACCTTCTTTGCCTCACCTGTCCCATGGAAGTCCTTCTTAGCTCCCTGACTCTTCAGTCATTATTTCTCACAAGCTATTAACGTATAGCTTCTCTCACTTCCTTTTATTGTTGATCGTTGGCTTGTTGTTTCCTGATGGTTGAAGGGGAATAGCCATCCGTTGAAGGAATCTATGCAGCAAGGCACTGATGGATCAAAATTCATGCATGCAAAACTCCCAATGTTGTGGAATGTGCCACTCAATCATGCACATAGTTTTCTTCTGAGGCAACAGGAAGATTAAATTAATGATGAAATGTAAAACTGTACAATGGGCAAGACCCCACACAAGGGCCCAGATTACATGTCAAACTCAGACCAATTACATCTAGAGGAGAAGGACCTCATGAGCAGGAACAAGGAATCACTAAGTACATGTAAAAAAGGGTTGAGCAACAAACTCCCTAAGTACATGTAAAAATCATTTTAAACCTAAGATTGTAGTACATTTTAAGTAGAGTATATCTCCATTGACTGGGGGGATGTCTTGGAGCAGTTTAAAAAGCTAGAAATCCACAGGATGTGCAAAATTGATCGCATTAGACTTGTTCAGCACAACTTGATTCCTGCTCTTCCAAATGTTCCACAAGATATGGGCCCTCCATAAGTTTCAAAGGACAATGTCCAACCTATTGTAGGCACCAAGCAGAAATACTTGGTAGCTCATAGAGATAATGAGCTTGTGATAGATGGGGTGCATATATTTCCAAAAAGCTTGGGCATGCCTGTAGTTATAGAATAGGTGGGTTAAATCCTCCACATTGCCACAAAATTTACATACTTAGTCATTAACATTAATCTTCCTAGCCTTAGCACCATGCTAAACACCATTGTGAATAATCAGCCAAAGTAAAAGGGATTGCTTAATACTGATAGAGAAAGCCCAGATATAGAGAAATATGTGGTGCCACTGGTCAACATTCCAGTTCCATCTCCATCTAGAGTTAAGTTTGTGGAGAATCCTTATCATAGAGCCTTTCCTTTTCTTGAAATTTTGTAGCATATCTCTGGCAGCATCCACAAGTTGTATAGGTCTACAACTAGTGCATTGAAGTAGCCCCTCTTGCAGCAATCTCTTGTGCAGTAGTAAAACCTGAAAACAAGGAGGAGAGATATCAGTAGTTTCCATAATGAAAGTATTAGTCATAACGTCCCCATCAATAGTGAGGAACCTCCAGGAGGAGAATCCTTTGTTGCAAAATTCATGTTCCTTTATCCCTATATTATAGTTGTTCCATAGAGAAAGACAACCTATCCATATGCTTTCGTGAAGAAAAAAATCAGAGTGAGAAAAGAATTTATCATTAGGACTACAAGATTTTCTTAACACCATCTAAGCCTTCCACAAACTGCAGCAAAGTGAACTTCTAGCAGAAGAATACATGTGAGGAGAAGCAATTATGTCCCAAATAGAATACCCTTTCCAAGACTTGTAATAAACTAGGGAAAATTGTTTGATGTTTCTTTTAATAAGATTAGCCCAAACATTAGTAGAGTCTAAAGATCTAACAATCCATTTAGCTGCCAAGTTGGTGGCCATTTTTATAGGACACAAAATACCCAAATCTCCTTCTTTTTTAGGAAAGCAACAAATATTCCAAGAAATTTTGGGCACTTTATTATGCTTCAAACTACCACCCCATAAAAACCTCCTAGCAAGCACAATGACCTGATTGAAATGCTTCTTGTTAGGAATCTAGCATGAGAGAAAATATATCAAAAAAGGAAGAATGTAATGATTAAGCACAAAGACTTTGTGAGAAAAGGAGTTTTGACAAGCATACCAATTAAAAAGCTGACCTCTAAATCTGTGCAAGACCCAATCCCACCTTTGACTAAAAGAAACATGGAAACCCATGGGAATACCTAAAAGTCTAAAAATTGCCACATCCTTTATAATTTCACAGCCAAGAAAGTAATATAGTCAAGTATGTGGTTACTTGAGGCTCTAAAGGCAGTCTTTTTATGGTTGACATGAGACCCACTGGCCTGGAAAAATGTGTGGAGACAATCAAGGAAACACTGAGATAGCTAGTGCTAGCTTTCATGATAATGTTGGTATCATCAACAAAAGCCTGAAGACAAACCTAACTATTAGACTCAGGAATAGATATGCCCTCTATCTTATTATTGGCCATAGCATCTTTAATGAGCCAACCTAGAGAGTCACTAGCAACAACAACAACAGGGGAGCAAGGGGGCAGCCTTGCCTAATGGATCCTCTTAATCTAAAATGGGGTGAGAGGGTACGATTAATGGAAATTTTAGAATTACCAAACAAGGTGCTCACAGCTTTGATAAAGCATTTTCTAGCATCAATCTCATGGAGGGATCGAAGCACAAAGTCCCACACAATCCTATCATAAGCTTTGTCAAAGTATATTTTGAAGAAGTAAAATGTCTGATTGGACTCATTAGCATACTCAATACCTTCCCAAAGTGACATGATGGCATCCAAAATGAATCTACCCTTTATGAAGAGTTTTTGCTTTATGAGGATGATATCTTTCATCATATGGCTAAGTCTCCTAGCAAGTGAAGAGGCGAATACCTTATAGATAGTGGTCAAACAAGTAATGGGCCTCTAGTTATTCAGATCCTCTTTAGGTCCCTTTTTATGAATCAATATTATCACTTGATTTTTGATCTAAACAGGAAGAGTGCCTCTACTAATAGCTTCGTTCTAAATCAAGAGAATGGAGTCAAGAAATCTTTGAGAGTAATGAAAAACTCATTCAAAAGGCCATCAAGGCCAAGCGTTTTGCATGGTTTCAATTTATCAATGGTTTCTTTAACTTCATTGGCAGTGAGGGGTAGGTCCAACAGGGAAGCCAGGCCAGAAGGAATAGGTTTTTTACTTTTAAGAGCAATAGTGGCCTTGGCTCCATGGATATCTTCCCCCACTTGGGAGAACTAGAGAAAACATTAGTAAAGAAGCTGGTAGCCTCTTGCGAATTCTCCTCATCATTGATAGCATAACCACCATACTTTTTCATCAACATCGGTATGAAGTCCTTACACTTCTTTTTTTGTAACAAAGAGAACATACTTTTGTTTGGTCTATGTAGAATTCCAGCCCAAAGTCTCTTGAAGAGGAGAGAATACCACTAGTTTCAATGTACTCCTCATATTCTAATCTATCCTGAAGGAACAAGATTTTATCCATGTTATTCTATAGAGGACCATGAGAAGAGGAAAGAAGGGAAATCTCCCTAGAGATTAACCTTCTCCTATTGGCTCTAATGGACTTCTTCAATGGGGGAAGAGAGACTGAAGGCCACAAAAGTATTAGGGTTTTTTACTAAAGTGAAAAGAGAAGATGACCTTGGTCTTCTCCACAACACAAGGAATTTTCAGCAAGGAGGGATCCAAGTGAGGCCAACCAGACTTGACATTCGAGCAGTTATTCGTAAGGGTAATGGTCAAGGGGGCATGGTCCCAAATGCAATAGGAATGATCTAGAGAGTTTTTCACGTCCCAAAACTGTTGAAGGAAGGGAATATTGATGTAGCACCTATCAAGTCGGGCAGCTAAGTAGTTATCACCTTTTTGCTTATTGTTCCAAGTAAAACCAAAATTAGTGGATATATCGATAAGTTAATGGGTGGAAACTAGCCTTAGCCAAGAGCACCACTTTTGACCACTAATGGAACTATCATTTTTACAGTATCTATCATGAATAGAAGTTACCATGTTATAATCTCCAACAACAAGGATAGGTCTAGGTAGGCTACACAACTCCTCCTAGCATTTAGTTCTCAAGGAGGGGCAACTGGCTACATAAAGACTAATGACAGAGCAGTCAAGAGGCTTTTTGAGAGACACTCCAACCCACTGATGGGTGGGGCTGATGAAAATATCATGAATGATATGATTAAGAGAGTAGGAGACATCAATAAGAGAGCCTCCTCTTCCTTGCAGGTGGTTTGTACAAAACCACTTATGGTTATTAGGCACAATGTTAAGGTGCAAGGGTAATTTAGAACCACTAAGCTTAATTTCCTACAAACAAATGATTTTTGACCTAAGGGACAAGTCAAACATCCACTTAGCCAAACACTTAGCCCTAACTAGATCAGATATAGCTTTAATGTTAAAAGACAACAAATTAATGGCATTCATGATGAAAGTAGAATAGTGGCCAAACCTAATGCACCAAAAATTCATTTCCTTATGTTCTTAGTCAACTTATGCAAAGACACATAATTTTTCAATATATCTTTCCTTTTAGGTTTCGAGAGACCATCTTTCCTCCTTGTTTTACTTTCTAACTAGAAGGAGCTTCATTCTCTTTTTCGTTGATTGGAGATCTTCACCTTCATATCACTTCTGCTGGAGATCTCTTATATTAGCATCATCTTGATTATTTATCTCTAGAGGGAACTTGTGGTCATTAGACAATAAAAAATTAGAGTTGCTAACAAGAGCAATCTTTAAAATAGAATCTGGTTTCCACAAAGCCACTTTTTTCTTCTTAATCATCTATTGCACCTTGCATCTTGATTGGGCGGAGTCCCTCAATGCCCCTTTGGATTCATTATTCTACAAGTCTCCATACAGATTGATGACTCTCCACAAATATCTAGCCCAACCATTTTATCTTTAGAAGGTTTTAGACTACTCAGATTTTCAAAGCAATCAAAAAAGGGTTTAAACACATTTTCAAGAAGCAAATCATATGTATTGATCAAATTCTTACCCTTCTTCTTCACTGGTTTTACTTGGATTCTTTTAAGTACATGGACTTGGTTAACTTTTTGAGCAAAGGTTTCATATGATGTTCTCATAGAGGGAGTCTGAGTATTCTCCTTAAGCAAAGGAGAGTCCTTAATCCAATGTCCCTGCTTGTAACAATTGAAGCACACATTGGGGAGATTTTTGTATAATACCTTCTGTTCATGAAGACATAAACCATCAAAGTCCTTAATTAAAAAAAATGTTTTAACTGGTTTAGCAATGTCAATTTCAACCAACATTTGAGGATCGCATTTGGGATTAATGCCCCCTCTTGCCCTTTGTCCCAAAACTTTGCCAACCAAGGAGCAAAGCCCATCAATCCATGCGTAGAATTCCACTGGGAGGTTGGGGAATTCTACCCAAACAGGGACCTTAGTGGGCTTATGTCCTCGAGGATTAAAACCGGCATACCACATGAAAAAAGAAACAGGAGTCGATCTAATAATCCACTGACCCTCTGTGATGACCTGGAGCGCACTGCTAGAGTCGTAAAAAAAAAAAACAAGAAATATCTGTTTGGTAAATACTAAATGTGCTTAACAAACAAGCCCCTACTTTCCTAGTTGGACCTAATCCACTGCTTAAACATTGCTTGAGGGGGAATGGGCCCATGACACAGAGCAATCACTACTCTATCAATGCGTTGTTTTTGCCATTGATAGAAGGAGATCTTATCAACGATAAGACTAGACTCATCGATAGTGTTCACATTCTATTCAAGAGCTATATTGTGCCAACCCGAGACATTTAAACCAACTTCATTACCCTTGACAGAGTGAGGTTCAAAGTAAATACCTGTATTTCTGATGAAATTGAAGGAGTTTTTACCCTGGGAAACCGCCTCAACAAAAGACTTCTTGGGTGCACCTGGGATTAATTTTGATGTACCTCCTACTGAAGAAGGTGGGGCACTCTGCTAGCTTATAGAGACATCAAGGGTTTTCACCACCGTGCCTAAGATTTCAGTATTTGGAGCTGTCAATGGGCTATGTTTCTCAATAGAGCATTGTAGCTGGGACATCATCAAGAGTGAAAATCACTTGTTCTCTATCGAAGGGGATGGTATTGAAGCCACCCTATGCACCCAGGCTCCCCCTCTTGAGGAAGATCACCATGAAGAGGCTACCTCAAAACAGAGAGAGATTGACGAAGCAGACAAAGAACAAGGAATAGTGAAAGAGCACGGAATGAAAGCCTTGCATGAAGGGGGAGACCTCAAGCCTCGAACCCACAAACCCTGAGAAGAACAATCTATAGCAATCGATCCGTCATGCACATAGTTGCATAGCCCATGTGATCTAGAGTCGACGCAATCCATGTTTATCTAGTTGTTAACCATAGGATGATATGATGAGTATTGATGCATTGAAATAATAGAGAAACAATAACAGTAATAGTGGGGAATCAGGATGACAACTATCAACCATGTGTTTGCTTTGTTTAGGTGCCCATAGGTGTTTACATTCTGGAAATAATATTGATGTATATTATTTCGAGAATGTAATAGTGGGGAATCGGGATGACACCTATCAACCATGTGTTTGCTTTGTTTAGGTGCCCATAGGTCCTTCCTCCTTACAGCACACAATGCTATCTCCAATAGCGATAGTACACTTTCAATTGAGAGAGTTCTTGTGCTCTATCTCCACTATCTTGTTGATCTTTATAGGATTCAACCCATCTTGCCTTTGTTGCACATGTTGAACATTAATAGCTTGCAGTTCTATGTTTCTCTATGGAACCTTCTCACGGAGTCAAAATCTCATATGTTAGCATGAATGAACAAGGCTACTCTATGCATCTAAGGGAAAGATGAAATGAAAACACCTATAGAAGCATTGTCGGGCTTATCCAACACAAAAGCACTCACAACCATTCAATAGGATCACAACTAGAAAGGTATGGATATGATTCCATATTTGTTACAAAGCATTCAATCTACTTGGCAAAGGACTTAATTTCGAAGGAACACTCCACCTATGAAGAGGCAAAGGAAAACCCTAATTAGGAAAAGGCCATGAAAGAAGAAATAGATGCATTGAAGGAGATGGATACTTGGGATTTGGTTCTAGTGTCACTCAATCAAAAGGTAATTGGTTGCAGATGGGTATATAAAGCTAAGAAAACTCATATGGATCAAATTGTAGGTACAAGGCAAGATTAATTGCCAAAGGATGGTCACAAACTCATGATATAGACTATGAGGAAACATTCTCACCTGTTTCAAAGATGACCACTCAGAACATTGATAAGTATAGCAGCTGCAAGAAATTGGAGACTCGTCTAACTTGATGTGAAAAATGCATTCCTAAATGGTTGGATAAAAGAAGAGGTATACATATCAAAACCACAAAGTTTTGAAAACCCTAATCATACATCTTATATTTGCAAACTTAAGAAAGCATTGTATGGATTGAAACAAGATCCTTGAGCTTGGGATCACAATTTGGTTACATATCTTCAAGATCAAGGGTTCAAACCTAGAAACTCAAATCCTTCTTTATTCATCAAAGGGATCACAATGAGGTTATCTGTCTATGTGTATATGTAGATCATATTATTGTGATAGGTGATGATTTGAATGGCATTCAAAGGACAAGAGACACATGCAAGAGGAGTTCAGAATCAGTGATTTAGGGGAGCTCACATATTTCCTAGGTATGCAAGTGGTTTATATAGATGAAGGGATGTATCTAAATCAACGAAGATACATTCAAGACCTACTTCTCAAGTTTAGAATGGAGAACACAAAGCTTGTCGGTACACCTTTCGAAGTGAACAATAAACTTAGTATTTATCAAGGTGAACAGATTGATGATCCTAATGAGTATCTAAGCTTAGTTGATAGCTTGATATATGCTACTCACACAAGACCAGAATATCCAAGTCAGACATGTACTCTCTCATCTTCTCTTTCCCTTTCTCCTTCCTCCTTTTGCATTTTCACTCCATGATGTTTCAGGTGTAGGAAACTCATATGAACCATAATCTTGGCTTTCTTCATGATCAAAATGTGTACGGCTTGTTTCTGGCTCATCATGAACGTTATGCATAGAATCATCCATATCATTCTCTATCATAGCCATGTCTTTGGGTGCGTACCATGATCCATTCTCATCAAATATAACATCTCTACTCACTATACATTATTGTGTAATAGGATTATAGCATTTATATCCCTTCTTCTCTTCTGAGTATCCAACAAATATGCACTTTTCATATTTTGCCTCAAACTTGTGTCTCACCTGACTAGGCATGTGTGCATAACAAATACTTCTGAAAACTCATAAATATCTTACCTTTGTCTTATGCTTCCATGTTGATATATTTAGGTAGTGATGTGTGTGAGCACACTAGGACCGTCGGGGTACTTTTTTCCCTCTTTAGGAGTTTTTTTTCCCCCGACTTGTATATATGCCTATTGCCCTAATGGGCTACTTATCTTTGTACATTCTCTAGTAATACATTCAGTATTGTGTGTTCTGCTCCAAGCTTCTTCTTCTTCCTTGTGCTATTCGCGTGCTTCCGTAGACGTCTAACTCCAACAATTGGTATCAGAGCAGGTCGTCGCTTCATCTAGGGTGCCATCGACACTCCTCCGGTTGCAGTCTTAGAATCATACGATTTTTGTTGAGCATACTCAGCATGTTTTCGAGATCAAAACAACTTCATTGCGTGGTGCCAAAATCACGATCTAAGCTCATTTCGGCCTCCGAACGCACTATCGCACCACTTGTGCAGGCTATTTCGTCTTTTTGTGCCAAAGGTATATACCAATTTTTGTTCGCCAGTATAAGGGTCTCGAAGTCTGCTACAGGTGTAGTAGAATTTGTCCGGGCAGTTCTATTCAACTTTTTGAGATACAGTCAATTCTCTGCATCAAGGTATTTTAGTCATCGGGCATGGCTGAAAGCAATGATGTATTCCGTATGTTGGCTGTTGAGGATAAGTTGGATGGTACCAACTACCTGTTATGGGCTTATATGATGTGACATGTATTGGTTGCAAAAGGACTGTGGAACATTGTGTAGGGTGTCGAAAAACGTCCTATTACACCTGCAACTGTTACAACTGTAGGTACTGAAGCTGATGTAGAAGGTGTCGAAGATGATGATATTCTGCATATTCCTATTCGTGCTGCGGTTTCTGTTGCACCTACTGCAGAGCAGATTTGCTGGGATGGCAGAGATGCCCAGGCACATGCATTGATAGCTTTGTCTGTCAAACATGCCATTATTCCTCACACTCGCTTTTGCAGAATAGCTAAGGATCCTTGGGATACACTTACCACATTGTACCAAGCTAGGAATGAGGCTCGTGTTGCTTACCTCCAAAAACAGTTGGAGAGTGAGCACATGAATGAAGGTGATTCTATGGATAGTTTCCTAATGAAGATCAAAGACTTGAAGGAACAACTGATTTCTGCTAATGAGGTTATACTAGATAGCTCATTTATGCAGACCATTCTGAATGGTCTTCTTGATTCATATTAGAGTTTTTCTTCTACTCTTCGGTTGATGATGAAAGGCAATCCGAATGCCTTATCATTTGAGGAGTTATTCTCTGTTTTGTTGCAGGAAGATTAGTCCAGGCAGAACAGGTCCATTATGCGAGTTGCAAATCAAGCTTTCCTGGCTAGTGAGAAGGGCAAAGGAAAATGGAGCTCTTCAACTGTAAGCAGAAATCTGCTAAGTCTCCATATTCAATGAAGGAAGATAAAGATGAGAAGAAATGAGAAAAGCAGAAATTGTTTTGTAAGTACTCTAAAGGGAATGATCATATCATAAAGAACTGTCCAAAACTGGCTGCTAAAGAGGCAAAGAAGAAAGAGGTTGGAATGGTTGTTGCAGAGGACTCTATACCAAAAACAGAGTCTGCTAATCTTGTGCAGGAAGAAGAATGGGTGTTTACTACTGTCTGCAGTTTTGACCCATATTCTCATGAGCAGTGCATGTCTGCAGTAGACTCAGATGTTTGCCAGTATTTTGACAGTGGGGCGACCAAACATATTACCTTGCAACATAGTTTCTTCTCTTTAGTGGAGCCTGCCCCTATACGGAATTCTGTTACATGCACCAACAACTCCTCTTATCCTGTTATGGGAGTCGGTAAGATCATTTTGACTACTGCTGATGGTAGTTCTTTCACTTTGTCGGATGCTTTATTTGTGCCAGGGATCAAGAAGAACCTGTTATCAGTTTCTGCATTAGCCAAGATTGTCTTGGTTGTGAAATTTGTTGATGACAAGTGTATGTATAGTTCATGATCTGTCAAATGGCGATGTGATTATTGTGTTTGGCATTTTATGTCGTGGGCTGTATAAGCTCATAGACTATGAAAGATCTCTAAATGATTTGGCATGTGCAATAAATGATTCTCAAGCTATGTCAGACGCAAAGCTTTGGCATGCACGCTTTGGTAATCTGAATTTTGCTAGTTTGCTATGCTTGCAGAAATCTAAAATGGTGTCCTCTTTGCCAAACCTGAGGCACCTGCAAAACATGTGTATGAAGGCTGTATTTTGGGCAAAATTCAAGGTTCGTCCTTTCCAAAAGATGGTTCAGTCCGGGTTACTCAGAAATTACAGCTTGTACATAGTGATGTTTGTGGTCCTATGTAGACACCTTCTTTTGGGAATTATCTTTACTTCGTGACTTTCATAGATGATTTTTCCAGCCATGCATGGGTATATCCATTGAAGGAAAAGTCCGAAGTGTTCATGTGCTTCAAACAGTTTTTGGTTTGGCTGAAAATCTGTCATCATGTAAAATGGGCACCCTCCGTTCTAATCGAGGGGGGGAATATATGTCTTCTGATTTCAATACATTTCTAGGTGAAGGTGGGATAAAACACCAGTAGTATCATATACACCGCAACAAAATGGAGTTGCTGAATGAAAGAACAGGTCACTCATGGAGATGGCGAGGTGTATGGTCAAAAGTCATACTTTACCACATAGTTTCTCGCTTGAGGCTATCATGTGTGCAACATATGTACTGATCCCACTAAAGCGTTAAAGTCTATCACTCCATATGAGGCTTGGCATGACTCCAAGCCATCTGTTGCTCATCTCTGTGTTTTTGGTTGTTTGGCATATGCATTAGTGCCTGAACAACATCGCAGAAAATTGGATGATAAAGCAGTAAAATGTATTTCTGTTGGGTACAGTTCTGAAAGTAAAGGCTATCGTCTATATCATCCACATACTAAACGCATTCTAGTTAGCCGTGATGTTGTTTTTGTGGAAGATGTTATTCAGCCATTGCTTTCATGTACTAAGGAGACATCTATTAGCTCCAAAGACATGTATGATACTTTGTTGCCTCTTTTTACAGGTGGACAGTCTAATGCTGGTCCTAATGAGGCAACTTCTCAGCCTTTGCAGGTATCATATGATGATGCAGATAATTCCATATCTGATGCAGATGTACATGATGCACTTATTGATGAGAAAGCTGATATTGAGCAGGCAAGAACTATGCCAAAATGGCTGGTGCAGACCTTGCGTGACATCAAATTAGATGCATCTCTATCATATCGTACGCGTTTAGGATCTCATAGTGCCTCTTTTGCATCAGATTGCTATGCTATGGATGCATCTACTCTTTGTGATGAGAATGAGCCTGTTTCGTTTGATGAAGCACAAAATTCAGAAAATTGGATGGCTGCTATGAAATCTGAATATGATGCTATAATCAAGAATGGTACTTGGTCTTTATGTGACTTGCCTCCTGGGAAGAAGGCCATTGGCATTAAGTGGGTATACAAGCTAAAGCATAAACCAGATGGTACAGGTGACAGGTAAAAGGCTAGGCTTTTTGCAAAGGGTTATGCACAAGAAAGAGGCATTGATTTTGATGAGACCTTTGCACCTACATGCCGTATGACTACTGTTCGGAGCATCTGTGCACTTGGAGCTCTTCATGGTTGGAATGTACATCAATTGGACATTAAAACAACATTTCTCAATGGTGACTTGCATGAAGAAGTGTATGTTTTTCAGCCCCGTGGCTTTGTGCAGAAAGGGCATGAAAACCAGGTGTGCAGGTTAAAGAAGGCATTATATGGTTTAAAGCAAGCACCACGTGCTTGGTATGAGAAGATACATGCCTATCTGATTGCACATGGTTTTGAGAACAATCTAACTGAAAGCACCTTATATGTTAAGCATGCTAATGATGTGCTTTTGATCATTGTTGTCTATGTTGGCGACATGCTACTCATTGGCCCTATTGAGAAGCATATTGCTGATTTTAAGGCTGATTTGCATGCCTCATTTGAGATGTCTGATTTGGGGCATTTGCATCACTATTTGGGCATTCAGTTTATGCAAGTTGATGGTGTAATGGCTTTTTGTCAAACGAAATATATTGACACATTATTGTAGTGTTTTGGCCTTGAAGACTGTAACCCTATTGCCACTCCTATGGAGACAGGTTTACGATTGAGTCTTCATGATGCTCAAGATGCATTTGATGCTGTTCTCTATCAGCAGGTGGATGCTTGATTTACTTATGCATTACTCGGCCAAATATTCAGTTTGTTGTCTCACAGATGAGCAGGTTTAGCATTGCCTAGGAGTCAAGCATTGACAGGCAGTTACACGCATATTTCCCTATTTTATTTGTACTCGGCTACTTGGGTTGTTTTATCCCAAGGGGGGATCACTACCGCCAGATTTGCATGCTTTTTCTGACTTTGATTGGGCTAGTTGCTATGACACTCGTGTGTCCACTAGTGGCTTTTGCTTCATGCTTGGTAGCTCATGTATATCTTGGTTGAGCATGAAGCAGCCTACTATGGCCACTTCCAGTTGTGAGGCTGAGTATGGGGTAGCTTTCACAGCGACTGTTGAGTGTGTGTGGCTCAAATGCCTTATGGCTGATTTGGGTGTTGGTCAAACTTCTACCACCACCATCTTCACTCACAGTTAGAGCGCATTGGCAGTTGCGAGGAACCCTGTGTTCCATGCTTGCACTAAGCACATTGAGGTGCATTATCACTATGTCAGGGAGAGGTTCTCTGCTGGGGAGATCAGCTTGGCATATGTGCCCACACAGGAGAACATTGCAGACCTTTTCACAAAGGCTCTTCCTAGCAAGAAGTTTGAAGCTTGCTAAGCTTTGGGCTTACTTCCTTTTGTGGAGTGATTTCCTTATAGCTTGGCACTTCCTTATACATGAGTGCCTACTCCTTGTTCACCGCATCACTCCTTTTCATTCAACATGGGTCTAGGAACTTCCTCAATCACCCTTGGCTAGCTAGATAATGATCTTCCATGCAGACTCATTGTAATAAACTAGGGACTATGCAAACAATAGAATGATCCCTAACTCTCTACCCAACCTAGCATTATATAGATTTTGGGACCAGCCATGACGGCTAGAGTTATTTGGAGTCCACATATGTATGTCCAACCTCCAGTACTCCTTTAACACCTTCCATTAGAGTCTATTAGAGGAGTCTACTAGTGGTACTTGTGCTCATGGCTTATGTTAAGTCCTTCTATATCCAACTTAACTCTTGAACCCAAGACCTTCTCCTTCCTATCCTTAAAACTTGACAACTAGGCTAAGCCTCTATCTTTTTTAATACTTCTAAAGTAGCTAATCTTATCATAACATTCCAAACTAGTTTAAAGCATCCCCCCTTCCCCTTGAAAAATGTGTTTTTGATACACATGTCTTTTATTTACAATCGTGATTGTTTGTGGGAACGCTTTTTAGAGTCCCATGGGGACATATTATATATATCGTCATCTATTACGAAGCATCTCATGAGATCTGAAGAATTCTATAGAATTGCTCTATTCACCCTAAAGATTCGAATCTTTTGATGGTAAAGAATTCACTCGCATTCAAAGTATGCCTTGATTGCTAGGTAACCATCTTTCACGAATGCTCACATCAATGTTTTCTTAGACCGAATCATCCAATTTCCTAATCTTCCTACTTCCCTTCTCTATTCTTCATTAGTCTTCTCCCCCTCCCCTCTAGGTCAACGGGTTGAGAAGTCATAACTGTTGGACTCCCAACTGTAGTTGTTTCGCTTTGGGTTGTTGTATTGTTTCGCTCTGAGTTCTAAGTATCTTTTTGCTTAGAGGTAGTAGTTTCACATTGATCACGTGTGGGCTTTCCATCCTAAGGAGTGGTTTCCATCAATGGTTTTGTAAGGAGTGGTTCCCCCGTGGGCAAATATTTTGCAAATATCAATTCTTTCTAATAAAACACGTTCTATTGGTCTTTGAGAATGAAGAGATGGCTTTCCAGGCCTTACAACTTGGCACTTGGCAAGTGTGGCATACTACATTATGCCTCTTTAAGTGGTTCCCTAACTTCCTTCCAAATAAGTCATATCTGTCTCATTATCCACTCTAGGTCGAGCTCCTGAACTTGCGTTTCTTCTTTTATGGATTCTTAAGAGAAATAGTGTTGCCCATTGGTTGGCCCTTAGACTTGAAACACAACCTTGGGGGTTTCCTCTATGAAGGTTCAAAACACTCGTTTAATGCAAGATGGAATTTTGAGATTTGCATCGAAGCAAATCTGAACAAGGATCTCCCTTCCATAATTTCCATAGACATCAGTGAAGGAGAGGTATGGGAGCAAAACATTATTTACAAGAACTTGCCAAAGACATGCTTCCATTGCAGATTATAGGGGCATAGAATAAAAGAGTGTCCTTCAAGAGAGAGCTCCTCTAAGAACAAGGAAAATCAAGGGAAAAGCAATGCACATAAGAATCATGAAGTTGTTGAGGCCTAGAGCAATGCTAAAGGTCTTCCTCTTAACATTGAGGAAGGGGAATTATATATGCAAGTCATGGAGACAAACCATGATGGTTTCATGCAACTAAGACAAAGAAGAAGAAGGAGCTCCAAAGGGATTATTAAGAGAAACCCCTCTAGTTCAACTCCACAAAGAAACATCTATTGCAACCTAGAGAAGGAGGTTGCAAGAGAATGACTATTATGACCACCATGTGTTAGAGAGATGACTCTTCTCCCAGCCATATGCCTCTATATATAGCCCTCTACAAGGGACTTCCTTCTTGGGAAGGTGTATACTAACCATGTATGTGTCGACCATGTAATTGCATATGCAGCAAGTGTCCCAGTTAACTCGAGTTAACTCAAGTGGATGATTCTAAAAGGATCTAGATCTTTTTGGGCAAAATACTCTCCCCATGTATCCCATGGGGATTCAACCCAAGACCTCCTCCTTCACATCCTTGAGAATTAACCATTAAGCTAAGTGGATCACTTGTTTACAAGAGAACATGACCTTCTAATAATTTTAGACTCCAAATCTTTTTGTCATACACACAAGTGAGCAAACAGTATCCAATTTCAAATAAGTCTAAACCAATCAGATCCTTAGAACATAAACTTACTTTATTACATTTTTCCCACCTTGGGAAACATTTTTCTCCTCAAAAATAAAGATTTATATAGTAATCATAGGGAACCCCCGAGCCGCATGTTCTTAAACCGGAAGAACATGTTCATGTTCTAAAACTAGAAGAACATGTCTCACCTCTACGGTGGGATCCCCGCCCAAATAATTCAAAATAATGGCTGGCTTTTGCACTTTAATAAGCTCGTGAAATTACAAAGTAGTGAGTGAATAATAATGGTGGATCTAAAAACATCTCTAGACAATTCACAGTTTTGAGTAGATGCGATCTGGGCACGAACATGTGCACTAGATGGATGCACCTTACTAGTCCATTTCTGGCAATTCAAATGGGATTTCTTATCCCTCGCAAGACTTTGAGAATTCTTGGTTCACTCAAATTTGATTTGGAAAACTTAAAGTTTGGTTGGCTCAAAACATCTAACTTGGATGTGTATACAATTGTATATTCTCAACCAGCATTTACATGATTTTCGCACCCAACTAGAGGACTACTTGATCCAAATGGGTTTAAAAAACCTATGTAAACTGGAGGAGAAAGTATTCCATTGACGTGTGAACAACAATACCATACCTTGACCAAGTCAAATTCAAAATAAAAATTTGCCCAATTGAAGAAACATTGTTGAAAGACTTTAGCTAAAAGTTCTTGGGAATTGTCAATCTTATGAATTATTCCTAACTTCACTGTTCTAGAGTGTATTGAACTCTAGAAATTCATGAGATTTATGCTAATAATTGGAAGTGAACCCAAATGAATATGTCAATTTTGGACTTGTCATCTTTTGAATATTGAATAAGTTCTTGTACATAATATCTATATAGGATGTTTAATGCAGTTATCTAGTTCCAACCAGTTAACCTTGGACTTTTGCAAAAGGAATCTCATATCATATCTGAGTCAATCAGTTAACCTTGGACTTTTGCAAAAGGAATCTTATATCATATCTGAGTCAATTCCAAAAGATTTGGAAAGTGGAAAGAAATAGTTAAAACTCTGTACAGCTAATTTAAACTTCTAACGTATCAACTTGTTATGAGTTGTTGATATATTTAGGTAGTGATGTGTGTGAACACACACAAATGTTTGGTATTTTGACAGTGGGGTGACCAAACATATTACCTCGCAACGTAGTTTCTTCTCTTCACTCGAGCCTGCCCCTATAGGGAATACTGTTACATGCGCCAACAACTCCTCTTATCCTGTTATGGGAGTTGGTAAGATCATTTTGACTACTGTTGATGGTAGTTCTTTCACTTTGTCAGATGCTTTATTTGTGCTAGGGATCAAGAAGAACCTGTTATCATTCTTTGCATTAGCCAAGATTGGCTTGGTTGTGAAATTTGTTGATGATAGGTGTACGGTTCATGATCTGTCAATTGGCGATGTGATTATTGCTTCTGGCATTTTATGTCGTGGGCTGTATAATAGACTATGAAAGATTTGTAAATGATTTTGCATGTGCAGTAAATGATTGTCACGCTATTTCAGATGCAAAGCTTTGGCATGCACACTTTGGTCATCTGAATTTTGCTAGTTTGCTACGCCTGCAGAAATCTGAAATGGTGTCCTCTTTGCCCAAACTTGAGGCACCTCGAAAACATGTTTGTGAAGGCTGTATTTTGGGGAAAATGCAGCGTTCCTCCTTTCCAAAAGATGGTTCAGTTCGGGCTACTCAGAAACTGCAGCTTGTACATAGTGATGTCTGTGGTCTGATGTAGACACCTTCTTTTGGGAATTATCTTTACTTCGTGACTTTCATCCATGATTTTTCCAGGCATGCATGGGTATATCCTTTGAAGGCAAAGTCCGAAGTGTTCATGTGCTTGAAATAGTTTTTGGTTTTGGCTGAAAATCTATCAGCATGTAAAATGGGCACCCTCCATTCTGATCGAGGGGGGCTAATATATGTCTTCTAATTTTAATGCATTTCTAGCTGAACGTTGGATAAAACACCAGTGTATAGTGCCGTATACACCTCAACAGAATCGAGTTGCTAAACGAAAGAACATGTCACTCATGGAGATGGCGAGGTGTATGGTCAAGAGTTAGGCTTTACCACATAGTTTTTGGCTTCAGGCTGTCATGTGTGCAGCATATGTACTGAACAGGTGTCCCACCAAAGCATTGCAATCTATCACTCCATATGATGCTTGGCATGATCGCAAGCCATTTGTTGCTCATCTGCGTGTTTTTGGTGTTTTGCATATGAATTAGTGCCTGAACAACATCGCAGAAAATTGGATGATAAATAAGTAAAATGTATTTTTTGTTGGGTACCGTTCTAAAAGTAAAGGCTATCGTCTGTATCATCCACAAACTAAACGCATTCTGGTTAGTCGTGATGTTGTGTTGTGGAAGATGCTATTTAGCCATTGCTTTCATGTACTAAGGAGACATCTGTTAGCTCCAAAGACATGTATGATACATTGCTGCCTCTTTTTAGAAGTGGACAGTCAATGGCTGCATCTAGTCTCTGTGATGAAAATGAGCCTGTTTCGTTTGATGAAGCACAAAATTCAGAAAATTGGATGGTTGTTATGCAATCTGAATATGATGCTATAATGAAGAATGGTACTTCGTCTTTATGTGACTTGCCTTCTGGCAAGAAGGCCATTGGGACTAAGTGGATATACAAGCTGAAGCGCAAGCTTGATGGTATAGTTGACAGGTATAAGGCTAGGCTTGTTGCAAAGGGTTATGCACAGGGAAGAGGCATTGATTTTGATGACACCTTTGCACCTACATGCCATATGACTATTGTTCGGAGCATTTATGAACTTGCAACTCATCATGGTTGGAATGTACATCAGTTGGATATTAAAACAACATTTTTGAATGATGACTTGCATGAAGAAGTGTATGTTTTTCAGCCCCGTGGCTTTCTATAGAAAGGGCATGAAAACCAGGTGTGCTAGTTAAAGAAGGCATTATATGGTTTAAAGCAAGCACCACGTGCTTGGTATGAGAAGATACATGCCTATCTGATTGCACATGGTTTTGAGAACTGTCCAACTAAAAGCACCTTAAATGTTAAGCGTGCTAATGATGTGCTTCTGATCATTGTTGTCTATGTTCACGAAAAGCTCCTCACTGGTCCTATTGAGAAGCATATTGCTGATTTTAAGGCTGATTTGCATGCCTCATTTGAGATGTCTGATTTGGGGCATTTGCATCACTATTTGGGCATTCAACTTATGCAAGTTGATGGTGGAATGGCTTTGTGTCAAACAAAATATATTGACACATTATTGCAGTGTTTTGGCCTTGAAGATTGTAAGCCTATTGCCACTCCTATGGAGACAGGTTTACGATTTAGTCTTCATGATGCTGGAGATGCATTTGATGCTATTCTCTATCAGTAGGCTATTGGATGCTTGATTTACTTATGCATTACTTGGCCAGATATTCAATTTGATGTCTCACTGATGAGCAAATTTATGTATTGCCCAGGAGTCAAGCATTAGCAGGCAATTAAGCACATCTTTTGCTACTTGAGTGGTACTCGGCTACTTGGGTTGTTTTTATCCCAAGGGGGGATCACTACTGCCATATTTTCATGCTTTTTTTTACTTTGATTGGGTTGGTTGCTATGACACTCGTGTGTCCACTAGTGGCTTTTGCTTCATGCTTGGTAGCTCATGTATATCTTGGTTGAGCAAGAAGCAGCCTACTGTGGCCACTTCCAGTTGTGAGGCTGAGTATAGGGCAGCTTTCACAGCTACTGTTCAGTGTGTGTGGCTGAGACACCTTATGGCTGATTTGGGTGTTGTTCAGTCTTCTTCCACCACCATTTTCGTTGACAATCGGAACGCATTGGTTGTTGCGAGGAACCCTGTGTTTCATGCTCGCATTAAGCACATTGAGGTGCATTATCATTATGTCAAGGAGAGGTTCTCTACTAGGGAGATCAGCTTGGCATATGTGCCCATGCAGGAGAACATTGCAGACCTTTTCACGAAGGCTCGGCCTAGGGTGAAGTTTGAAGCTTTCCGCAAAGGTTTGGGCTTACTTCCTTTTGTGGAGTGATTTCCACATAGCTTGGTACTTCCTTATACATGAGTGCAAGCTCCTTGTTCACGGCATCACTCCCAAGGGGGATTTGTTGATATATTTAGGTAGTGATGTGTATGAACACACTAGGACCTCCGGGGCACTTTTTTCCCTCTTTAGGAGGTTTTTTCCCCTGGCTTGTATATACGCCTATTTCCCTAATGGGCTACTTATCTTTGTACATTCTCTAGTAAAACATTCAGTACTATGTGTTGTGCTCCAAGCTTCTTCTTCTTCCTTGTGCTATTCACGTGCTTCCGCAGACGTCTAACTCCAACATGAGCCACATAATTGATGAACCAAAACTTTTAACTTCTTAAAGATCTATTGCAACAAGGTATTGAATCATTTTATCTATCTTTAAGAGAAATAAGCTTGATTTCTCAAAAAGATTCATAGAGTAAATTTAGAACATCATCCATCAATTCAATTAGGCACACATTTCAGTCACTAACTGATCTCTCAAAATGAAATAAGGACAGAGAGTTAGTTAGAGAGAAAGAGACAGAGAGAGTATGAGCTATGCTTACTTCGACTACCTGACTTTAATTTGCAAACTCTTTTCGAACTAACAATATTAATTCACATGCTTTACGTTTATCCACATTCTTAGTTTTGAACTATTCGACAGAAAATGAATATTCTCTTTCTTTGGTTGAATAGAATGCTGAGGAATCAACAAGTCTATTCTTGTTAGGACAACGATATTGCACTATGATTGCGAGGAAAATGATGTGCATTGTTGCATTCATGTTGAAATGTGAAAAGCATGCATTTTCCTTTTTAGTGCAATGGAGACTGTATCTACAGATTTCTTTTACATTTCCATCGGGACATCTTATATAGTCTATGAATCTCTCACCAGGTGTCTTGCGTGCTTTGAAGAATTCTTGACAATTTCCCTACTCGCTCTCCAAATGGAACCCTTCTCAATGTAGAAGACTAATTCCCTTGCATTCAAAGTATGCTTGGCTGGCTAGGTAATGATCTTCCATGCAGGCCCATTGTAATAAACTAGGGACTATGCAAACAAGAGAATGACCCCTAACTCTCTACCCAACCTACCATTATATAGATTTTGGGACTAGCCATGATGGCTAGAGCTATTTGGAGTCCACATATGTATGTCCAACCTCTAGTATGGCTTTAGCACCTTCCACTAGAGTCTATTAGAGGAGTCTACTAGTGTTACTGGTGCTCATGGTTTATTTTAAGTCCCTCTACATCCAACTTAACTCTTGAACCCAAGACCTCCTCCTTCCTATCCTTAAGACTTGAAAACTAGGCTAAGTCTCTATCCTTTTTAATACTTCTGAAGTAGCTAATCTTACTACTTTATAGGATCCCCCCCTTCCCCTTGAAGAACGTGATTGATACACATGTCTTTTATTCACAATGGTGAGTGTTTGTGGGAACGCCTTTTAGAGTTCCATCCGAACATCTCATATATATCGTGGGTCTATTGGGAAGCGTCTCATGAGATTTGAAGAATTCTATAGAATTGCTCTATTCACCCTAAAGATCCGAATCTTTTAACGATAAAGAATTCACTCGCATTCAAAGTGTGACACCTTCTTTAGAAGCCAAGGCCAAAGCTACAAACTCTGCTTCTGCGGAGGATAGAGCAACTGTTGGTTGCTTTTTAGAGAACCAAGAGATAGCTGCACCTGCAAAAATAAATACTCCCCCTGCAGTAGATTTTCGTGAAGTAGTCCCCCCCCCCCCAATCAGAGTCAGACCATCCTTGAAGGGAACGAATCTGACTCGGAATGGAGGAGCGATGATAAAAGAGACCAAAGGATTTTGTTGCTTGTAAGTATCGAATGCAACGTTTTAACATGCGCCAATGATGAATCGTGGGGGAATGCATGAAGCGAGAGAGGTAATTTATGGCAAAACAGAGGTCAGGACGGGTACAGGAGACCAGGTACCGAAATTTCCCAATAAGTGGACAGAATTGAGTAAGGAGTTGGGATTGAAGTAAAGGAGCAGGGGAGGCACGATCATCGTCGTATGAAAAATGCCGAATCTTTAGAGTGAGGGGAGTGGGCATTGGTTTCACAGAGGTAAACCCAAATTGTTGGAGTATATCTGTAGTATAACGATTTTGGTGAAGAAACAGAGTGCCTTTCTCACGATCGTATAATACATGCATTCCCAGGAACATAGAGATGGGGCCCAATTCAGTAAAAGGCAGCTCGGAGTTCATTCTTAGTACAGTCAATGGCTTCACGAGTGGAACCAAGTAAGGCAATATCATCAACATAGAGCGCAACAAATAAAAGACCAAAGGAGGAATGGCGGATATAAATGTTGGGTTCTGCTTGAAGTCGGGTTAAACCGTGGTCGAGCATAAAGCGGTTTATGAAACCAAAGACGGGGTGATTGTTTTAACCCATATAAAGAACGATGGAGGCGTCAGACATGGTTGGGGAACTCGTTTGATATAAACAGCTCAGGTTGGGTCATATAAATTTCATCAAGGAGATCACCATGGAGGAATGCAGTCATATCTAGATGGTCAATGTAGATGGTGCTCAACTGCAAGAGCGAAGAGCAATCTCAGAGAAGTGAGGCGGATAACAGGTGAAAATGTTTCTGAGTAGTCCAAGCCCGGAATTTGAGTATATCCGCGGGCAAGAAGACGGGCTTTATAGTGGGCAGCAGAACTGTCAGGATTAAATTTGCGTCGAAGTAACCAACGACAAGTAATTGGCTTGCGATCAGGAGGGGGTGGAACAAGCGTCCATGTGCCATTATCAATAAGAGAATTGTACTCTTCAGTGAGAGCTTGTTTCCAAGCAGAGGCATCAGGGCCTCCGAGAGCTTCAGAGATAGAGAGAGGGTCAGCAAGGAGGCTAGGGATATCTTCAGTATGATAACAACTAGGAACAGAGGATGAGGAATCAGTTAGGAGGTCGGCAAATTCAGCTTCATTATGGTAAATATCATGGAGAGATCTCCATTTCAAGGTGGGCAAGTCAGAATCTGAATGATAGCTAGAGACATCATCAGAGAGCGGAGAAGATGAAGTAAGTTGTAAGGTACGTGTGGATCGATGACCAACCTGTCCCCAATGAAGTGATTGGTCATCTTCAAGAGAAGATTCAGTCAAACAGTCCTCCGAAAAACTGAGTGATCGCCCGTGGTTATGGGTCGGTAAAGTCGACCCTATGGGTGCCTTGGGGGCAGGGGTAATCGGTTCAGGTGGACGATCAAGTGGCTGAGGATGTGCGAGAGGTACGATTGGAGCATGGGGTTCAGACAGGTCTAGATGGAGGGTAGAGGGTTTAGAGGACTCAGGAATGAGTGAAGTTGATGAGGGCAGAGAGTGAATGCTCGTTGAATCAGAGGGAGAAGAAGTTTTACACGGAAGGGATGGTGGTGTACTCAAAAGGGCGCCTTCGTCAAAGACGACGGTATGAGCAAAAAAGAATTTCTTGGTGGTAGGGTTATACAAACAGTAGCCTTTAACCCCAAAGGAGTCTCCGTAGCCGACAAAAAGAGCTCGTACACAATGGTCAGATAATTTAGAGCGCGTAACTGTTGCAATATAGGCATAAGCTGGGGATCCGAAGATGCGCAAATGTTTATAGTCGGGAGGGACACCAGTCCATGCTGTGTATGGAATACCTTTGATAGGTTTACAAAAGGTGCGATTAATTAAATAACAAGACGTCATTACAGCCTCCTCTCAAACATGATCAGGAAGCGATGCAGTTTTAAGTAGGCTTCGGCTGACATCTAATAAGGTTCTATTACGTCTCTCTGCAATACCATTTTGTTGTGGAGTGTGGGGTACCGTGATGCGGTGAGAGATGCCCTTAGTATTAAGAAACTCCTTAAACAGGTGGGAGGTATATTCCCCACCATTGTCAGTTTGTAAGGTCTTAATAGAGGTGCCATGAAAGTTCTCAACGTTAGCACGAAATTGCTGAAAGACTGTGAGAACAGAGATAGTGTCTTTATGTTTAAGAAACGAGACCATCGTGAACCTTGTGTAATCGTCAATGAAAGTAATAAAGTACCTATGGCCGGAAAGGAAGATGCAGGGTAACGGATCACACAGATCTGAGTGGATAAGAGATAAGGGAGCAGATGTCGATGTAGTACTGTGTGGAAAACTTCGACTAGACATTTTGCCAAAGAGGCAGCCCTCACAGAGGGAAACTGAAGCATGTTTAAGAATATGAAAGTGTAAGGCAAGTCGAGATTGGGCAATATGCCTCATAGAGCGAGGATTAATATGGCGTAAACGATAATGCCATAATAGCATAGTAGTATTATGAGTCGGTGAATCCTCAGTGATAAGAGCGGTGTGAGAGCAAAAAAACTGGCCCAGTAAATAGAGATTCCCAATTTTGGGACAATGAATGGTTGTTTTATTACCGCTTGGGAGTTCATGAGTAATAATACATGCAGAGTCCGTACATAAAAGTGATGTGTGATCAGATGTTAATTTAGAGATGGAAATAAGGTTCCGTGAAAGTTGAGGAACATATAACACATCATGGATAAGTATTCGCTGGCCGTTTGCAAGTTCAATAGGAGCACAGCCGGAGCCCAGTGCATGTTGGGTAGTGTTGTTGCCAAAACGTATCTCCAAAGGTGTAGAGATGGATTTATAATTTGTAAGTAAGTCTTTGGAGGCTGTCAAGTGACAGGTCGCTCCAGAGTCCAAAATCCAAGCTTCCTTTGATAACGGTAGGAAGTTTGTAGTGGCCATAAAAGCAATAATAGATTCTTCATCGCTTGTTTGGGACTCATAGTGTGAAGTAGATTCAGACGTTACATGATACGCATGGCCTGGTTTGGAATATCGGCGTGGAGGAGGAGTAATAGAACGGTGCCTATGGTAATGTTTATAGTGACCATGCCGGCGTGAAGGTTTGGGTGTTGGGAAACGGCGAGATGGTGATATACTATGGTGATAGCGAGATTTTAAAGCATAAGCAGAATGGTGTCGTGATCTGGGTGGAGTGGAGGAATAGGAGCGGGAGTGCTCATGCGTCATATGTCGTTCAGTGGTCATTGCAAGCACAGTATCACTCGTGGATGCAGACAAGGACGAAGAACGTTGTGACGCACGGCGTAGTGTCATTTCTTGAAGAATGAGGGGAACAAGTTTCTGGACACTAAGATTCGTTTGAATGCTAATCGTGGAAACAAAAGGTTGAAATGATAAAGGGAGAGTTGAAAGTAACATCACCGCTTGAACTTCTGTCGAAATTTGGAGGCCTGCAAGAAGGAGGTCATCGAGTTTCAGGCGCCAAGTCTGGAGAAAATTCTCGAGAGCATCTCCTTCCTTCATGGTAAGCGACACCAACTGTTTCAAGCAATTGACTTGATAGGCAATGGATTTTGATTCATACGTGGCTTCGAGGTATTGCCACACCTCCCGCGCTGTTGTAAGCAAACGTACAGACTGTTTGACGGGATCCATCATATGCAACAACAATTTGAGTCGGGCATTCAGGTCCCGTTCATCCCAGGCCTTGACGGCATTGGCATTGTTTGGATCTTGGCGATCTGGACAGGGCTCAGAGCCATCTATCACAGGGAGGAGCCAAGCTTCTATATAACCATGCGCATAGTTAATTTCCATGGTTGAAAATTGGTGCCATGGAGTTTGTCAATCTTATAAGCTCGCGAGGTAGGCGCTTGTGCCATAGTGATCAGCGATGGACTACGCAACAATCGCGAATGCAAGAAATGACCTATTCTTCAAGAGCGAAGGCTTCGTGATACCATGTGGAAATTTGAATACACAGACAACCACACAGGCCCATTGATCAAGGCGATGACATCGCGTGTAACAAAACGCATGCAGTAAATTTCATTAGTGGTTCCTTTAATTACATCGAGTGGTCGCATGAGCGGTTTCAATGTTTATCGAAAGTTGTGCCTTCTTGCACATGTGGCTGGGCGCCGACGTGTGGAGTTACACGTGGCATCCCAACAATGTGCCCCTGCTAACGCGCTCTCCTCAGCGACATCTCTTGTGCCTACTGCGACAATGCAGCTCCTATCAACTGGGATCACCGACCAACTCGTGCCCAATACTGTTCTGATTTCTTGCCCCACGCTCACCAATACAGTCCTAAATCAATGCGTGGATGCCTGCAATATGCGTGTTTTTCGTGACAATCCTCTTTCGCCTTGTGGAAGGCTAACTATGTCCAGAGCACAACTTTTGATATCTTGCCTGTTCTTGCGCACAAATTTTGATGGAGAATGTTTGCTCGCCCCTGCTTCAGTTCACTGCACGAACCTGCTGCCAGCGTTCACTCTACATCAACAGATGGTTACGTGGCCAGAGATTTGGTGCCATAAGCATGCCAATGCCTTCCTTTTATATTTACTGCGATGATGTTTTGCTGCTCTATTTTTTTTTTTTTAAATAAAGGAAGTTCGGCCTTAGCCTAATCTCCCGGACTTTAATTATAATAAAGAGAAAAAGTTACAAGTGAATGGGACTAGTGCCCATGGGACCCCCCAAATCCCACAACGCAGGGGAGGAGTATGGCAAGCTACAAGGCATTACAAATGAGGCGGATAACATTACCATCACCCTCATGTGGGACCCATTTGGGTTTCAACTTGTTGTTTTCGAGGAGATAAATACAGTGATGTCTAAACGGTGGCGATCTCTTGACTCGGGAGATTCTTTTACCAAGGAGAAACAAGGATTTCTCGATCGACCATTCCTTAGGAGTTTGGCCAAAATTGACGGCACAGCGCTCTCTCCAAATCTTCCAGAGAGCCTCACCTCTGATGGCATTCCACAGCCTCGATGAGCATCCGATCGCCTCACCCAACATCACTTGTTGCCAGTTGATTTGACTCGTGAGTCTCAAAACCCGTGACACGTGATGCCAGATACCACGGGACTTGGGGCAGTCAAAGAACAGGTGAGCTAAATCTTCGCTGCACCGATGGCAACGCTTGCACCATGGCGGCACACCACAGATTTTGTTAGCCCTTACATTGGTCCAGATTCCTTTATGCAAGACCTGCCACATGAGAACGGACTTTTTGACCTCAATTAGGGGGTGCCAAAGAGACATGAATTTTAGCTCCCACCGAAGTTTGGTCCAAGCAAGGCACCATCTCTTGTTAAGGGTGTGGTGAACATCCAAATCCCCTTTGAAGTTCGGGATTCTGGAAAGCTTCTTACCATTGCTCCATTTGAGGCCCTCCGAGCAAGGAAGATCCTGACCGCAGAGAAGGCGGGTAGTTGAGCGGTCCCAGGCTAAACACCTGCTTTGAAGAAGAGTCCATTCCTCAAAGGTAACGCTTAGTCTCGGATCCAAATCTTCGAACCTAATCCACTGGCTGGTCTCTTGTTTCCAGAGCTGTTTCCACTGTTTGAACCCCTTGTTCCATAACCGCCTTGCGGTTTGGAGGTTCCAAGACTCCACTCCCCGAATGCCACTGATCGGGAACCAAATAGAGTCATTTTGTCTTATGCCAGCCGCCCACTTCCAATCATCACTGATTCTGATGAACTGTTTGGCCTTGTTCCAATTCTTCCATAAGGAACACACGAGGCTAGAGCCTTTAGGGCAGACCGGGTGGGGGGAGAACAAAAGCGTGAGAATCCCTATGTCCTTCCAACCAGGGAGGCCAACAAAGGTAAGGTCTTCCGTGTTTCTGAAGATCAATTTAGCCCAAGAGGACTCCCTATTGCTCCAGGCCTTGATAAGCCATTTAGCCGCCAGCTTGTCAGCCAACCCAGCAATATCCAAAATACCCAAGCCCCCTGAGTCTTTAGGGCTAATGCAAGTTTCCCATTTGATTTTGGGAACCCCCCTTCTGTTGGGGTCCCCAGTCCAAAGGAAGTTCCTGCAGATTCTTTCTACTTTGGCCAAGTCTTTCTCCTTAGGTCTTCAACACGAGATAAAGTAAATAATTATAGACAACATAAAAGTGTTAATAACCATAGCACGTCCTGCCAGGTTGACTTGCATACCTTTCCACTGATTCAGCTTGCTATCCAGCTTGGATAGCACCCAGTTCCATCGTTGGTCCATTGAGATGTCGAAACCCATCGGAATGCCAAGGAGACGGAAGACTTGACCGCAAGGGATAACTTGACACCCCCGATCCACCAACAATTGGGGAGTAGGCCCGCTGATTGCTCTAAAAGCAGTTTTAGCATGGTTGATTTTTGAGCCTGATGCCACACAAAAGGTGTGGAGGCACCACCAAAACACCTCAATGCTGTTTATATCGTTATGCACAAAGGCTGCTCTATTTTACTCTCACAGGTTCACAGGTTCATAATCATGGAAGCCCACCCGATTCAAGTATGATGCGATTCTTTGCAAGGGTCTTAATTCAGATAATGTCCTTTGAATATATCACAATTGCAGTTACACTCATGCTGATGCTACTCCGAGAACAGAAATTCCTTCTTCACCTCAAATCGATGTTCCCATTTCAAGTATGCGATCCCGGTGGCATTAATCACGACTACTTGCTGACCTCTCTCCATTCAACTTCACATTCGCTTCATATTCGCTTGAGGGGGAGAGAATCAATGTACAAGCTCATCTGAAGCTGTCAAAGTGCTGCAGATCTCAAGCTACAATGGATTCTATCTGATGCAGCAAAAATTATAATGACAAATTCATCATTTAGCTGAACCCATTGCATTTCATATTTGTATTGCATTAAGCATGTAGATTAGTTCCATGAATAAATCCTAATTCCCTCTTATGCGGTCATTCGCGTTAAGAGAGAGTGTTGGAGTAATGTAACGCTCATGCCCGTGTGAATAAGTCCTTATGTTAGGACACTCTAAATAACCTATAAATGTACGTCTTACAATCATAATAAACAAGCCGTTTTGAGTACGCGTGTGAGTCGGTTAGGTTCTTTCAGTTTTCTTCAGTGTGGCCTGATCAACCTCGAGAAACTTGGCGTCCCAATGCGTAACATCCTCTTCGGAAACGGCGGGGCGTTTGCCATCGCCTTCACCCTTGTTGGGCACCTCCAGAGCATGGTAGCGACAATACTTGATGACCTTGGACAAGATCTGTGACGAGACATTGAGGAGTGGAATGACGGAATCTGTACCAATATCCTCGACGATGTCCTTAATGGTTCGAGATTCCAACGCTACGACTTCTTCCACCTCAAAGAGCTCATCGTCGGCGGACTTGAGCTTTACCTTCAACTCCCCTGACGTGTTCATGTTCTCTGCTGGGTGCTGCGAGCGGCGAGGTGCAACACACGAACGAAGCCTGACGTTTGTACCCGGAGATGGCGATCAGGCGCGAGCTTGCACCAGAATGATGACTACAAGTCCGAGCTTTCTCCTGTCGACGAACTCCAATGGAACTTCCATGGCCTATGTCCTATTATATAGCATCGCCTGAAAAGCAGCTTCGATGAAAAGCACGTGGGATAGCCCTGATGCTTTTCGGGAAAGGATCGCTGGTGTAACTCAAATCACGGCGTTCCTTGAATGCTTTTGATATTAAAAGTAAAAAAAAAGTTTGCTTTCGATAAAACAGCCTTGTAGCTTTTCAGAGGCCAATACGTTTTCTCATGGCAAAATAACATTGGCTGCTGCCACGTGCCCTTTGGTATGCTGTAAATGGAGCCCTTGGAGTGTCTACAGTGTAGGCAATGACACCGTCAATTTTAGGCCTTGGTCTACACACTGCAGCTCTATTTTTTTTTGGTTCTCTTCTTGTCTCCTCTTTTGAGATTGAACGCTAATGCATTTCACTTCGAGACGAATACATGCTGCTACAATAGATAGACTTCTCAAATTCATTCCTATGTGTGATTGAAACAGTTTTACAGAGGGCCATAGCAACCAAATAAGCATATATGCATGCCCATAAGCCAAATTATTATGGAGGCGAGTCAGTATCAGATAGATATAGGCATTGGCGACTCTTCTTGCTCAGTCAAAACCCATGAAAAGAATCAAGAAATGATAGAATTTGTGTTCGTGGCACTTTCCATAGAAGAGCACACAACTAGGTAACATACGCATTGCACAACTGGGCAATGGTGGTTTTCATTTCTTTGCATAAGTACGCATTGGTAGCTCTCTTCTTCTATCAAGTGCAATGGTGGTTCTCGTTTCCTCATGCCCTAATTTTGAATACTCTAAACTTGCAAAAACTGAATGCCCAAATAATGATGCAAATGCCCTAGGTCTGACATCTCAAAAGAGGCTTGCAAATCAGCCTCAAAATCAGATAAATACTTCTCATTAGGAAGAGTGAGCAGCATGTCATCAACATATGCAACAATGATCAGAAGTACATCATCTGCACGCTTAACATATAAGCTTCTCTCAAACCCAAGTTCAGTCAAGTAGGCATGTATCTTTCCATACCAAGCACATGGTGCTTGTTTCAAATCATAAAATCCCTTCTTCAACCTGCGCACTTTGTTTTCATGCCCTTTCTCCACAAAACCACGAGGCTGAAATACGTACACTTCTTCATGTAAGTTACCATTCATAAATGCATGTTTAATGTCTAACTATTGTACATTTCAACCATGATGAGCTCCAAGTGCACACACACTATGAACAGTGGTCGTTCGGCATGTGGGTGCAAAGGTCTCCTCAAAAATCAATGCCTCTCTCTTGAGCATAACCATTTGCAACAAGTCTAGCCTTACACCTCTCAACTGTTCCATCAGGCTTATGTTTTAGCTTGTATACCCATTTAGTGCCAATAGCCTTTTTTCCAAGAGGCAAATCACATAAAGACTAGATACCGTTCTTCATAATACCATCATATTCTTATTGCATAGCATCCATATGAATTTCTGAATTTTGTGCATCATCAAAAGAAACACGCTCATTTTCCCTACACTTAATAATGTCAATGACCTAAGTACACAATGATTTAGAAAGTTCCAAAAGCTTGCCACTCAAAATCATAGCTCTTCAATCTATATATAAGTTAGCATTTTTTACCTTCAAACTTACCTTCTTTCAAGGATGTTAAGATCTGCAACCAACTTACTAGGATTGTTTCATATCTTGGGCATATAGTCTGCAAGGATGGAATCCAGATGGATCCTGAAAAAGTAAGGGCTATTACGGAATGGCCACATCCAAGGAACCTGTAAGAGCTGCACATCTTCCTTGGTTTATCAGGTTTCTATCAAAGATTCATTAAAAACTATGCCAAAATTGCTGTCCCGATGAAGGAACAACTTAAAGGGAAAGGAAAAGCCTTTTATTGGGGAGACGAGTAGAAGCAAAGTATCAAGAAATTGAAAGTAGAAATTGCTACAACTCCACTTTTACATATAGCAGATCCCAACAAACCATTTGTGGTTGAGACTGATGCGAGTGATTTTGCCATTGGAGCGGTTCTAGTTCAGGATATTCCACATGAGCTTGAGAGCATACTACGCACTCGAGAAAAACGGACAAGAAGTCACTGATATAAAGAGTGTCTAGTAAAGTGGAAAGATAGTCAAAAAGATAGTGCCACATGGGAGCGGCTTAGCACCCTTCAGAGAAGGTTTCCCAAGAGTCTTCCTGTAATAAAGTAAGTCTATGATCCAAGGGTCTGGCCGGTTCAGACAGATCTGAAATCGGACACCGTTTGGTCATCCGTGTGTATGACCAAAGATCTCGAGTTTTAGACTTACTAGGAGGTCTTGTGCTCTTGTGAACAAGTGATCCACTTAGCTTAGTGGTTAAGTCTCAAGGATGTGAAGGAGGAGGTCTTGGGTTCAACCCCCATGGGGTACATGGGGAGAGTGTTTTGCCCAAAGAGCTCTAGAGCCTTCTAGAAGCATCCACTTGAGTTAACTCGAGTTAACTGGGACACTTGGCGCACATGTAGTTACATGGCTGACACTTGGATGGTTAGATCCACCCTTATTATTCTTCACTAGTTTGTACTTTGTCCCGTTCATCAAAGTGCAAACCCAGATAGTGTTTTGAATCATTTGGGCAGGGATGCCACCACAGAGATGAGACATGTTCTTCCAGTTCTAGAACATGACCATGTTCTTCCAGTTTTAGAACATGAGGCTCGGGGGTTGCCTACAGTATGTATATAGCTCTATTTTCGAGGACGAAAATATTTTCCAAGGGGGGAAGAATGTAATAAAGTAAGTCTATGATCCAAGGGTCTGGCCGGTTCAGACAGATCTGAAATCGGACACCGTTTGGTCATCCGTGTGTATGACCAAAGATCTCGAGTTTTAGACTTACTAGGAGGTCTTGTGCTCTTGTGAACAAGTGATCCACTTAGCTTAGTGGTTAAGTCTCAAGGATGTGAAGGAGGAGGTCTTGGGTTCAACCCCCATGGGGTACATGGGGAGAGTGTTTTGCCCAAAGAGCTCTAGAGCCTTCTAGAAGCATCCACTTGAGTTAACTCGAGTTAACTGGGACACTTGGCGCACATGTAGTTACATGGCTGACACTTGGATGGTTAGTATCCACCTGCCCAAGAAGGCAGTCCCCTGGAGAGAGCTATATATAGAGGCATTTGGTTGGGAGGAGAGTCATCTCTCTAGCATGTGGTGGTCGTAATTCTTAGATTGTTGCACTTCCCAAGAGTCTTCTTAAGAGGAAGGATATGGGGAAGCAACACAGAGACATGACCATGATTTTTAATACATGGGGATTTAGTGGGAGTACTATTCCGTTGATTATCTCTTTCTTTAGACCTTCCAGTACCATTTTTGAGGACAAAATAGGAGTTAAGGGGAAGGAAATGTTATATTGAGTAACCTTTGAGAGAGGTGTGAACCACCTCTTAATTCATTTAGATGGGCTCGCACATGAGTGCCATGTGGCACCCATGTGTAGAGCCATGGGTCACTCATTAATTATGGAAAGAGAGAGAGAGAGAGAGTCTTCTCTAGATTTAGTACGTGGCTAGGCGGCTGAGAGAGATCATCATTCGTTGTGCGTAGAGATCTTGGTAGTCGTTTTCAAAGAGTGTGGAGAAGAGTTTCCCAAAATTAGGGGGGTCACTGGAGAGGACAACATCTTGTAAATAATATTTTGCTCCCATACCTCTCCTTCACTGATGTTTATGGAAATTATGGGAGGGAGATCCTTGTTAAGATGTGCTTCGATGCAAATCTCAAAATGCCATCTTGCATTAAACGAGTGTTTTGAACCTTCATAGATGAAACCCCCAAGGTTGTGTTTCAAGGCTAAGGGCCGACAAATGGGAAGCATTATTTCTCTTAAGAATCCATAAAGGAAGAAACACAAGTTCGTAAGCTCGACCTAGAGTGGATAATGAGACAGATATGACTTATTTAGAACAAAGTTAGGGAACCACTTAAAGAGGCATAATGTAGTATGCCACACTTGCCAAGTGCCAAGTTGTAAGGCCTGGAAAGCCATCTCTTGATTCTCAAAGACCAATAGAACGTGTTTTATTAGAAAGAATTGATATTTGCAAAATACTAGCCCATGGGGAACCACTCCTTACAAAACCATTGATGGAAACCACTCCTTACGATGGAAATCCCACAGGTGATCAATGTGAAACTACTACCTCTAAGCAAAAAGATACTTAGAACTCAAAGCGAAGCAATACAACAACTGGAAGCGAAACAACTTCGGTTGGGAGTCCAACACTTGTGACTTCTCGACCCCTCGACCTAGAGGGGAGGGGGAGAAGACTAATGAAGAATAAAGAACGGAAGTAGGAAGATCAGGAAATTGGATGATTTGGTCTAAGAAAACATTGATGTAAGCATTCGTGAAAGATGGTTACCTAGCAATCAAGGCATACTTTGAATGCAAGTGAATTCTTTACCATCAAAAGATTCGGATCTTCAGAGTGAATAGAGAAATTCTATAGAATTCTTCAGATCTCATGAGACGCTTTGTAATAGATAAACGATATATATAAGATGTCCGGATGGAACTCTAAAAAGTGTTGCCACAAACAATCACGATTGTAAATAAAAGACATGTGTATCAATCACGTTTTTCAAGGGGAAAGGGGGATGCTTTAAAGTAGTTTGGAATGTTATGATAAGATTAGCTACTTCAGAAGTATTAAAAAAGATAGAGGCTTAGCCTAGTTGTCAAGTTTTAAGGATAGGAGGGTGGAGGTCTTGGGTTCAAGAGTTAAGTTGGATGTAGAGGGACGTAACATAAGCCATGAGCACCAGTACCACTAGTAGACTCCTCTAATAGACTCTAATGGAAGGTGCCAAAGGAGTACTGGAGGTTGGACATACATATGTGGACTCCAAATTACTCTAACCATCATGGCTAGTCTCGAGATCTATATAATGGTAGGTTGGGTAGAGAGTTAGGGGTCATTCTCTTGTTTGCATAGTCCCTAGTTTATTACAATGGGTCTACATGGAAGATCATTACCTAGCAAGCCAAGGGTGATTGAGGAAATTGCTAGAGCCATGTTGAATGAAAAGAGCATGCCAGATATGTTTTGGATAGAAGTTTGCCATACAGCTGTACATGTGATAAATAGAGCTCCAACAGGCATGGTTCATGGTCTCACTCCTTATGAAAGACTATGGAAGAATAAGCCAAAGATGAGATATTTACATGTTTTTGGAAGTATTTGTTATGCACACGTGCCTAGTCAGTTGAGACACAAGTTTGAGGCAAAATATGAAAAGTGCATATTTGTTGGACACTCAGAAGAGAAGAAGGGATATAAATGCTATAATCTTGTTACAAAAGAATGTATAGTGAGTTGAGATGTTATATTTGATGAGAATGCATCATGGTACACACCCAGAGACATGGCTATGATAGAGAATGATATGGATGATTCTATGCATAATGTTCATGATGACCCAGAAACAAGTCGTAGACATTTTGATCATGAAGAAAGCCAAAATTATGGCTCACATGAGTTTCCTACACTTGAAACGTCATGGAGTGAAAATGCAAAAGACTAAGCAAGGAGGAAGGAGAAAGGGAAAGAGATGATGAGAGAGTACATCTCTGACTCGGATATTGTAGTCTTGTGTGAGTAACATATATCAAGCTATCAACTAAGCTTAGATACTCATTAGGATCATCAATCTCATCACCTTCATAAATACTAAGTTTATGGTTCAATTCGAAAGGTGTACCTACATGCTTTGTGTTCTCCATTCTAAACTTGAGAAGTAGGTCTTGAATGTATCTTTTTTGAGTTAGATACATCCCTTCATCTATATAAATCACTTGCATACCTAGGAAATATGTGAGCTCACCTAAATCACTGATTCTAAACTCCTCTTGCATGTGTCTCTTGATCCTTTGAATGCCATTCAAATCATCACCTATCACAATAATATCATCTACATATACACATAGATAGATAACCTCATTGTGATCCCTTTGATGCATAAAGAAGGGTCTGAGTTTCTAGATTTGAACCCTTGATCTTGAAGGTATGCAACCAAATTGTAATTCCAAGCTCAAGGATCTTGTTTCAATCCATACAATGCTTTCTTAAGTCTGCAAATATAAGATGTATGATTAGGGTTTTCAAAACTTGGTGGTTTGGATATGTATACCTCTTCTTTTATCCAACCATTTAGGAATGCATTTTTCACATCAATTTAGAGGAGTCTCCAATTTCTTGCAACAACTATACTTATCAATGTTCTGAGTGGTCATCTTTGAAGCTGGTGAGAATGTTTCCTCATAGTCTATCCCATGACTTTATTAGCATCCTTTGGCAACTAATCTTGCCTTGTACCTACAAACTGATCCATCTGAGTTTTTTTAAACTTTATATACCCATCCACAACCAATTACATTTTGATTGAGTGACACTCGAACCAAATCCCAAGTATCCATCTCCTTCAATGCATCTATTTCTTCTTTCATGGCCTTTTCCTAATTAGGGTTTTCCTTTGCCTCTTCATAGGTGGAGGGTTCCTATGAAATTAAGTCCTTTGCCAAGTATATTGAATGCTTTGTAACAAATGTGGAATCATATACATACCTTTCTAGTTGTGATCCTCGTTGAATGGTTGTGAGTGCTTTTGTGTTCGATGAGCCTGGCAACACTTCTATAGGTGTTGTCATTTCATCTTTCCGTTAGATGCATAGAGTAGCCTTGTTCATTCATGTTAACATATGCGATTTTGACTCCTTGAGAAGGTTCCATGGAGAAACATAGAAGTTCAAGCTATTGATGTTCAACATGTGCAACAAAGGCAAGATGGATTGACTCCTATAAAGATCAACAAGATAGAGGAGATAGGCACAAGAACGCTCTCAACTGAAAGTGTAGTATAGCTATTGGAGATAGCATTGTATGCAATAAGGAGGAAGGTCCTGTGGGCACCTAAACAAAGCAAACACATGCTCGATAATTGTCATCCCAATTCCCCATTATCACATTCTCAAAATAATATACATATATTGTTATTTGTTTCTCTATTATTTCAATGCATCAATACTCATCATATCATCCTATGGTTAACAACTAGATAAACATGGACTGTGTCGACTCTAGATCACATGGGCTATGCAACTATGTCCATGATGGATCAATTTCTGTAGATTGTTCTTCTCAGGGTTTGTGGGTTCGAGGCTTCAGGTCCCCCCCCTTGATGCAAGGCTTTTATTCCGTGCTCTTTCACTATTCCTTGTTCTTTGTCTGCTTCGTCAGTCTCTCTCTGTTTTGAGGTAGCCTCTTCGTGGTGTTCTCTCCTGAAAGGGGGAGCCTGGGTGCATAGGTGTTGGTGCATTTTGCCCAAGCCTACATGCTTGATATGCTTGATATTATCCTCATTTGTAAGTCACATGAGTAGTCATGTGAACACCTCTTGTAAAAGAGTACATTTTATCTCTTGTAAATGGAAAAAGAAAAAAGGAAAAGGATGGCTTACCTCATCCATGATGTAAAAGCAAATTCGTGGCTCCAACTACCAAAATCACGAATTTTTGAGCTGAGGGAATCTCTCCTAACTTTGGGGATCACTTTTAGGTGGAGCCATTCGAATTCGAATTCAAAACTCCCTCCAAGAATTGCTATAAAAGGAGCAAGAAGGAAGAGGCGATTAGCAAGCCTTGTACGTGACCACTTCATGTCATTTTGTAGAGATTGAAGAGCTTACTCCATAGCTCTATCATTCTACTCCCATTGTGCAAAGATTCATTGCCAATGTGGTTGTAATCATATGTGAATCTATACATTTATTATCATCTACCTCTCTGTTTTGTTCTCTGCTATACTCACTCAGAGCAGTAACTTCAGAAGGTCATATCTCGAGTTTTACTGAACCTTTTTCAGTGTTTTAAAGTGCGTTGGATAGCTCTCACTGTCTAGTTTCTACCTGTAAATTTGCAAGGTCATTGGATTTATACTTTTGGATATATCTGCATTTTACGGCTTACTGGTCTATCTCTGCAGAGCCCCGAGAATTGTGGGAATGTTCCAGAACTTGATGAAACTTGTTCTCAGTGCTCAGTCCATCATTTGAAGTGTTTTAACTTGGAATAGGAAGCTTGCTAAGTCTATTTGCTATGCCCAAAAGGAATTTTTCTAATTCCTTCCAGGTTGAGAGCACTGTTCATTTTTTCCAGCAGGTGTATGTCCAAAAATAGCAAGTTTTGGGAGCTAGTCATTTCGCAACTTGTCTGTCTTGACTTAAACTTTTGGGATACATGTTCCAAAGTACTTGGCTGATATTTTGGTGGATTTAGGAAGCTCAAAGGGTCTAATAATCAACTCTGAAGTCTCACTTGGCTGGTGTGAAGCTGGTTGTAGCGGCACCTACTCATCTTTGGATTGCATCCACCATCTCTCTTCACAGTGGTATCAGAGCATAGTCAAGCAACATGGGAGATGGATTTCCATCAACAATTGACAAATTGGATCGAAACAACTACCCGGCATGGTCTCTAAGGATGGATGCTTACCTTCAAGGAAGGAATCTATATGGATTCATATCCGGAGATGAAGCAATGCCAACCATGAGGAACAAAGGGCAACCATCACATGAAGAAGTGGAAGGACTTTCGAATTGGTGTTCGAAGGATGCACTTGCAAGGTCTTATATTCTAAACTCAATCTCTGATTTTCTTTTACCTCATGTCAAGGGATGCAAGACATCAAGAGAAACCTGGAATGCACTTGCTTCTTTCTTCTCTTCCAACACTCGAGCAAGGAAGAACCAATTGTGGATGGAGTTCACAACAATGAAGAAAAGCCCGAAGCAAAATGTGACTGATTATGTCACAAAGATGAAGGAGATTTCCGACCAACTTGGAAGCATTGGAGAGGTAATTGAAGAGGAGCAAATCATAAGACAAATCATGAATGGAATCAAAGCAGACGACAAGTGGGAGTCATTCACAACAGCCATGGATTTATACATGGATATGCATGTACCCGACCTCAACACACTCATGGGCCAACTCTTCACTCATGAAGCAAAGATTAGCAAAGGTGGTGAGTCCTCAAGAGGTAATCAAACTTCTGCCTTATATTCTGATAAAGCTAAGGTCAAGGACAAGTCAAAGAATAGGAAGAATGAAGATGAAGGAAGCTCTTTCCAAGCAAACTTTGCAGGTAGAGGAAGAGCTAGAGGAAGAGGCAGAGGTGGAAAGCAAGGCAGGGGGAGATTCCAATCATCTCAACCTTGCAACATATGTGGCTTATCTAACCATACTACTGAAGAATGTTTCAGGAATCCAAGGAACTCAAGAGGAAGAGGATTCAATAGAGGTGGCTATGGATCAAATAGAGGTAGGTACAATGGAGGCTACAACAACAACAACTACTACAACAACAATTACAACAACAACAACAACTATCAAAGTGGCCATAGAGGAAGAAGAGATTACAATAACTATGCAGAGGACCAAAGTCAAGAAGATTCATTATTGATTATGAATCTATCAACGAAGAAGGGTAAGGATGATGATCACATATTTTACATTGATTCGGGATGCTCGAACCATGTAGCAGAAAATGTGGCTTTACTTTCTGATTTGGAAGATCCTCATAACAAGCATGAAGTGCAGACAGGAGATGACACAAAGCACTCAGTGGAGAAGATAGGTAATGTGAAGACATCAGATGGGAATATGAACCTCTTAAGCAAAGTCTTGTATGTCCCTACAATTACCAAAAATTTAATAAGTGTTGGACAGATTGTTGAAAAAGGATTGCAGGTTAGATTCAATCGATTTGGAGCATATGTTGAAGACCCAAGGCAAGGCTTTCGAAGGATTGCCAAAGGAGAAAAGACAGGAAGGCTTTTCACTTTTGAAGTGGAAGATACAAAGAACATAGCTTTGTTTAGCTATGGATCTCAAACTCTAACAGAGTTGGAGATATGGCACAAAAGGCTTGCTCACATTGGTGAGAGGACACTCAAACAGATTTGCAGGGACCAAAGTGTACTTGGTTTGCCTAATATCACAAGGCAACACATGATTTATAAGTGTGAAGCTTGTCAACTCGGCAAGGCTCATAGACAACCTTTCAATAAGAAAGGATATATGTATCAAAATCCTTTGGATCTAGTGCACACGGATGTGTGGGGTCCAAGTAAGGAGCCATCTATATCAGGCTCAAGATATTATGTGTCTTTCATAGATGATTGTAGCAGGTGGACCATTCTGTTTTTCATGAAGCACAAGGATGAAGTGTTTAATTGCTTTAAGAAGTATATTGCTCTTGTTGAAATTCAAACAGGTAGGACTTTGAAAAGACTCAGATCAGATGGTGGAGGAGAATACTTCTCTTCTGAATTTGATGCCTTCTTGCATGAAAGAGGCATTAAAAGGGAAGTCACTACAAGGTATACACCTGAACTCAATGGTGTAGCAGAGAGGAGGAATAGAGCTATCGTCGAAGCTGCAAGGTCCATGCTCAACGAAAAGGGATTGCCGAACTACCTATGGGCAGAGGCTGTGTCGACAGCCACATATCTCATAAATAGACTTCCATCTAAGTCACTAGATGGAACCACTCCATATGAAGTGTGGAATGGAAGAAGACCTAGTCTAGAGCATTGTAAAATCTTTGGATGCTTAGCCTATGCTCACATTCCTTCTCAAGTAAGAGGGAAATTGGATCCCAAGGCAGAGAAGTGTGTATTCATTGGTTATGATCAAAACCAAAAAGGATATAGATTGTACAATCCAACCAATAAAGGATTTTCTGTGAGTAGAGATGTAATTTTTGATGAAAACAAATCATGGTTTGATGATGACAGGAAAGTGAAGCTGCCATATGACTTGGATGAAGATTTTCCATCACTTCAACCAAAGGAGCCAAAGCAGATTGAAGAAAGTGATTCGGAGATTGACCTAGAAGACTTGGAAAGACTAAAGCTATGGAAGAACAAAGGTAAAGCAAAGATGCAGGATGCTACATATGGACCCGAGAGCTCACATCAACCACTTAGAAGGTCTTCGAGGGAGAAGAAGAAACCAGAGAGGTTTGGTTATGATACTTCTTTGGTCACCAAGCACTCAATCTACATTGCAAAGGATTCAACCAATGAAGAACCTACCACATTTGAAGAAGCACAAAGCAAGAAAGCTTGGAGAGATGCAATGGATGAAGAAATGGAAGCCTTGAAGGAGAATGACACTTGGGAGCTTGTACCTAACAAGCCATCTATGAAGATAATCGGATCTCGATGGATATACAAAATCAAGAGGAATCCAGATGGAAGTATAAATAGACACAAAGCAAGGTTAGTTGCTAAAGGGTTTGCTCAAACCCATGGTATTGATTATGAGGAGACTTTCTCTCCTGTTGCAAAAATGCCTACAATTAGGGTTCTCATAAGTCTTGCTGCATCTAGAAATTGGAATCTTTATCAACTTGATGTAAAGAATGCCTTCTTGAATGGATGGATTTCTGAGGAAGTGTATATGGCACAACCTCCTGGATATGAGGATGCACATCATCCTAACTATGTATGCAAACTAAAGAAAGCTTTGTATGGATTGAAGCAAGCTCCAAGAGCTTGGAATTTCAGATTGGTTACTTATTTGCAGGACCAAGGATTCAAAGCTAGCAAGGCGGATACCTCTTTGTTCATAAAGAGGAATGGATCTGAAGTGATCTATTTATGTGTGTATGTTGATGATATTATTATCACAGGCAATGATCTTGAAGGAATCAAACAGGTAAAGAGTCAAATGAAGGAGGAGTTCAAAATAAGTGACCTCGGACCACTCACTTATTTTCTTGGATTGGAGTTGATCTACACAGATTCAGGTATATACATCACACAAAGGAAGTATGTCCATGACATGCTCGTCAAGTTCAAGATGGAAAATACAAAGTGTGCAGGTACACCTATGGAGCAAAATCATAAGCTTAGTGCTTATGAAGGAGAGCCAATTGAAGACATCACAAGCTATCAAAGCTTGGTTGGAAGTTTGAACTATGCAACACTCACAAGGGTGGATATATGCTATAGTGTTAGCATATTGAGTCAGTTTATGCATAAGCCGAGAAGACCACATATGGAAGCGGCCAAGCGAGTCCTCAAGTACCTAAAGGGGACCATGAATGAAGGTTTGTTTTATTCATATACTTCAGATATTGAGCTAAAGGTCTACTCAGATGCAGATTGGGCCGGATCTAAAGATGATAGAAGAAGCACATCAGGGTATATATCATTTGCAGGTTCAAAAATCATTTCTTGGTCATCGAAGAAGCAACCAACCGTGGCATTATCTTCTACTGAAGCTGAATATAGAGGTTTGGCTAATGCAACTCAAGAAATCATGTGGTTAAAATCTTTGTACACAGATCTTGGACTTCATTCTTCAACACCTCACATTTTTGGTGACAACACAAGCTCACTACATCTAGCAGCTAATCCGGTATACCATGCTAGAACCAAGCATATTGAAGTCCACTACCATTATGTAAGGGAGAAGCTATTGAGCAAGGATATTCAACTATCCTATGTCTGTACAGATATGCAATGTGCAGACATGTTGACGAAAGCTCTTGATGGTACGAAGTTAAGTAGATTCAAGTTGATGATTGGCTTGCAGGAAATCAAGGACAATTGAAGACTTATTTGGAGGCCAAGCATGTTAGGCTTGAGGGGGAGCTGTTGGTGCATTTTGCCCAAGCCTACATGCTTGATATGCTTGATATTATCCTCATTTGTAAGTCACATGAGTAGTCATGTGAACACCTCTTGTAAAAGAGTACATTTTATCTCTTGTAAATGGAAAAAGAAAAAAGGAAAAGGATGGCTTACCTCATCCATGATGTAAAAGCAAATTCGTGGCTCCAACTACCAAAATCACGAATTTTTGAGCTGAGGGAATCTCTCCTAACTTTGGGGATCACTTTTAGGTGGAGCCATTCGAATTCGAATTCAAAACTCCCTCCAAGAATTGCTATAAAAGGAGCAAGAAGGAAGAGGCGATTAGCAAGCCTTGTACGTGACCACTTCATGTCATTTTGTAGAGATTGAAGAGCTTACTCCATAGCTCTATCATTCTACTCCCATTGTGCAAAGATTCATTGCCAATGTGGTTGTAATCATATGTGAATCTATACATTTATTATCATCTACCTCTCTGTTTTGTTCTCTGCTATACTCACTCAGAGCAGTAACTTCAGAAGGTCATATCTCGAGTTTTACTGAACCTTTTTCAGTGTTTTAAAGTGCGTTGGATAGCTCTCACTGTCTAGTTTCTACCTATAAATTTGCAAGGTCATTGGATTTATACTTTTGGATATATCTGCATTTTACGGCTTACTGGTCTATCTCTGCAGAGCCCCGAGAATTGTGGGAATGTTCCAGAACTTGATGAAACTTGTTCTCAGTGCTCAGTCCATCATTTGAAGTGTTTTAACTTGGAATAGGAAGCTTGCTAAGTCTATTTGCTATGCCCAAAAGGAATTTTTCTAATTCCTTCCAGGTTGAGAGCACTGTTCATTTTTTCCAGCAGGTGTATGTCCAAAAATAGCAAGTTTTGGGAGCTAGTCATTTCGCAACTTGTCTGTCTTGACTTAAACTTTTGGGATACATGTTCCAAAGTACTTGGCTGATATTTTGGTGGATTTAGGAAGCTCAAAGGGTCTAATAATCAACTCTGAAGTCTCAGTTGGCTGGTGTGAAGCTGGTTGTAGCGGCACCTACTCATCTTTGGATTGCATCCACCATCTCTCTTCACAGTGGTATCAGAGCATAGTCAAGCAACATGGGAGATGGATTTCCATCAACAATTGACAAATTGGATCGAAACAACTACCCGGCATGGTGTCTAAGGATGGATGCTTACCTTCAAGGAAGGAATCTATATGGATTCATATCCGGAGATGAAGCAATGCCAACCATGAGGAACAAAGGGCAACCATCACATGAAGAAGTGGAAGGACTTTCGAATTGGTGTTCGAAGGATGCACTTGCAAGGTCTTATATTCTAAACTCAATCTCTGATTTTCTTTTACCTCATGTCAAGGGATGCAAGACATCAAGAGAAACCTGGAATGCACTTGCTTCTTTCTTCTCTTCCAACACTCGAGCAAGGAAGAACCAATTGTGGATGGAGTTCACAACAATGAAGAAAAGCCCGAAGCAAAATGTGACTGATTATGTCACAAAGATGAAGGAGATTTCCGACCAACTTGGAAGCATTGGAGAGGTAATTGAAGAGGAGCAAATCATAAGACAAATCATGAATGGAATCAAAGCAGACGACAAGTGGGAGTCATTCACAACAGCCATGGATTTATACATGGATATGCATGTACCCGACCTCAACACACTCATGGGCCAACTCTTCACTCATGAAGCAAAGATTAGCAAAGGTGGTGAGTCCTCAAGAGGTAATCAAACTTCTGCCTTATATTCTGATAAAGCTAAGGTCAAGGACAAGTCAAAGAATAGGAAGAATGAAGATGAAGGAAGCTCTTTCCAAGCAAACTTTGCAGGTAGAGGAAGAGCTAGAGGAAGAGGCAGAGGTGGAAAGCAAGGCAGGGGGAGATTCCAATCATCTCAACCTTGCAACATATGTGGCTTATCTAACCATACTACTGAAGAATGTTTCAGGAATCCAAGGAACTCAAGAGGAAGAGGATTCAATAGAGGTGGCTATGGATCAAATAGAGGTAGGTACAATGGAGGCTACAACAACAACAACTACTACAACAACAATTACAACAACAACAACAACTATCAAAGTGGCCATAGAGGAAGAAGAGATTACAATAACTATGCAGAGGACCAAAGTCAAGAAGATTCATTATTGATTATGAATCTATCAACGAAGAAGGGTAAGGATGATGATCACATATTTTACATTGATTCGGGATGCTCGAACCATGTAGCAGGAAATGTGGCTTTACTTTCTGATTTGGAAGATCCTCATAACAAGCATGAAGTGCAGACAGGAGATGACACAAAGCACTCAGTGGAGAAGATAGGTAATGTGAAGACATCAGATGGGAATATGAACCTCTTAAGCAAAGTCTTGTATGTCCCTACAATTACCAAAAATTTAATAAGTGTTGGACAGATTGTTGAAAAAGGATTGCAGGTTAGATTCAATCGATTTGGAGCATATGTTGAAGACCCAAGGCAAGGCTTTCGAAGGATTGCCAAAGGAGAAAAGACAGGAAGGCTTTTCACTTTTGAAGTGGAAGATACAAAGAACATAGCTTTGTTTAGCTATGGATCTCAAACTCTAACAGAGTTGGAGATATGGCACAAAAGGCTTGCTCACATTGGTGAGAGGACACTCAAACAGATTTGCAGGGACCAAAGTGTACTTGGTTTGCCTAATATCACAAGGCAACACATGATTTATAAGTGTGAAGCTTGTCAACTCGGCAAGGCTCATAGACAACCTTTCAATAAGAAAGGATATATGTATCAAAATCCTTTGGATCTAGTGCACACGGATGTGTGGGGTCCAAGTAAGGAGCCATCTATATCAGGCTCAAGATATTATGTGTCTTTCATAGATGATTGTAGCAGGTGGACCATTCTGTTTTTCATGAAGCACAAGGATGAAGTGTTTAATTGCTTTAAGAAGTATATTGCTCTTGTTGAAATTCAAACAGGTAGGACTTTGAAAAGACTCAGATCAGATGGTGGAGGAGAATACTTCTCTTCTGAATTTGATGCCTTCTTGCATGAAAGAGGCATTAAAAGGGAAGTCACTACAAGGTATACACCTGAACTCAATGGTGTAGCAGAGAGGAGGAATAGAGCTATCGTCGAAGCTGCAAGGTCCATGCTCAACGAAAAGGGATTGCCGAACTACCTATGGGCAGAGGCTGTGTCGACAGCCACATATCTCATAAATAGACTTCCATCTAAGTCACTAGATGGAACCACTCCATATGAAGTGTGGAATGGAAGAAGACCTAGTCTAGAGCATTGTAAAATCTTTGGATGCTTAGCCTATGCTCACATTCCTTCTCAAGTAAGAGGGAAATTGGATCCCAAGGCAGAGAAGTGTGTATTCATTGGTTATGATCAAAACCAAAAAGGATATAGATTGTACAATCCAACCAATAAAGGATTTTCTGTGAGTAGAGATGTAATTTTTGATGAAAACAAATCATGGTTTGATGATGACAGGAAAGCGAAGCTGCCATATGACTTGGATGAAGATTTTCCATCACTTCAACCAAAGGAGCCAAAGCAGATTGAAGAAAGTGATTCGGAGATTGACCTAGAAGACTTGGAAAGACTAAAGCTATGGAAGAACAAAGGTAAAGCAAAGATGCAGGATGCTACATATGGACCCGAGAGCTCACATCAACCACTTAGAAGGTCTTCGAGGGAGAAGAAGAAACCAGAGAGGTTTGGTTATGATACTTCTTTGGTCACCAAGCACTCAATCTACATTGCAAAGGATTCAACCAATGAAGAACCTACCACATTTGAAGAAGCACAAAGAAAGAAAGCTTGGAGAGATGCAATGGATGAAGAAATGGAAGCCTTGAAGGAGAATGACACTTGGGAGCTTGTACCTAACAAGCCATCTATGAAGATAATCGGATCTCGATGGATATACAAAATCAAGAGGAATCCAGATGGAAGTATAAATAGACACAAAGCAAGGTTAGTTGCTAAAGGGTTTGCTCAAACCCATGGTATTGATTATGAGGAGACTTTCTCTCCTGTTGCAAAAATGCCTACAATTAGGGTTCTCATGTCTTGCTGCATCTAGAAATTGGAATCTTTATCAACTTGATGTAAAGAATGCCTTCTTGAATGGATGGATTTCTGAGGAAGTGTATATGGCACAACCTCCTGGATATGAGGATGCACATCATCCTAACTATGTATGCAAACTAAAGAAAGCTTTGTATGGATTGAAGCAAGCTCCAAGAGCTTGGAATTTCAGATTGGTTACTTATTTGCAGGACCAAGGATTCAAAGCTAGCAAGGCGGATACCTCTTTGTTCATAAAGAGGAATGGATCTGAAGTGATCTATTTATGTGTGTATGTTGATGATATTATTATCACAGGCAATGATCTTGAAGGAATCAAACAGGTAAAGAGTCAAATGAAGGAGGAGTTCAAAATAAGTGACCTCGGACCACTCACTTATTTTCTTGGATTGGAGTTGATCTACACAGATTCAGGTATATACATCACACAAAGGAAGTATGTCCATGACATGCTCGTCAAGTTCAAGATGGAAAATACAAAGTGTGCAGGTACACCTATGGAGCAAAATCATAAGCTTAGTGCTTATGAAGGAGAGCCAATTGAAGACATCACAAGCTATCAAAGCTTGGTTGGAAGTTTGAACTATGCAACACTCACAAGGGTGGATATATGCTATAGTGTTAGCATATTGAGTCAGTTTATGCATAAGCCGAGAAGACCACATATGGAAGCGGCCAAGCGAGTCCTCAAGTACCTAAAGGGGACCATGAATGAAGGTTTGTTTTATTCATATACTTCAGATATTGAGCTAAAGGTCTACTCAGATGCAGATTGGGCCGGATCTAAAGATGATAGAAGAAGCACATCAGGGTATATATCATTTGCAGGTTCAAAAATCATTTCTTGGTCATCGAAGAAGCAACCAACCGTGGCATTATCTTCTACTGAAGCTGAATATAGAGGTTTGGCTAATGCAACTCAAGAAATCATGTGGTTAAAATCTTTGTACACAGATCTTGGACTTCATTCTTCAACACCTCACATTTTTGGTGACAACACAAGCTCACTACATCTAGCAGCTAATCCGGTATACCATGCTAGAACCAAGCATATTGAAGTCCACTACCATTATGTAAGGGAGAAGCTATTGAGCAAGGATATTCAACTATCCTATGTCTCTACAGATATGCAATGTGCAGACATGTTGACGAAAGCTCTTGATGGTACGAAGTTAAGTAGATTCAAGTTGATGATTGGCTTGCAGGAAATCAAGGACAATTGAAGACTTATTTGGAGGCCAAGCATGTAAGGCTTGAGGGGGAGCTGTTGGTGCATTTTGCCCAAGCCTACATGCTTGATATGCTTGATATTATCCTCATTTGTAAGTCACATGAGTAGTCATGTGAACACCTCTTGTAAAAGAGTACATTTTATCTCTTGTAAATGGAAAAAGAAAAAAGGAAAAGGATGGCTTACCTCATCCATGATGTAAAAGCAAATTCGTGGCTCCAACTACCAAAATCACGAATTTTTGAGCTGAGGGAATCTCTCCTAACTTTGGGGATCACTTTTAGGTGGAGCCATTCGAATTCGAATTCAAAACTCCCTCCAAGAATTGCTATAAAAGGAGCAAGAAGGAAGAGGCGATTAGCAAGCCTTGTACGTGACCACTTCATGTCATTTTGTAGAGATTGAAGAGCTTACTCCATAGCTCTATCATTCTACTCCCATTGTGCAAAGATTCATTGCCAATGTGGTTGTAATCATATGTGAATCTATACATTTATTATCATCTACCTCTCTGTTTTGTTCTCTGCTATACTCACTCAGAGCAGTAACTTCAGAAGGTCATATCTCGAGTTTTACTGAACCTTTTTCAGTGTTTTAAAGTGCGTTGGATAGCTCTCACTGTCTAGTTTCTACCTATAAATTTGCAAGGTCATTGGATTTATACTTTTGGATATATCTGCATTTTACGGCTTACTGGTCTATCTCTGCAGAGCCCCGAGAATTGTGGGAATGTTCCAGAACTTGATGAAACTTGTTCTCAGTGCTCAGTCCATCATTTGAAGTGTTTTAACTTGGAATAGGAAGCTTGCTAAGTCTATTTGCTATGCCCAAAAGGAATTTTTCTAATTCCTTCCAGGTTGAGAGCACTGTTCATTTTTTCCAGCAGGTGTATGTCCAAAAATAGCAAGTTTTGGGAGCTAGTCATTTCGCAACTTGTCTGTCTTGACTTAAACTTTTGGGATACATGTTCCAAAGTACTTGGCTGATATTTTGGTGGATTTAGGAAGCTCAAAGGGTCTAATAATCAACTCTGAAGTCTCAGTTGGCTGGTGTGAAGCTGGTTGTAGCGGCACCTACTCATCTTTGGATTGCATCCACCATCTCTCTTCACAATAGGGTGGCTTCAATACCATCCCCCTCGACAGAGAACAGGTGATTTTGACTCCTGATGATGTCCCATCTACAATGCTCTATTGAGAAACAAAGCCCATTGACAGCTCCAAATACTAAAATCTTAGGCACAATGGTAAAAGCCCTTGATGTCTCCATGAGTGAGCAGAGTGCCCCACCTTCTTCAATAGTAGGTACATCAAAATTAATCCCAGGTGCACCCAAGAAGTCTTTTGTTGAGGTGCTTTCCCAAGGTAAAAACTCCTTCAATTTCATTAGAAATACAGGTATTTACTTTGAACCTCACTCTGCCAAGGGTAACGAAGTTGGTTTGAATGTCTCGGGTTGGCACAATATAGCTCTTGAATAGAATGTGAACACTATCGATGAGTCTACTCTTGTCATTGATAAGAACTCCTTCTATCAATGGCAGAAACAGCTCATTGACAGAGTAGTGATTGTTCTCTGTCATGGGCCCATTCCCCCTCAAGCAGTGTTGAAGCAGTGGATTAGGTCCAACTAGGAAAGTAGGGTCTTGTTTGTTAAGCACATTTAGTATTTACCAAACGGATATTTTCTCTTTTTTTTTTGATGACTCTAGCAGTGCACTCAAGTTCATCACAGAGGGTGAGTGGATTATTAGATTGACTCCTGCTTCTTTTTTTAGGTGGTATGCCGGTTTTAATCCTCGAGGACATAAGCCCACTAAGATCCCCGTTTGGGTAGAATTCCCCAACCTCCCAGTGGAATTCTACCCATGGATTGATGGGCTACGCTCCTTGATTGACAAAGTTTTGGGACAAAGGGCAAGAGGGGGCATTAATCCCAAATGGGATCCTCAAATGTTGGTTGAAATTGACATTGCTAAACCAGTTAAAACATCTTTTTTAATTAAGGACTCTGATGGTTTATGTCTTCATGAACAGAAGGTATTCTACAAAAATCTCCCCAATGCATGTTTCAATTGTTACAAGAAAGGACATTGGATTAAGGACTCCCCTTTGCGTAAGGAAAATACTCAAACTCCCTCTATCAAAACATCAGATGAAACCTTTTGCTCAAAAAGTTAACCAAGTCCAGGTACTTAAAAAAAATCCAAGTAAAAGTACCAGTGAAGAAGAAGGGTAAGAATTTGATCAATACATATGATTTGCTTCTTGAAAATCTGTTTAAACCCTTTTTTGATTCCTTTGAAAATTTGAGTAGTCTAAAACCTTCTAAAGATAAAATGGTTCGGCTAGATATTTCTGGAGAGTCATCAGCTTGTATGGAGACTTGTAGAATAGCGAATCCAAAGGGGCATTCAGGGACTCAATCCAATCAAGATGCAGGGTGGAACATGATGATCAACAAGAAAAAAGTGGCTTAGTGGAAACCCGATTCTAGTTTAAAGATTGCTCTTGTTAGCAACCCTAATTTTTTATTGTCTAATGACCACAAGTTCTCTATAGAGCTAGACAATCACAATGATGCTAATATAAGAGAGTCTCCAGCAAAAGGGATATGAAGATGAAGATCTCCAATCAACCCAGAAAGAGAATGAGGCTCCTTCTGGTCAGAATGTCACTAAAACAATGAGGAAAGATGGTATCTCGAAACCTCAAAGGAAAGATATATTGAAAAATTATGTGTCTTTGAATAAGTTGACTAAGAACATAAGGAAATGAATTTCTGGTGCATTATGTTTTGCCATTATTCTACTTTCATCATGAATGCCATTAATTTGCTGTCTTTTAACATTAAAGCTATATCTGATCTACTTAGGGCTAAATGTTTAGCTAAGTGGATGCTTGACTTGTCCCTCAGGCCAAAAATCAGTTGTTTGTAGGAAATTAAGCTTAGTGGTTCTAAATTCCCTTTCACCTTAACATTGTGTCTAATAACCATAAGTGGTTTTGTACAAACCACCTACAAGGGAGAGGGGGCTCTGTTATCGATGTCTCCTACTCTCTTAATCATATCATTCATGATATTTTCATCAGCCCCACCCATCAGTGGGTTGGAGTGTCTCTCAAAAAGCCTCTTGGCTGCTGTCTCATTAGTCTTTATGTAGCCAGTTGCCCCTCCGTGAGAACTAAATGCTAGGAGGAGTTGTGTAGCCTGCCCAGACCTATCCTTGTTGTTGGGGACTTTAACATGGTAACTTCTATTCCTGACAGATACTGTAAAAATGACAGTTCCATTAGTGATCAAAAGTGGTGATCTTGGCTAAGGCTAGTTTCCACCCATGGAATTATTGATATATCCACTAATTTTGGTTTTACTTGGAACAATAAGAAAAAAGGTGATAACTACTTAGCTGCCCGACTTGATAGGTGCTACATTAATATTCCGTTCCTTCAACAGTTTTGGGACGTGAAAAACTCTCTAGATCATTCCTATTGCATTTGGGACCATGCCCCCTTGACCATTACCCTTCCGAATAACTGCTCGAATGTCAAGTCTAGTTGGCCTCACTTGGATCCCTCCTTGTTGAAATCCTTGTGTTGTGGAGAAGACCAAGGTCATCTTCTCTTTGCACTTGAGGAAAAACCCTAACACTTTTGTGGCCTGGTCTAGGGCTATCAAAGACATTCAGTCTCTCTTCACCCATTCGAGAAGTCCATTAGAGCCAATAGGAGAAGGTTAATCTCTAGGGAGATTGCCCTTCTTTCCTCCTCTCATGGTCCTCTATAGAATAACATGGATAAAATTTTGTTCCTTCAGGATAGATTAGAATATGAGGAGTACATTGAAGTTGGTGGTATTCTCTCCTCTTCAAGAGACTTTTGGGCTGGAATTCTGGATAGACCAAACAAAAGTATGTTCTCTTTGTTACAAAAAAAGAAGTGCAAGGACTTCATACCGATGTTGATGAAAAATTCTGGTGGTTATGCTATCAATGTTGAGGAGAATTCGCAAGAGGGTACCAACTTCTTTACTAATGTTTTCTCTAGTTCTCTCAAGTGGGGGAGGATATCCACGGAGCCAGGGCCACTATTACTCTTAAAAGGAAAAAACCTATTCCTCCTAGCCTGGCTTCCCTACTAGACGTACCCCTCAATGCCATTGAAGTTAAAGAAACCATTGATAAATTGAAACCCTGCAAAACTCTTGGCCTTGATGGCCTCCCAAATGAGTTTTTCATTAGTCTCAAAGATTTCTTGACTCCATTCTCTTGATTTGGAAAGAAGCTATTAGTAGAGGCACTCTTCCTATTGAGATCAATAACGGAGTGATAAAATTGATTCCTAAAAAGGGACCTAAAGAGGATTTGAATAGCTGGAGGCCATTACTTGTTTGACCACTATCTATAAGATATTCGCCTCTTCACTTGCTAGGAGACTTAGCTCTATGATGAAAGATATTATCCTCATGGAGCAAAAAGTCTTCATAAAGGGTAGATTCATTTTGGATGCCATCAGCTCACTTTGGGAAGGTATTGAGTATGCTAATGAGTCCAATCGGACATTTTACTTCTTCAAAATAGACTTTAACAAAGCTTATGATAGGATTGAGTGGGACTTTGTGCTTCAATCCCTCCATGACATTGGTGCTCGAAAATGCTTTATCAAAGCTGTAAGCACCTTGTTTGGTAATGCCCATTCTAAAATTTCCATTAATGGTACCCTCTCACCCCCTTTTAGATTAAGAAGATCCATTAGGCAAGGCTGCCCCCTTGCTCCCCTGCTCTTTGTTGTTGCCGATGACTCTCTAGGTTGGCTCATTAAAGATGCTATGGCCAATAATAAGATAGAGGGCATATCTATTCCTGGGTCTGATAGTTAGCTTTGTCTTCAGTATTTTGTCGATGATACCAACATTATCATGAAAGCTAGCACTAGCTATGCTCAGTGTTCCCTTGATTATCTCCACACATTTTGCCTGGCCAGTGGGTCTCAAGTCAACCATAAAAGGACTGCCTTTAGAGCCTCAAGTAACCACATACTTGACTGTATTACTTCCTTGGCTGTGACATTATAAAGGATGTGGGAATTTTTAGACGTTTAGGTATTCCCATGGGTTTCCATGTTTCTTTTAGTCAAAGGTGGGATTGCGTCTTGCACAGATTTAGAGGTAAGCTTTTTAATTGGTATGCTTGTCAAAACTCCTTTTCTCACAAAGTTTTTGTGCTTAATCATTACATTCTTCCTTTTTTGATATATTTTCTCTCATGCTAGATGCCTAACAAGAAGCATTTCAATCAAGTCATTGCGTTTGCTAGGAGGTTTTTATGCGGTGGTAGTTTGAAGCATAAAAAAGTGCCCAAGATTGCCTGGAATATTTGTTGCCTTCCTAAAAAGGAAGGAGGTTTGGGTATTTTGTGTCCTATAAAAATGGCCACCAACTTGGTAGCTAAATGGATTGTTAGATATCTAGACTCTACTAATTTTTGGGCTAATCTTATTAAAGGAAACATCAAACAATTTTCCCTAGTTGATTACAAGTCTTGGAAAGGGTATTCTATTTGGGGCATAATTGCTTCTCCTCACATGTATTCTTCTTCTAGAAGTTCCCTTTGCTGCAGTTTGTGGAAGGCTTGGATGGTGGTAAAAAAATCTTGTAGTCCTAATGATAAATTCTTTTCTCACTCTGATGTTTTTCTTCAAGAAAGCATATGGAGAGGTTGGCTTTCTCTATGGAACAACTATAATATAGGGATAAAGGAACATGAATGTTGCAAGAAAGGATTCTCCTACTGGAGGGTCCTCACTGTTGATGGGGAGGTTATGACTGATACTTTCATTATGGAATCTACTGATCTCTCTCCTCCTTGCTTTTATGTTCTACTACTGCACAAGAGATTGCTACAGGAGAGGCTGCTCGAATGCACTACTTGTAGACCTATGCAACTTGTGGATGTCGCGAGAGATATGCTAGAAAATTTCAAGAAAAGGAAAGGCTCTATGATAAGGATTCTTCACAAACTTAACTCTAGATGCATATTGAACTAGAATGTTGACCACTGGCACCACATATTTCTCTGTATCTGGGCTTTCCCTATCAGTATTAAGCAATCCTTTTTACTTTGGCTGATTATTCACAATGGTGTTTGGTGTGGTGCTATGGCTAGGAATATTAATGTTAATGACTAAGTATGTAAATTCTATGGCAATGTGGAGGATTTAACCCACCTATTCTATAACTGCAGGCATGCCCAAGCATTAATTTAATCTTCTTGTTGGCTAAAAAAAAAACTATGTGCATGATTGAGTGGCACATTCCACAACATTGGGAGTGTTGCATGCATGAATTTTGATCCATCAGAGCCTTGCTGCATAGATTCCTTCAATCGATGGCTAGTTCTCTTCAGACATAGGGAAGCAACAAGCCAACGATCAACAATAAAAATAAGTGAGAGAAGCTACACGTTAATAGCTTGTGAGAAACATCGACTGAAGACTCAGGGAGCTAAGAAGGACTTGCACGTGACCGGTGAGGCAAAGAAGGTGGTCTGGCTGCACATCGTCAGATAAGGGTTGGCAAGCAAGTAGATGTGCTGGCAAGTAATACGACAATGATAGAGCTATGGCCTTCTCTGTAGCATAGACACTCTGGCCCAAGTTCCCTCAGAGAGTGCATGGATCATCAACATCTTCTATACAGGAGAGAACTCCTAGACAAAAATTGCCCTTCTCTATAAGCTATGATATAACTGAAGCATCGGCCTCCTCTATATACGCACACTATCAATATTTCCTTTACTCTTTGGGTCACAATCTTCAAAGTAACAATCAACTTTACTACCTTCTACTAGTACGCGACTTTTGCCAAAAAGAAAGAGAGAGAGAGAGAGAGAGAGAGAGAGAGAGAGAGAGAGAGAGAGAGAGAGAGAGAGAGAGAGAGAGAGAGAGAGAGAGAGAGAGAGAGAGCATTTCTCTTTTGTGCACAACTACTCTTCTCTGATGCAGATAAAGAACGAGAGGGGGCGGGGAGGGGGAGACCCATGTCCTTCTCAATGACGTGGCTAGTTGAATTTTTGGTGCTTTGTTCTCGATCAGACGTGTTTAATGTCATCACCTATGATGTCTTTCATAGATCCATTGAAATATTCTTATCCAACTAATAGGTCTTGAGAGATGTATCATGCAAAGTACATTGAAGACACAGACAAAAAGCAATATTTTTGTAGGTACTAACGTGGAGATATTAATGACCATCTTCACTTTTTGAGAGTTATTTTGCTCTACACCCTCGTGAAGCTTCTCTCAACTTGTATCACGTGGAATTTTCGATCCATATATCATTATCTCTGAGCTCTTAAGTTATGATTTCAAGAGTTTTAACCTTCTAATACTCTAGGTATCTACTTCGCTATTGATGAATCTCTCAATAAGGAGTCACTTTGTATCTTCTAAAAGGCTACAAACCCTTACTTTGCGATACACCATTTGGCACTACTTAAAGAGCTACTTTTGTAAATCCCAAGGGTTTAACCCTTACTATTTGGTACTAAGTGCCCATCTTGTGACATCACAAATCTAAGAGGAAGATAGTGTGTGGGTGTGTGTATGCCTTATGAGGCTACTCTAAGCCCCCAAGTGTGACTCTCTCAATGAAGTGTAGGGCTATTCTAATCCCCCCCTCTACAACATGTCTTTCTCATCATGAAGTGTAGGGCCATTCTAAGGCCCCCCTCCCCCCCTCTACCCCTCTCAATTTTGAGAAAATTTTGACTTTAATTTTGCAAGTGTGGTAACTTATTTTTAACGGAAATATGTCAAAACTTTCACATGCCATATCATCGATTCGATGTTATTTATTCTCACTCATGCCAATCTTTATGCAAAAAAATGAGCAACTCAATGACAGAAACTATGATATCTAGAAGGACAGCATTAGGAATTACCTTTATACAAACCTCTTATACAAAGTAGTTGAAGGAGCCGAGCAAGAACTCGATAAGGATAGTGATCTAGTTACTTAGCATTTGCAAGCTCAAAGTGAGTGTCTTGGAGTTCCAAGATGCAACCAACAGTTGCTTTATCCTGAATTGAAATAGATTATAGAGGTTTGACCATAGCAACTCAAGAGGTAATATGGTAAAAAACATTGTATATAGATTTGGAACTTGTGAGTTCCAAACCTCACATATTTGGAGATAATGTAAGTTCCATGCATCTAGCAGCAAACCCTATTTTCCATGCAAGAGCCAAACATATAGAGGTCCATTACCAATCAAGGAGAAGTTCATGGCTAAGGAGATTGACATTTCTTTTGTTCCAACTAAAAAGCAAGTAGCAAATATGATGATGAAGGCACTTGATAGAATAAAGCTTTGCATATTTAAATCAATGGCATGTATTCAACCTATTAGAGAATGAAGACTCAAGCATACTTTAGCTTGAGGGGGAGCTATTGGAGCATCAAGCTTACACTATGCTTGAGGTCGATTTGATCTTCATCAAAAATCTAATTTTTGGATTATATCAAAATATCCATTGAAGAGTTCTATTCATGCTCATTTATTGTATTTTTTTAAAATATGTTTTATGGATCATTTACCAATGTAAAAGCCTAGAGGTTTGTACATGTAAAACGACAAAAAGAGAGCTCAAATTCCTAGAATTTGAGGTGTTTTGTAAATGGGCTACGTGCATAAACCAGAAAGATCAAGGTGGTTTGTGCATTCTTGTCTAAGAAAACATTGATGTGAGGATTCGTGAAAGATCGTTACCTAGCAAGCAAGCCACACTTTGAATGCGAGTGAATTCTTTATCATTAAAAGATTCGGATCTTTAGGGTGAATAGAGCAATTCTATAGAACTCTTCAAATCTCATGAGACGCTTCCCAATAGACCCACGATATATATGAGATGTTCGGATGGAACTCTAAAAGGCGTTCCCACAAACAATCACCATTGTGAATAAAAGACATGTGTATCAATCACGTCCTTCAAGGGGAAGGGGGGGATCCTATAAAGTAGTAAGATTAGCTACTTCAGAAGTATTAAAAAGGATAGAGACTTAGCCTAGTTTTCAAGTCTTAAGGATAGGAAGGAGGAGGTCTTGCGTTCAAGAGTTAAGTTGGATGTAGAGGGACTTAACATAAGCCATGAGCACCAGTAACACTAGTAGACTCCTCTAATAGACTCTAGTGGAAGGTGCTAAAGGCATACTGGAGGTTGGACATACATATGTGGACTCCAAATAGCTCTAGCCATCATGGCTAGTCCCAAAATCTATATAATGGTAGGTTGGGTAGAGAGTTAGGGGTCATTCTCTTGTTTGCATATTCCCTAGTTTATTACAATGGGCCTGCATGGAAGATCATTACCTAGCCAGCCAAGCATACTTTGAATGCAAGGGAATTAGTCTTCTACATTGAGAAGGGTTCCATTTGGAGAGCGAGTAGGGAAATTGTCTAGAATTCTTCAAAGCACGCAAGACACTTGGTGAGAGATTCATAGACTATATAAGATGTCCCGATGGAAATGTAAAAGAAATTTGTAGATACAATCTCCATTGCACTAAAAAGGCAAATACATGCTTTTCACATTTCAACATGAATGCAACAATGCACATCACTTTCCTCGCAATCACAGTGCAATATCGTTGTCCTAACAAGAATAGACTTGTTGATTCCTCAGCATTCAATTTAACCAAAGAAAGAGAATATTCATTTTCTGTCGAATAGTTCAAAACTAAGAATGTGGATAAACTTAAAGCATGTGAATTAATATTGTTAGTTCGAAAAGAGTTTGCAAATTAAAGTCAGGTAGTCGAAGTAAGCATAGCTCATACTCTCTCTGTCTCTTTCTCTCTAACTAACTCTCTGTCCTTATTTCATTTTGAGAGATCAGTTAGCGACTTAAATGTGTGCCTGCTAATTGAATTTCTCCATTGCCTTATGAGGCAAAATTCATGTAGTTCTATTGAGAACCTCATTTACTTCCAACACATGACTAGGTTGCTCAATACTCTCTCTCTCTCTCTCTAACTAACTAAGTCCTTCATAGGCTGCCATCAATCACGCTCAATCAACAAAAATTTGCATGTGCAGACCAAACTAGTTCTTTGTTGACCCTTGTTTCTACACCGAAATTCAATGGTTTCCACTTGTCATTTCCTAGAACCTGAAATATTAAGATGGCATCCCACAGCCTTCAATCTTCACAATTAAAAAAAGATATATATGTTTTATCCTGAAGTTGACCAAAGTATCATAGTACTAAGCTCTTTGCCGCCATTCTCCAACTCCCTCCTAATCCCGATGAGCTTGCACCCCAACATGTTTGCTCTGCTTGCAGGTCTTACCTCTGCACACAAGCTCCCTCAATTTATGCCATGCGCCTTAAGGTAATCTCCTCAACTTACATTGAACCTTTCACGTAATTGACGCTCAGAAGAGCATTTCTCGTCGAAATCTAAAAGGCGATGGAATTGTACTGTAATGACGGAACAGACGGAATTTGAGATGCGCGAGAACCATAAACCATTCACAAAAGTGGATGAATTGTCCACATTTCTCGTCAAAGCTTTTCAGGTACACAGTACAATCAATCAAAGGTAACGTCAGGAAGAGCATTTCTCCCCAAAGTTTTCAAGAATACACAGTACAATCATTCATTCAAAGGCCCATTGATTCTCACGCCTAACCTCCTCTTCTTCCTCAGGAGTGAAATCGTTCTCAATATTGAAGGCCCTTCTAATCTCCTCCGGCGTTTTTTCTTTGATCATGTCTGCAACACGCTGACAAGTCAAATCCAGAAGAGACTGGATGTTGAGATAATTAGCAGCCAGGATGAGATCGAGAAGTGTGGCCTGATCAACCTCGAGAAACTTGGCGTCCCAATGCGTAACATCCTCTTCGGAAACGGCGGGGCGTTTGCCATCGCCTTCACCCTTGTTGGGCACCTCCAGAGCATGATAGCGACAATACTTGATGACGTTGGACAAGATCTGTGACGAGACATTGAGGAGTGGAATGACGGAATCTGTACCAATATCCTCGACGATGTCCTTAATGGTTCGAGATTCCAAGGCTACGACTTCTTCCACCTCAAAGAGCTCATCGTCGGCGGACTTGAGCTTTACCTTCATCTCCCCTGACGTGTTCAGTGTTCATGTTGTCTGCTGGGTGCTGCGAGCAGCGAGGTGCAACACACGAACGAGGCCTGACGTTTGTACCCGGAGATGGCGATCAGGCGCGAGCTTGCACCAGAATGATGACTACAAGTCCGAGCTTTCTCCTGTCGACGAACTCCAATGGAACTTCCATGGCCTATTATATAGCATCGCCTGAAAAGCAGCTTCGATGAAAAGCACGTGGGATAGCCCTGATGCTTTTCGGGAAAGGATCGCTGGTGTAACTCAAATCACGGCGTTCCTTGAATGCTTTTGATATTAAAAGTAAAAAAAAAGTTTGCTTTCGATAAAACAGCCTTGTAGCCTTTCAGAGGCCAATACGTTTTCTCATGGAAAAATAACATTGGCTGCTGCCACGTGCCCTTTGGTATGCTGTAAATGGAGCCCTTGGAGTGTCTACAGACTGCAGCTCTATTTTTTTTTGGTTCTCTTCTTGTCTCCTCTTCTGAGATTGAACGCTAATGCATTTCACTTTGAGACGAATACATGCTGCTACAATAGATAGACTCCTCAAATTCATTCCTATGTGTGATTGAAACAGTTTTACAGAGGGCCATAGCAACCACACAAGCATATATGCATGCCCATAAGCCAAATTATTATGGAGGCGAGTCAGTATCAGATAGATATAGGAATTGGCGACTCTTCTTGCTCAGTCAAAACCCATGAAAAGAATCAACAAATGATAGAATTTGTGTTCGTGGCACTTTCCATAGAAGAGCACACAACTAGGTAACATACGCATTGCACAACTGGGCAATGGTGGTTCTCATTTCTTTGCATAAGTACGCATTGGTAGCTCTCTTCTTCTATCAAGTGCAATGGTGGTTCTCGTTTCCTCATGCCCTAATTTTGAATACTCTAAACTTGCGAAAACTGAATGCCCAAATAATGATGCAAATGCCCTAGGTCTGACATCTCAAAAGAGGCTTGCAAATCAGCCTCAAAATCAGATAAATACTTCTCATTAGGAAGAGTGAGCAGCATGTCATCAACATATGCAACAATGATCAGAAGTACATCATCTGCACGCTTAACATATAAGCTTCTCTCAAACCCAAGTTCAATCAAGTAGGCATGTATCTTTCCATACCAAGCACATGGTGCTTGTTTCAAATCATAAAATCCCTTCTTCAACCTGCGCACTTTGTTTTCATGCCCTTTCTCCACAAAACCACGGGGCTGAAATACGTACACTTGTTCATGTAAGTTACCATTCATAAATGCATGTTTAATGTCTAACTGTTGTACATTTCAACCATGATGAGCTCCAAGTGCACACACACTATGAACAGTGGTCGTTCGGCATGTGGGTGCAAAGGTCTCCTCAAAAATCAATGCCTCTCTCTTGAGCATAACCATTTGCAACAAGTCTAGCCTTACACCTCTCAACTGTTCCATCAAGCTTATGTTTTAGCTTGTATACCCATTTAGTGCCAATAGCCTTTTTTCCAATAGGCAAATCACATAAAGACTAGATACCGTTCTTCATAATACCATCATATTCTTATTGCATAGCATCCATATGAATTTCTGAATTTTGTGCATCATCAAAAGAAGCACGCTCATTTTCCCTACACTTAATAATGTCAATGAACTAAGTAAACAATGATTTACAAAGTTCCAAAAGCTTGCCACTCAAAATCATAGCTCTTCAACCTATATATAAGTTAGCATTTTTTACCTTCAAACTTACCTCCTTTCAAGGATGTTAAGATTTGCAACCAACTTACTAGGATTGTTTCATATCTTGGGCATATAGTCTGCAAGGATGGAATCTAGATGGATCCTGAAAAAGTAAGGGCTATTACGGAATGGCCACATCCAAGGAACCTTTAAGAGCTGCACATCTTCCTTGGTTTATCAGGTTTCTATCAAAGATTCATTAAAAACTATGCCAAAATTGCTGTACCGATGAAGGAACAGCTTAAAGGGAAAGGAAAAGCATTTCATTGGGGAGACGACCAGAAGCAAAGTATGGAGAAATTGAAAGTAGAAATTGCTACAACTCCACTTTTACATATAGCAGATCCCAACAAACCATTTGTGGTTGAGACTGACGCGAGTGATTTTGCCATTGGAGCGGTTCTAGTTCAGGAAGGTTGACCAGTAGCTTTTGAGAGTAAGAGACTAGAATCGGCTCAGGAAAATTACTGAGCCGATTGTCCATGCTTTGAAGAAGTGGCGTCATTATTTATATGGTGCCAAAGTCAGGATAGTGTTTGATCAAGAGAGCATTAAGTGGTCCTCTAATCAAACAGACCTTAAAGGTCGTAAGGGCCGATGGGCAGAGACCCTTTAGGAGTTTGATTATGAGCTTAGGTATAGGAAACGAAAGTTTAATGTAGTGGCTGATTAACTTAGCCGCATGCCTATGCTCAATGGACTGAGTTTTACTTAGATCACTAGTGAGCTACTTGAGTCCATTAGAGGGAAATGTAGGCTTGATCCTACATATTCCAAGATTTGGGAGGCCATAGAGAATGGGGATCATGATATATGGGTTTCTAGTGAGGATGGAGTATCGAAGGGTACTCAAGAAGGATTCAAGTGGAAGAATTACAGTATCCATGACGGATATCTGTTATATAAAGGTAAGGCGTGTGTCCCTAGAGATTTTGAGATGAGATGGCATATTTTGTATGAGTGTCATGACACACCTAGTGCGGGATACCCAGGAGTTAACAAGACTTATGATCTTGTTAAGAGGCAGTTTTATTGGCTTGGACTTCATAAGGACATCCTAGAGTATGTGCTTAAGTGCACTAAATGCCACGTCAACAAAGCTGAGAGATTGAGGATTGGAGGACTACTCCACCCATAAGATATTCCTAATGGGAAGTGGGAGAGTATCTCCATGGAATTTATAGCCGGATTACCTAAGACACAGAGAGGGCATGACTCGCTCTGGGTAATTATGGATAGGTTAACCAAAATGGCTAGGTTTATTCCGACACATACTACAATGAAGACACCAGATTTGGCTAGACTTTTTGTAGAGAACCTATACCGGTTATATGGTCTTCCTTTAGACATAGTTTCTGATCGGGCTAGGAAGTTTACTAGCCACTTTTGGAGAGCAGTATTCAAAAGGTTGGATATGAAACTTAGCATGAGTATGGCCGAGCATCCACAATCGGATGGGCAAATAGAAAGTGTTAAAGAGATCCTAGAGGATATGCTTCGAGCATATGTGAATGAAAGAGAAACTAATTGGGAAGAGTACTTACGTATAGTAGAGTTTGCATATAATAGTGCCAAGCACTCTTCCACTCGACATAGTCCATTTATGTTTATGTATGGGTTTCAGCCAAGAGCTCCTTATGTAGTAGGTTTGCAGAATGAGAAAGTTCAAGCTGCAAAGGAGTTCTTGGAAGAGATGAACAATATGCTTAGGCTTGTTAAGGACATAATTAGAAGAGCTCAAGATAGAGCTATAGCCTATGCTGATCCTCAAAGGAGAGACATCAACTTTGAGGTAGGAGAGCAAATCTATCTTAGAGTTCCATCTAGATCTGAAACCATGAAGATGGGACCTTGTCCAAAACTATCTCCTAGGTATTGTGGACATTTCTAAATACTTAAGAGAAGAGAAAAAATGGTTTACTAGCTCTAGCTTCCAAAGAACAGTCAAATCCATCCCGTTTTTCATGTTAGTCGGCTTAAGAAAAGATTGGGTGAATCTGAACACCTCATTCTAGATAGTGAGGTAGTAGAGCCTATTTCTGTTCAATCTATTCCACATGAGCCTGAGAGCATACTACGCACTCGAGAGAAATGGACGAGAAGTCACTTATATAAAGAGTGTCTAGTAAAGTGGAAAGATAGTTAAAAAGATAGTGCCACATGGGAGCGGGTTAGCACCCTTCAGAGAAGGTTTCCCAAGAGTCTTCCCAAGAGACTTCTTAAGAGGAAGGATATGGGGAAGCAACACGGAGACATGACCATGATTTTTTATACATGGGGATTTAGTGGGAGTACTATTCCATGGATTATCTCTTTCTTTAGACCTTCCAGTACCATTTTTGAGGACAAAATAGGAGTTAAGGGGAAGGAACCCACTACTTCAACACTACTTAAGGGGGAATGGGCCCGTGACAGAGAGCAATCGCTACTCTGTCAATGAGTTGTTTTCGCCATTGATAGAAGGAGTTCTTATCAACGACAAGACTGGAGTCATCGATAGTGTTCACATTCTGTTCAAAGGCTATATTGTGCCAACCCAAGACATTTAAACCAACTTCATTACCGTTGATAGAGTGAGGTTCAAAGTAAATACTTATATTTGTGATGAAATTGAAGGATTTTTTACCTTAGGAAAGCACCTCAACAAAAGACTTCCTGGGTGTACCTGGGATTAATTTTGATGTACCTACTATTGAAGAAGATGGGGCACTCTGCTCGTTCATGGAGACATCAAGGGTTTTCACCAGCGTGCCTAAGATTTCAGTGTTTGAAGCTGTCAATGGGCAATGTTTCTCAATAGAGCATTGTAGCCGGGACATCATCAAGAGTCAAATTCACCTGTTCTGTGTCCAAGGGGATGGTATTGAAGCCACCCTGTGTAGCCAGGCTCCCCCTTCTAGGGAAGAACACCAGGAAGAGACTGCCTCAAAATAGAGAGAAACTAACGAAGCAGACAAAGAACAAGGAATAGCGAAAGAACACGGAATGAAAGCCTTGCATGAAGGGGGAGACCTCAAGCCTCAAACCCACAAACCCTAAGAAGAACAATCTATAGCAATCGATCCATCATGCACATAGTTGCATAGCCCATGTGATCTAGAGTCGAAACAATCCATGTTTATCTAGTTGTTAACCATAGGATGATATGATGAGTATTGATGCATTGAAATAATAGAGAAACAAATAACAATATATGTATATTATATCAACAATGTGATAGTGGGGAATTGGGATGACAACTATCGAGCATGTGTTTGCTTTGTTTAGGTGCCCACAGGGCCTTCCTCCTTACTGCACACAATGCTATCTCCAATAGTTATAGTACACTTTTAGTTGAGAGAGTTCTTGTGCTCTATCTCCGCTATCTTGTTGATCTTTATAGGAGTCAACCCATCTTGCCTTTGTTGCACATGTTGAACATCAATAGCTTGCACTTCTATGTTTCTCCATGGAACCTTCTCAAGGAGTCAAAATCTCATATGTTAGCATGAATGAACAAGGCTACTCTATGCATCTAACGGAAAGATGAAATGACAACACCTATAGAAGTGTTGCCAGGCTCATCGAACACAAAAGCACTCACAACCATTCAAAGAGGATCACAACTAGAAAGGTATGTATATGATTCCACATTTGTTACAAAGCATTCAATCTACTTGGCAAAGGACTTAATCTCATAGGAACCCTCCACCTATGAAGATGCAAAGGAAAACCCTAATTAGGAAAAGGCCATGAAAGAAGAAATAGATGCATTGAAGGAGATGGATACTTGGGATTTGGTTCCAGTGTCACTCAATCAAAATGTAATTGGTTGTGGATGGGTATATAAAGTTTAAAAAAACTCAGATGGATCAGTTTGTAGGTACAAGGCAAGATTAGTTGCCAAAGGATGCTAACAATGTCATGGTATAGACTATGAGGAAACATTCTCACCAGCTTCAAAGATGACCACTCAGAACATTGATAAGTATAGCTGCTGCAAGAAATTGGAGACTCCTCTAAATTGATGTGAAAAATGCATTCCTAAATGGTTGGATAAAAGAAGAGGTATACATATCCAAACCACCAAGTTTTGAAAACCCTAATCACACATCTTATATTTGCAGACTTAAGAAAGCATTGTATGGATTGAAACAAGATCCTTGAGCTTGGAATTACAATTTGGTTACATACCTTCAAGATCAAGGGTTCAAATCTAGAAACTCAGATCCTTCTTTATGCATCAAAGGGATCACAATGAGGTTATCTATCTATGTGTATATATAGATGATATTATTGTGATAGGTGATGATTTGAATGGCATTCAAAGGATCAAGGGACACATGCAAGAGGAGTTCAGAATCAGTGATTTAGGTGAGCTCACATATTTCCTAGGTATGCAAGAGATTTATATAGATGAAGGGATGTATCTAACTCAAAAAAGATACATTCAAGACCTACTTCTCAAGTTTAGAATGGAGAACACAAAGCATGTAGGTACACCTTTCGAATTGACACATAAACTTAGTATTTATGAAGGTGATGAGATTGATGATCCTAATGAGTATCTAAGCTTAGTTGATAGCTTGATATATGTTACTCACACAAGACTAAAATATCCGAGTCAGAGATGTACTCTCTCATCGTCTCTTTCCCTTTCTCCTTCCTCCTTGCTTAGTCTTTTGCATTTTCACTCCATGACATTTCAAGTGTAGGAAACTCATGTTAACCATAATTTTGGCTTTCTTCATGATCAAAATGTCTACGACTTGTTTTTGGCTCATCATGAACATTATGCATAGAATCATCCATATCATTCTATCATAGCCATGTCTCTGGGTGTGTACCATGATGCATTCTCATCAAATATAACATCTCTACTCACTATACATTCTTGTGTAACAAGATTATAACATTTATATCCCTTCTTCTCTTCTGAGTGTCCAACAAATATGCACTTTTCATATTTTGCCTCAAACTTGTGTCTCAACTGACTAGGCACGTGTGCATAACAAATACTTCCAAAAACATGTAAATATCTCACCTTTGGCTTATTCTTCCATAGTCTTTCATAAGGAGTGAGACCATGAACCATGCCTGTTGGAGCTCTATTTATCACATGTACAACTGTATGGCAAACTTCTATCCAAAACATATCTGGCATGCTCTTTTCATTCAACATGGCTCTAGCAATTTCCTCAATCACCCTTGGCTTGCTAGGTAATGATCTTCCATGTAGACCCATTGTAATAAACTAGGGACTATGCAAACAAGAGAATGACCCCTAACTCTCTACCCAACCTACCATTATATATATCTCGGGACTAGCCATGATGGCTAGAGTAATTTCCTCTCCAGTGACCCCCCTAATTTTGGGAAACTCTTCTGCACACTCTTTGAAAACGACTACCAAGATCTCTGCACACACGAAGAATGATGATCTCTCTCAGCCGCCTAGCCGCGTACTAAATCCAGAGAAGACTCTCTCTCTCTTTCCATAATTAATGAGTGACCCATGGCTCTACACATGGGTGCCACATGGCACTCATGTGCGAGCCCAACTAAATGAATTAAGAGGTGGTTCACACCTCTCTCTTTGCACTTTAGTAAAAACCCTAACACTTTTGTGGCCTAGTCTAGGGCTATCAAAGACATTCAGGCTCTCTTCACCCATTCAAGAAGTCCATTAGAGCCAATAGGAGAAGGTTAATATCTAGGGAGATTGCTCTTCTTTCCTCCTCTCATGGTCCTCTATAGAATAACATGGATAAAATTTTGTTCCTTCAGGATAGATTAGAATATGTGGAGTACATTAAAGCTAGTGATATTCTCTCCTCTTCAAGGGACTTTCGGGCTTGATTTCTAGATAGAACAAACAAAATTATGTTCTCTTTGTTACAGAAACGAAGTGCAATGACTTCATACCGATGTTATAAAAATTTCTGGTGGTTATGCTATCAATGTTGAGGAAAATTGGCTACCAACTTCTTTACTAATGTTTTCTCTAGTTCTCCCAAGTGGGGGAGGATATCCATGGAGCCAAGGCCACTATTGCTCTTAAAAGTAAAAAACCTATTCCTCCTCGCCTGGCTTCCCTGCTGGACCTTCCCCTCACTGCCAGTGAAGTTATAGAAACCATTGATAAATTGAAATGCTGCAAAACTCTTGGCCTTGATAGCCTTCCGAATGCGTTTCTCATTACTCTCAAAGATTTCTTGACTCCATTCTCTTGATTGGGAAAGAAGCTCTTAGTAGAGGCACTCTTCTTATTGAGATCAACGGAGTGATAAAATTGATTCATAAAAAGGGACCTAAAGAGGATCTGAATAACTGGAGGCCCATTACTTGTTAGACCACTATCTATAAGATGTTCACCTCTTCACTTGCTAGGAGACTTAGCACTATGATGAAAGATATCATCGTCACATAGCAAAAAGTCTTCATAAAGGGTAGATTCATTTTGGATGCCATCATTTGGGAAGGTATTGAGTATGCTAATGAGTCCAATCAGACATTTTACTTCTTCAAAATAGACTTTGACAAAGCTTATGATAGGATTGAGTGGGGCTTTGTGCTTCAATCCCTCCATGACATTGGTGTTGGAAAATGCTTTATCAAAGCTCTGAGCACGTTGTTTGGTAATGCCCATTCTAAAATTTCCATTAATGGTACCCTCTCACCCCCTTTTAGATTAAGAATATCCAATAGGCAAAGCTGCCCCCTTGCTCCCCTGCTATTTGCTGTTGCTAGTGACTCTCTAGGTTGGCTCATTAAATGGCCACCAACTTGGTAGCTAAATGGATTGTTAGATCTCCAGACTCTACTAATTTTCGCGCTAATCTTATTAAAAGAAACATCAAACAATTTTCCCTAGTTGATTACAAGTCTTGGAAAGGGTATTCTATTTGGGACATAATTGCTTCTCCTCATGTATTCTTCTGCTAAAAGTTCCCTTTGCTGTAGTTTCTGGAAGGCTTGGATGGTGGTAAAAAAATCTTGCAGTCCTAATGATAAATTCTTTTCTCACTCTGATTTTTTTCTTTAGGAAAGCATATGGATAGGCTAGCTTTCTCTATGGAACAACTATAATATAGGGATAAAGGAACATGAATGTTGCAAGAAAGGATTCTCCTCCTGGAGGGTCCTCCCTATTGATGGGGTGGTTATGACTAATACTTTCATTATGTAATCTACTGATATCTCTCCTCCTTGTTTTCAGGTTTTACTACTACACGAGATTGCTGCAGGAGAGGTTGCTCCAGTGCACTACTTGTAGACATGTGCAACTTGTGGATGTCGCCAGAAATATGCTAAAAAATGTCAAGAAAAGGAAAGGCTCTATGATAAGGATTCTGCACAAACTTAACTCTATATCTGGGCTTTCCCTATCAGTATTAAGCAATCCTTTTTACTTTGGCTAATTATTCACAATGGTGTTTGGCATGGTGCTAAGGCTAGGAAGATTAATGTTAATGACTAAGTATGTAAATTCTATGGAAATGTGGAGGATTTAACTCACCTATTCTATAACTGTAGGCATGCCCAAGCTTTTTGGAAATATATGCACCCCATCTGTCACTAGCGCATTATCTCTATGAGCTACCAAGTGTTTCTGCTTGGTGCCTGCAACAGGTTGGACATTGTCCTTTAAAACTTATGGAGGGCCCATATCTTGTGGAACATTTTGGAGAGAAGGAATGAAGCTCTGTTGAACAAGTCTAAATAGTCAGTTCACTTTTCTGTTCTCAAAGGGTTCAGAGGAATTGCTATGCAATGTTTGTTTGCTATCAAGTCTACACCTCATGTGGATTTCCAGCTTTCTAAACTACTCCAAGACATCCCCTTAGTCAATGGAGAGATACTCTACTTGATATATACTCTAATCTTAGGTTTAAAATGATTTTTACATGTACTTAGGGAGTTTGCTGCTGAACCCTTTTTTACATGTACTTAGTGATTCCTTGTTCCTACTCATGAGATCCTTCTCCTCTGGATGTAATTGGCCTGAGTTTGACATGTAATCTGGGCCCTTGTGTGCGCTCTTTCCCATTGTACAGTTTTACATTTCATCATTAATTTAATCTTCCTGTTGGCTCAGAAAAAAACTATGTGCATGATTGAGTGGCACATTCCACAACATTGGGAGTGTTGCATGCATGAATTTTGATCCATCCGAGCCTTGCTACATAAATTCCTTCAATCAATGGCTACTCCCCTTTATCCATCGGGAAACAACAAGCCAACGATCAACAATGAAAAGAAGTGAGAGAACCTACACGTTAATAGCTTGTGAGAAACAATGACTGAAGACTTAGGGAGCTAAGAAGGACTTGCACAAGACAGGTGATGGAAAGAAGCTGGCCTGGCTGCCCATCATCGGATAAGGGTTGCACATCAACGACAAGACTAGACTCATCGATAGTGTTCACATTCTATTCAAGAGCTATATTGTGCCAACCCGAGACATTTAAACCAACTTCATTACCCTTGACAGAGTGAGGTTCAAAGTAAATACCTGTATTTCTGATGAAATTGAAGGAGTTTTTACCCTGGGAAACCGCCTCAACAAAAGACTTCTTGGGTGCACCTGGGATTAATTTTGATGTACCTCCTACTGAAGAAGGTGGGGCACTCTGCTAGCTTATAGAGACATCAAGGGTTTTCACCACCGTGCCTAAGATTTCAGTATTTGGAGCTGTCAATGGGCTATGTTTCTCAATAGAGCATTGTAGCTGGGACATCATCAAGAGTGAAAATCACTTGTTCTCTATCGAAGGGGATGGTATTGAAGCCACCCTATGCACCCAGGCTCCCCCTCTTGAGGGAGAACACCATGAAGAGGCTACCTCAAAACAGAGAGAGATTGACGAAGCAGACAAAGAACAAGGAATAGTGAAAGAGCACGGAATGAAAGCCTTGCATGAAGGGGGAGACCTCAAGCCTCGAACCCACAAACCCTGAGAAGAACAATCTATAGCAATCGATCCGTCATGCACATAGTTGCATAGCCCATGTGATCTAGAGTCGACGCAATCCATGTTTATCTAGTTGTTAACCATAGGATGATATGATGAGTATTGATGCATTGAAATAATAGAGAAACAATAACAGTAATAGTGGGGAATCAGGATGACAACTATCAACCATGTGTTTGCTTTGTTTAGGTGCCCTAGGTGTTTACATTCTGGAAATAATATTGATGTATATTATTTCGAGAATGTAATAGTGGGGAATCGGGATGACACCTATCAACCATGTGTTTGCTTTGTTTAGGTGCCCATAGGTCCTTCCTCCTTACAGCACACAATGCTATCTCCAATAGCGATAGTACACTTTCAATTGAGAGAGTTCTTGTGCTCTATCTCCACTATCTTGTTGATCTTTATAGGATTCAACCCATCTTGCCTTTGTTGCACATGTTGAACATTAATAGCTTGCAGTTCTATGTTTCTCTATGGAACCTTCTCACGGAGTCAAAATCTCATATGTTAGCATGAATGAACAAGGCTACTCTATGCATCTAAGGGAAAGATGAAATGAAAACACCTATAGAAGCATTGTCGGGCTTATCCAACACAAAAGCACTCACAACCATTCAATAGGATCACAACTAGAAAGGTATGGATATGATTCCATATTTGTTACAAAGCATTCAATCTACTTGGCAAAGGACTTAATTTCGAAGGAACACTCCACCTATGAAGAGGCAAAGGAAAACCCGAATTAGGAAAAGGCCATGAAAGAAGAAATAGATGCATTGAAGGAGATGGATACTTGGGATTTGGTTCTAGTGTCACTCAATCAAAAGGTAATTGGTTGCAGATGGGTATATAAAGCTAAGAAAACTCAGATGGATCAAATTGTAGGTACAAGGCAAGATTAATTGCCAAAGGATGGTCACAAACTCATGATATAGACTATGAGGAAACATTCTCACCTGTTTCAAAGATGACCACTCAGAACATTGATAAGTATAGCAGCTGCAAGAAATTGGAGACTCGTCTAACTTGATGTGAAAAATGCATTCCTAAATGGTTGGATAAAAGAAGGACAAGAGACACATGCAAGAGGAGTTCATAATTAGTGATTTAGGGGAGATCACATATTTCCTAGGTATGCAAGTGATTTATATAGATGAAGGGATGTATCTAAATCAACGAAGATACATTCAAGACCTACTTCTCAAGTTTAGAATGGAGAACACAAAGCTTGTCGGTACACCTTTCGAAGTGAACCATAAACTTAGTATTTATCAAGGTGAACAGATTGATGATCCTAATGAGTATCTAAGCTTAGTTGATAGCTTGATATATGCTACTCACACAAGACCAGAATATCCGAGTCAGACATGTACTCTCTCATCTTCTCTTTCCCTTTCTCCTTCCTCCTTTTGCATTTTCACTCCATGATGTTTCAGGTGTAGGAAACTCATATGAACCATAATCTTGGCTTTCTTCATGATCAAAATGTGTACGGCTTGTTCCTGGCTCATCATGAACGTTATGCATAGAATCATCCATATCATTCTCTATCATAGCCATGTCTTTGGGTGTGTACCATGATCCATTCTCATCAAATATAACATCTCTACTCACTATACATTATTGTGTAATAGGATTATAGCATTTATATCCCTTCTTCTCTTCTGAGTATCCAACAAATATGCACTTTTCATATTTTGCCTCAAACTTGTGTCTCACCTGACTAGGCATGTGTGCATAACAAATACTGCTGAAAACTCATAAATATCTTACCTTTGTCTTATGCTTCCATGTTGATATATTTAGGTAGTGATGTGTGTGAGCACACTAGGACCGTCGGGGTACTTTTTTCCCTCTTTAGGAGCTTTTTTTCCCCCGACTTGTATATATGCCTATTGCCCTAATGGGCTACTTATCTTTGTACATTATCTAGTAATACATTCAGTATTGTGTGTTCTGCTCCAAGCTTCTTCTTCTTCCTTGTGCTATTCGCGTGCTTCCGCAGACGTCTAACTCCAACAATTGGTATCAGAGCAGGTCGTCGCTTCATCTAGGGTGCCATCGACACTCCTCCGGTTGCAGTCTCAGAATCATACGAATTTTGTTGAGCATACTCAGCATGTTTTCGAGATCAAAACAACTTCATTGTGTGGTGCCAAAATCACGATCTGAGCTCATTTCGGCCTCCGAACGCACTATCGCACCACTTGTGCAGGCTATTTCGTCTTTTTGTGCCAAAGGTATATACCAATTTTTGTTCGCCAGTATAAGCGTCTCGAAGTCTGCTACAGGTGTAGTAGAATTTGTCCGGGCAGTTCTATTCAACTTTTTGAGATACAGTCAATTCTCTGCATCAAGGTATTTTAGTCATCGGGCATGGCTGAAAGCAATGATGTATTCCGTATGTTGGCTGTTGAGGATAAGTTGGATGGTACCAACTACCTGTTATGGGCTTATATGATGTGACATGTATTGGTTGCAAAAGGACTGTGGAACATTGTGTAGGGTGTCGAAAAACGTCCTATTACACCTGCAACTGTTACAACTGTAGGTACTGAAGCTGATGTAGAAGGTGTCGAAGATGATGATATTCTGCATATTCCTATTCGTGCTGCGGTTTCTGTTGCACCTACTGCAGAGCAGATTTGCTGGGATGGCAGAGATGCCCAGGCACATGCATTGATAGCTTTGTTTGTCAAACATGCCATTATTCCTCACACTCGCTTTTGCAGAATAGCTAAGGATCCTTGGGATACACTTACCACATTGTACCAAGCTAGGAATGAGGCTCGTGTTGCTTACCTCCAAAAACAGTTGGAGAGTGAGCACATGAATGAAGGTGATTCTATGGATAGTTTCCTAATGAAGATCAAAGACTTGAAGGAACAACTGATTTCTGCTAATGAGGTTATACTAGATAGCTCACTTATGCAGACCATTCTGAATGGTCTTCTTGATTCATATTAGATTTTTTCTTCTACTCTTCGGTTGATGATGAAAGGCAATCCGAATGCCTTATCATTTGAGGAGTTATTCTCTGTTTTGTTGCAGGAAGATTAGTCCAGGCAGAACAGGTCCATTATGCGAGTTGCAAATCAAGCTTTCCTGGCTAGTGAGAAGGGCAAAGGAAAATGGAGCTCTTCAACTGTAAGCAGAAATCTGCTAAGTCTCCATATTCAATGAAGGAAGATAAAGATGAGAAGAAATGAGAAAAGCAGAAATTGTTTTGTAAGTACTCTAAAGGGAATGATCATATCATAAAGAACTGTCCAAAACTGGCTGCTAAAGAGGCAAAGAAGAAAGAGGTTGGAATGGTTGTTGCAGAGGACTCTATACCAAAAACAGAGTCTGCTAATCTTGTGCAGGAAGAAGAATGGGTGTTTACTACTGTCTGCAGTTTTGACCCATATTCTAATGAGCAGTGCATGTCTGCAGTAGAATCAGATGTTTGCCAGTATTTTGACAGTGGGGCGACCAAACATATTACCTTGCAACATAGTTTCTTCTCTTTAGTGGAGCCTGCCCCTATACGGAATTCTGTTACATGCACCAACAACTCCTCTTATCCTGTTATGGGAGTCGGTAAGATCATTTTGACTACTGCTGATGGTAGTTCTTTCACTTTGTCGGATGCTTTATTTCTGCCAGGGATCAAGAAGAACCTGTTATCAGTTTCCGCATTAGCCAAGATTGTCTTGGTTGTGAAATTTGTTGATGACAAGTGTATGTACAGTTCATGATCTGTCAAATGGCGATGTGATTATTGTGTTTGGCATTGTATGTCGTGGGCTGTATAAGCTCATAGACTATGAAAGATCTCTAAATGATTTGGCATGTGCAATAAATGATTCTCAAGCTATGTCAGACGCAAAGCTTTGGCATGCACGCTTTGGTAATCTGAATTTTGCTAGTTTGCTATGCTTGTAGAAATCTAAAATGGTGTCCTCTTTGCCAAACCTGAGGCACCTGCAAAACATGTGTATGAAGGCTGTATTTTGGGCAAAATTCAGGGTTCGTCCTTTCCAAAAGATGGTTCAGTCCGGGTTACTCAGAAATTACAGCTTGTACATAGTGATGTTTGTGGTCCTATGTAGACACCTTCTTTTGGGAATTATCTTTACTTCGTGACTTTCATAGATGATTTTTCCAGGCATGCATGGGTATATCCATTGAAGGAAAAGTCCGAAGTGTTCATGTGCTTCAAACAGTTTTTGGTTTGGCTGAAAATCTGTCATCATGTAAAATGGGCACCCTCCGTTCTAATCGAGGGGGGGAATATATGTCTTCTGATTTCAATACATTTCTAGGTGAAGGTGGGATAAAACACCAGTAGTGTCATATACACCGCAACAAAATGGAGTTGCTGAATGAAAGAACAGGTCACTCATGGAGATGGCGAGGTGTATGGTCAAAAGTCATACTTTACCACATAGTTTCTGGCTTGAGGCTATCATGTGTGCAACATATGTACTGAACAGGTGTCCCACTAAAGCGTTAAAGTCTATCACTCCATATGAGGCTTGGCATGACTCCAAGCCATCTGTTGCTCATCTCTGTGTTTTTGGTTGTTTGGCATATGCATTAGTGCCTGAACAACATCGCAGAAAATTGGATGATAAAGCAGTAAAATGTATTTCTCTTGGGTACAGTTCTGAAAGTAAAGGCTATCGTCTATATCATCCACATACTAAACACATTCTAGTTAGCCGTGATGTTGTTTTTGTGGAAGATGTTATTCAGCCATTGCTTTCATGTACTAAGGAGACATCTATTAGCTCCAAAGACATGTATGATACTTTGTTGTCTCTTTTTACAGGTGGACAGTCTAATGCTGGTCCTAATGAGGCAACTTCTCAGCCTTTGCAGGTATCATATGATGATGCAGATAATTCCATATCTGATGCAGATGTACATGATACACTTATTGATGAGAAAGCTGATATTGAGCAGGCAAGAACTATGCCAAAATGGCTGGTGCAGACCTTGCGTGACATCAAATTAGATGCATCTCTATCATATCGTACGCGTTTAGGCTCTCATAGTGCCTCTTTTGCATCAGATTGCTATGCTATGGATGCATCTAGTCTTTGTGATGAGAATGAGCCTGTTTCGTTTGATGAAGCACAAAATTCAGAAAATTGGATGGCTACTATGAAATCTGAATATGATGCTATAATCAAGAATGGTACTTGGTCTTTATGTGACTTGCCTCCTGGGAAGAAGGCCATTGGCATTAAGTGGGTATACAAGCTAAAGCATAAACCAGATGGTACAGGTGACAGGTAAAAGGCTAGGCTTTTTGCAAAGGGTTATGCACAAGAAAGAGGCATTGATTTTGATGAGACCTTTGCACCTACATGCCGTATGACTACTGTTCGGAGCATCTGTGCACTTGCAGCTCTTCATGGTTGGAATGTACATCAATTGGACATTAAAACAACATTTCTCAATGGTGACTTGCATGAAGAAGTGTATGTTTTTCAGCCCCGTGGCTTTGTGCAGAAAGGGCATGAAAACCAGGTGTGCAGGTTAAAGAAGGCATTATATGGTTTAAAGCAAGCACCACGTGCTTGGTATGAGAAGATACATGCCTATCTGATTGCACATGGTTTTGAGAACAGTCTAACTGAAAGCACCTTATATGTTAAGCATGCTAATGATGTGCTTTTGATCATTGTTCTCTATGTTGGCGACATGCTACTCATTGGCCCTATTGAGAAGCATATTGCTGATTTTAAGGCTGATTTGCATGCCTCATTTGAGATGTCTGATTTCGGGCATTTGCATCACTATTTGGGCATTCAGTTTATGCAAGTTGATGGTGTAATGGCTTTTTGTCAAACGAAATATATTGACACATTATTGTAGTGTTTTGGCCTTGAAGACTGTAACCCTATTGCCACTCCTATGGAGACAGGTTTACGATTGAGTCTTCATGATGCTCAAGATGCATATGATGCTGTTCTCTATCAGCAGGTGGATGCTTGATTTACTTATGCATTACTCGGCCAGATATTCAGTTTGTTGTCTCACAGATGAGCAGGTTTAGCATTGCCTAGGAGTCAAGCATTGACAGGCAGTTACACGCATATTTCCCTATTTTATTTGTACTCGGCTACTTGGGTTGTTTTATCCCAAGGGGGGATCACTACCGCCAGATTTGCATGCTTTTTCTGACTTTGATTGGGCTAGTTGCTATGACACTCGTGTGTCCACTAGTGGCTTTTGCTTCATGCTTGGTAGCTCATGTATATCTTGGTTGAGCATGAAGCAGCCTACTATGGCCACTTCCAGTTGTGAGGCTGAGTATGGGGTAGCTTTCACAGCGACTGTTGAGTGTGTGTGGCTCAAATGCCTTATGGCTGATTTGGGTGTTGGTCAAACTTCTGCCACCACCATCTTCACTCACAGTTAGAGCGCATTGGCAGTTGCGAGGAACCCTGTGTTCCATGCTTGCACTAAGCACATTGAGGTGCATTATCACTATGTCAGGGAGAGGTTCTCTGCTGGGGAGATCAGCTTGGCATATGTGCCCACACAGGAGAACATTGCAGACCTTTTCACAAAGGCTCTTCCTAGCAAGAAGTTTGAAGCTTGCTAAGCTTTGGGCTTACTTCCTTTTGTGGAGTGATTTCCTTATAGCTTGGCACTTCCTTATACATGAGTGCCTTCTCCTTGTTCACTGCATCACTCCTTTTCATTCAACATGGGTCTAGGAACTTCCTCAATCACCCTTGGCTAGCTAGATAATGATCTTCCATGCAGACTCATTGTAATAAACTAGGGACTATGCAAACAATAGAATGATCCCTAACTCTCTACCCAACCTACCATTATATAGATTTTGGGACCAGCCATGACGGCTAGAGTTATTTGGAGTCCACATATGTATGTCCAACCTCCAGTACTCCTTTAACACCTTCCATTAGAGTCTATTAGAGGAGTCTACTAGTGGTACTTGTGCTCATGGCTTATGTTAAGTCCTTCTATATCCAACTTAACTCTTGAACCCAAGACCTTCTCCTTCCTATCCTTAAAACTTGACAACTAGGCTAAGCCTCTATCTTTTTTAATACTTCTAAAGTAGCTAATCTTATCATAACATTCTAAACTAGTTTAAAGCATCCCCCCTTCCCCTTGAAAAATGTGTTTTTGATACACATGTCTTTTATTTACAATCGTGATTGTTTGTGGGAACGCTTTTTAGAGTCCCATGGGGACATATTATATATATCGTCATCTATTACGAAGCATCTCATGAGATCTGAAGAATTCTATAGAATTTCTCTATTCACCCTAAAGATTCGAATCTTTTGATGGTAAAGAATTCACTCGCATTCAAAGTATGCCTTGATTGCTAGGTAACCATCTTTCACGAATGCTCACATCAATGTTTTCTTAGACCGAATCATCCAATTTCCTAATCTTCCTACTTCCCTTCTCTATTCTTCATTAGTCTTCTCCCCCTCCCCTCTAGGTCAAGGGGTTGAGAAGTCATAACTGTTGGACTCCCAACTGTAGTTGTTTCGCTTTGGGTTGTTGTATTGTTTCGCTCTGAGTTCTAAGTATCTTTTTGCTTAGAGGTAGTAGTTTTCACATTGATCACGTGTGGGCTTTCCATCCTAAGGAGTGGTTTCCATCAATGGTTTTGTAAGGAGTGGTTCCCCCGTGGGCAAATATTTTGCAAATATCAATTCTTTCTAATAAAACACGTTCTATTGGTCTTTGAGAATGAAGAGATGGCTTTCCAGGCCTTACAACTTGGCACTTGGCAAGTGTGGCATACTACATTATGCCTCTTTAAGTGGTTCCCTAACTTCCTTCCAAATAAGTCATATCTGTCTCATTATCCACTCTAGGTCGAGCTCCTGAACTTGCGTTTCTTCCTTTATGGATTCTTAAGAGAAATAGTGTTGCCCATTGGTTGGCCCTTAGCCTTGAAACACAACCTTGGGGGTTTCCTCTATGAAGGTTCAAAACACTCGTTTAATGCAAGATGGAATTTTGAGATTTGCATCGAAGCAAATCTGAACAAGGATCTCCCTTCCATAATTTCCATAGACATCAGTGAAGGAGAGGTATGGGAGCAGAACATTATTTACAAGAACTTGCCAAAGACATGCTTCCATTGCAGATTATAGGGGCATAGAATAAAAGAGTGTCCTTCAAGAGAGAGCTCCTCTAAGAACAAGGAAAATCAAGGGAAAAGCAATGCACATAAGAATCATGAAGTTGTTGAGGCCTAGAGCAATGTTAAAGGTCTTCCTCTTAACATTGAGGAAGGGGAATTATATATGCAAGTCATGGAGACAAACCATGATGGTTTCATGCAACTAAGACAAAGAAGAAGAAGGAGCTCCAAAGGGATTATTAAGAGAAACCCCTCTAGTTCAACTCCACAAAGAAACATCTATTGCAACCTAGAGAAGGAGGTTGCAAGAGAATGACTATTATGACCACCATGTGTTAGAGAGATGACTCTTCTCCCAGCCATATGCCTCCATATATAGCCCTCTACAAGGGACTTCCTTCTTGGGAAGGTGTATACTAACCATGCATGTGTCGACCATGTAATTGCATATGCAGCAAGTGTCCCAGTTAACTCGAGTTAACTCAAGTGGATGATTCTAAAAGGATCTAGATCTTTTTGGGCAAAATACTCTCCCCATGTATCCCATGGGGATTCAACCCAAGACCTCCTCCTTCACATCCTTGAGAATTAACCATTAAGCTAAGTGGATCACTTGTTTACAAGAGAACATGACCTTCTAATAATTTTAGACTCCAAATCTTTTTGTCATACACACAAGTGAGCAAACAGTATCCAATTTCAAATAAGTCTAAACCAATCAGATCCTTAGAACATAAACTTACTTTATTACATTTTTCCCACCTTGGGAAACATTTTTCTCCTCAAAAATAAAGATTTATATAGTAATCATAGGGAACCCCCGATCCGCATGTTCTTAAACCGGAAGAACATGTTCATGTTCTAAACCTAGAAGAACATGTCTCACCTCTACGGTGGGATCCCCGCCCAAATAATTCAAAATAATGGCTGGCTTTTGCACTTTAATAAGCTCGTGAAATTACAAAGTAGTGAGTGAATAATAATGGTGGATCTAAAAACATCTCTAGACAATTCACAGTTTTGAGTAGATGCGATCTGGGCACGAACATGTGCACTAGGTGGATGCACCTTACTAGTCCATTTCTGGCAATTCAAATGGGATTTCTTATCCCTCGCAAGACTTTGAGAATTCTTGGTTCACTCAAATTTGATTTGGAAAACTTAAAGTTTGGTTGGCTCAAAACATCTAACTTGGATGTGTATACAATTGTATATTCTCAACCAGCATTTACATGATTTTCGCACCCAACTAGAGGGCTACTTGATCCAAATGGGTTTAAAAAACCTATGTAAACTGGAGGAGAAAGTATTCCATTGACGTGTGAACAACAATACCATACCTTGACCAAGTCAAATTCAAAATAAAAATTTGCCCAACTGAAGAAACATTGTTGAAAGACTTTAGCTAAAAGTTCTTGGGAATTGTCAATCTTATGAATTATTCCTAACTTCACTGTTCTAGAGTGTATTGAACTCTAGAAATTCATGAGATTTATGCTAATAATTGGAAGTGAACCCAAATGAATATGTCAATTTTGGACTTGTCATCTTTTGAATATTGAATAAGTTCTTGTACATAATATCTATATAGGATGTTTAATGCAGTTATCTAGTTCCAACCAGTTAACCTTGGACTTTTGCAAAAGGAATCTCATATCATATCTGAGTCAATCAGTTAACCTTGGACTTTTGCAAAAGGAATCTCATATCATATCTGAGTCAATTCCAAAAGATTTGGAAAGTGGAAAGAAATAGTTAAAACTCTGTATAGCTAATTTAAACTTCTAACGTATCAACTTGTTATGAGTTGTTGATATATTTAGGTAGTGATGTGTGTGAACACACACAAATGTTTGGTATTTTGACAGTGGGGTGACCAAACATATTACCTCGCAACGTAGTTTCTTCTCTTCACTCGAGCCTGCCCCTATAGGGAATACTGTTACATGCGCCAACAACTCCTCTTATCCTGTTATGGGAGTTGGTAAGATCATTTTGACTACTGTTGATGGTAGTTCTTTCACTTTGTCAGATGCTTTATTTGTGCTAGGGATCAAGAAGAACCTGTTATCATTCTTTGCATTAGCCAAGATTGGCTTGGTTGTGAAATTTGTTGATGATAGGTGTACGGTTCATGATCTGTCAATTGGCGATGTGATTATTGCTTCTGGCATTTTATGTCGTGGGCTGTATAATAGACTATGAAAGATTTGTAAATGATTTTGCATGTGCAGTAAATGATTGTCACGCTACTTCAGATGCAAAGCTTTGGCATGCACACTTTGGTCATCTGAATTTTGCTAGTTTGCTACGCCTGCAGAAATCTGAAATGGTGTCCTCTTTGCCCAAACTTGAGGCACCTTGAAAACATGTTTGTGAAGGCTGTATTTTGGGGAAAATGCAGCGTTCCTCCTTTCCAAAAGATGGTTCAGTTCGGGCTACTCAGAAACTGCAGCTTGTACATAGTGATGTCTGTGGTCTGATGTAGACACCTTCTTTTGGGAATTATCTTTACTTCGTGACTTTCATCCATGATTTTTCCAGGCATGCATGGGTATATCCATTGAAGGCAAAGTCCGAAGTGTTCATGTGCTTGAAATAGTTTTTGGTTTTGGCTGAAAATCTATCAGCATGTAAAATGGGCACCCTCCATTCTGATCGAGGGGGGCTAATATATGTCTTCTAATTTTAATGCATTTCTAGCTGAACGTTGGATAAAACACCAGTGTATAGTGCCGTATACACCTCAACAGAATCGAGTTGCTAAACGAAAGAACATGTCACTCATGGAGATGGCGAGGTGTATGGTCAAGAGTTAGGCTTTACCACATAGTTTTTGGCTTCAGGCTGTCATGTGTGCAGCATATGTACTGAACAGGTGTCCCACCAAAGCATTGCAATCTATCACTCCATATGATGCTTGGCATGATCGCAAGCCATTTGTTGCTCATCTGCGTGTTTTTGGTGTTTTGCATATGAATTAGTGCCTGAACAACATCGCAGAAAATTGGATGATAAACAAGTAAAATGTATTTTTTGTTGGGTACCGTTCTAAAAGTAAAGGCTATCGTCTGTATCATCCACAAACTAAACGCATTCTGGTTAGTCGTGATGTTGTGTTGTGGAAGATGCTATTTAGCCATTGCTTTCATGTACTAAGGAGACATCTGTTAGCTCCAAAGACATGTATGATACATTGCTGCCTCTTTTTAGAAGTGGACAGTCAATGGCTGCATCTAGTCTCTGTGATGAAAATGAGCCTGTTTCGTTTGATGAAGCACAAAATTCAGAAAATTGGATGGTTGTTATGCAATCTGAATATGATGCTATAATGAAGAATGGTACTTCGTCTTTATGTGACTTGCCTTCTGGCAAGAAGGCCATTGGGACTAAGTGGATATACAAGCTGAAGCGCAAGCTTGATGGTATAGTTGACAGGTATAAGGCTAGGCTTGTTGCAAAGGGTTATGCACAGGGAAGAGGCATTGATTTTGATGACACCTTTGCACCTACATGCCATATGACTATTGTTCGGAGCATTTATGAACTTGCAACTCATCATGGTTGGAATGTACATCAGTTGGATATTAAAACAACATTTTTGAATGATGACTTGCATGAAGAAGTGTATGTTTTTCAGCCCCGTGGCTTTCTATAGAAAGGGCATGAAAACCAGGTGTGCTAGTTAAAGAAGGCATTATATGGTTTAAAGCAAGCACCACGTGCTTGGTATGAGAAGATACATGCCTATCTGATTGCACATGGTTTTGAGAACTGTCCAACTAAAAGCACCTTAAATGTTAAGCGTGCTAATGATGTGCTTCTGATCATTGTTGTCTATGTTCACGAAAAGCTCCTCACTGGTCCTATTGAGAAGCATATTGCTGATTTTAAGGCTGATTTGCATGCCTCATTTGAGATGTCTGATTTGGGGCATTTGCATCACTATTTGGGCATTCAACTTATGCAAGTTGATGGTGGAATGGCTTTGTGTCAAACAAAATATATTGACACATTATTGCAGTGTTTTGGCCTTGAAGATTGTAAGCCTATTGCCACTCCTATGGAGACAGGTTTACGATTTAGTCTTCATGATGCTGGAGATGCATTTGATGCTATTCTCTATCAGTAGGCTATTGGATGCTTGATTTACTTATGCATTACTTGGCCAGATATTCAGTTTGATGTCTCACTGATGAGCAAATTTATGTATTGCCCAGGAGTCAAGCATTAGCAGGCAATTAAGCACATCTTTTGCTACTTGAGTGGTACTCGGCTACTTGGGTTGTTTTTATCCCAAGGGGGGATCACTACTGCCATATTTTCATGCTTTTTTTTACTTTGATTGGGTTGGTTGCTATGACACTCGTGTGTCCACTAGTGGCTTTTGCTTCATGCTTGGTAGCTCATGTATATCTTGGTTGAGCAAGAAGCAGCCTACTGTGGCCACTTCCAGTTGTGAGGCTGAGTATAGGGCAGCTTTCACAACTACTGTTCAGTGTGTGTGGCTGAGACACCTTATGGCTGATTTGGGTGTTGTTCAGTCTTCTTCCACCACCATTTTTGTTGACAATCGGAACGCATTGGTTGTTGCGAGGAACCCTGTGTTTCATGCTCGCATCAAGCACATTGAGGTGCATTATCATTATGTCAAGGAGAGGTTCTCTACTAGGGAGATCAGCTTGGCATATGTGCCCATGCAGGAGAACATTGCAGACCTTTTCACGAAGGCTCGGCCTAGGGTGAAGTTTGAAGCTTTCCGCAAAGGTTTGGGCTTACTTCCTTTTGTGGAGTGATTTCCACATAGCTTGGTACTTCCTTATACATGAGTGCAAGCTCCTTGTTCACGGCATCACTCCCAAGGGGGATTTGTTGATATATTTAGGTAGTGATGTGTATGAACACACTAGGACCTCCGGGGCACTTTTTTCCCTCTTTAGGAGGTTTTTTCCCCGGCTTGTATATACGCCTATTTCCCTAATGGGCTACTTATCTTTGTACATTCTCTAGTAAAACATTCAGTACTATGTGTTGTGCTCCAAGCTTCTTCTTCTTCCTTGTGCTATTCACGTGCTTCCGCAGACGTCTAACTCCAACATGAGCCACATAATTGATGAACCAAAACTTTTAACTTCTTAAAGATCTATTGCAACAAGGTATTGAATCATTTTATCTATCTTTAAGAGAAATAAGCTTGATTTCTCAAAAAGATTCATAGAGTAAATTTAGAACATCATCCATCAATTCAATTAGGCACACATTTCAGTCACTAACTGATCTCTCAAAATGAAATAAGGACAGAGAGTTAGTTAGAGAGAAAGAGACAGAGAGAGTATGAGCTATGCTTACTTCGACTACCTGACTTTAATTTGCAAACTCTTTTCGAACTAACAATATTAATTCACATGCTTTACGTTTATCCACATTCTTAGTTTTGAACTATTCGACAGAAAATGAATATTCTCTTTCTTTGGTTGAATAGAATGCTGAGGAATCAACAAGTCTATTCTTGTTAGGACAACGATATTGCACTATGATTGCGAGGAAAATGATGTGCATTGTTGCATTCATGTTGAAATGTGAAAAGCATGCATTCTCCTTTTTAGTGCAATGGAGACTGTATCTACAGATTTCTTTTACATTTCCATCGGGACATCTTATATAGTCTATGAATCTCTCACCAGGTGTCTTGCGTGCTTTGAAGAATTCTTGACAATTTCCCTACTCGCTCTCCAAATGGAACCCTTCTCAATGTAGAAGACTAATTCCCTTGCATTCAAAGTATGCTTGGCTGGCTAGGTAATGATCTTCCATGCAGGCCCATTGTAATAAACTAGGGACTATGCAAACAAGAGAATGACCCCTAACTCTCTACCCAACCTACCATTATATAGATTTTGGGACTAGCCATGATGGCTAGAGCTATTTGGAGTCCACATATGTATGTCCAACCTCCAGTATGGCTTTAGCACCTTCCACTAGAGTCTATTAGAGGAGTCTACTAGTGTTACTGGTGCTCATGGTTTATTTTAAGTCCCTCTACATCCAACTTAACTCTTGAACCCAAGACCTCCTCCTTCCTATCCTTAAGACTTGAAAACTAGGCTAAGTCTCTATCCTTTTTAATACTTCTGAAGTAGCTAATCTTACTACTTTATAGGATCCCCCCCTTCCCCTTGAAGAACGTGATTGATACACATGTCTTTTATTCACAATGGTGAGTGTTTGTGGGAACGCCTTTTAGAGTTCCATCCGAACATCTCATATATATCGTGGGTCTATTGGGAAGCGTCTCATGAGATTTGAAGAATTCTATAGAATTGCTCTATTCACCCTAAAGATCCGAATCTTTTAACGATAAAGAATTCACTCGCATTCAAAGTGTGACACCTTCTTTAGAAGCCAAGGCCAAAGCTACAAACTCTGCTTTTGCGGAGGATAGAGCAACTGTTGGTTGCTTTTTAGAGAACCAAGAGATAGCTGCACCTGCAAAAATAAATACTCCCCCTGCAGTAGATTTTCGTGAAGTAGTCCCCCCCCCCCCAATCAGAGTCAGACCATCCTTGAAGGGAACGAATCTGACTCGGAATGGAGGAGCGATGATAAAAGAGACCAAAGGATTTTGTTGCTTGTAAGTATCGAATGCAATGTTTTAACATGCGCCAATGATGAATCGTGGGGGAATGCATGAAGCGAGAGAGGTAATTTATGGCAAAACAGAGGTCAGGACGGGTACAGGAGAGCAGGTACCGAAATTTCCCAATAAGTGGACAGAATTGAGTAAGGAGTGGGCATTGGTTTCACAGAGGTAAACCCAAATTGTTGGAGTATATCTGTAGTATAACGATTTTGGTGAAGAAACAGAGTGCCTTTCTCACGATTGTATAATACATGCATTCCCAGGAACATAGAGATGGGGCCCAATTCAGTAAAAGGCAGCTCGGAGTTCATTCTTAGTACACTCAATGGCTTCACGAGTGGAACCAAGTAAGGCAATATCATCAACATAGAGCGCAACAAATAAAAGACCAAAGGAGGAATGGCGGATATAAATGTTGGGTTCTGCTTGAAGTCGGGTTAAACCGTGGTCGAGCATAAAGCGGTTTATGAAACCAAAGACGGGGTGATTGTTTTAACCCATATAAAGAACGATGGAGGCGACAGACATGGTTGGGGAACTCTTTCGATATAAACAGCTCAGGTTGGGTCATATAAATTTCATCAAGGAGATCACCATGGAGGAATGCAGTCATATCTAGATGGTCAATGTAGATGGTGCTCAACTGCAAGAGCGAAGAGCAATCTCAGAGAAGTGAGGCGGATAACAGGTGAAAATGTTTCTGAGTAGTCCAAGCCCGGAATTTGAGTATATCCGCGGGCAAGAAGACGGGCTTTATAGTGGGCAGCAGAACTGTCAGGATTAAATTTGCGTTGAAGTAACCAATGACAAGTAATTAGCTTGCGATCAGGAGGGGGTGGAACAAGCGTCCATGTGCCATTATCAATAAGAGAATTGTACTCTTCAGTGAGAGCTTGTTTCCAAGCAGAGGCATCAGGGCCTCCGAGAGCTTCAGAGATAGAGAGAGGGTCAGCAAGGAGGCTAGGGATATCTTCAGTATGATAACAACTAGGAACAGAGGATGAGGAATCAGTTAGGAGGTCGGCAAATTCAGCTTCATTATGGTAAATCTCATGGAGAGATCTACATTTCAAGGTGGGCAAGTCAGAATCTGAATGATAGCTAGAGACATCATCAGAGAGCGGAGAAGATGAAGTAAGTTGTAAGGTACGGGTGGATCGAGGACCAACCCGTCCCTAATGAAGTGATTGGTCATCTTAAAGAGAAGATTCAGTCAAACAGTCCTCCGAAAAACTGAGTGATCGCCCGTGGTTATGGGTCGGTAAAGTCGACCCTATGGGTGCCTTGGGGGCAGGGGTAATCGGTTCAGGTGGACGATCAAGTGGCTGAGGATGTGCGAGAGGTACGATTGGAGCATGGGGTTCAGACAGGTCTAGATGGAGGGTAGAGGGTTTAGAGGACTCAGGAATGAGTGAAGTTGATGAGGGCAGAGAGTGAATGCTCGTTGAATCAGAGGGAGAAGAAGTTTTACACGGAAGGGATGGTGGTGTACTCAAAAGGGCGCCTTCGTCAAAGACGACGGTATGAGCAAAAAAGAATTTCTTGGTGGTAGGGTTATACAAACAGTAGCCTTTAACCCCAAAGGAGTCTCCGTAGCCGACAAAAAGAGCTCGTACACAATGGTCAGATAATTTAGAGTGCGTAACTGTTGCAATATAGGCATAAGCTGGGGATCCGAAGATGCGCAAATGTTTATAGTCGGGAGGGACACCAGTCCATGTTGTGTATGGAATACCTTTGATAGGTTTACAAAAGGTGCGATTAATTAAATAACAAGACGTCATTACAACCTCCTCCCAAACATGATCAGGAAGCGATGCAGTTTTAAGTAGGCTTCGGCTGACATCTAATAAGGTTCTATTACGTCTCTCTGCAATACCATTTTGTTGTGGAGTGTGGGGTACCGTGATGCGGTGAGAGATGCCCTTAGTATTAAGAAACTCCTTAAACAGGTGGGAGGTATATTCCCCACCATTGTCAGTTTGTAAGGTCTTAATAGAGGTGCCATGAAAGTTCTCAACGTTAGCACGAAATTGCTGAAAGACTGTGAGAACAGAGATAGTGTCTTTATGTTTAAGAAACGAGACCATCGTGAACCTTGTGTAATCGTCAATGAAAGTAATAAAGTACCTATGGCCGGAAAGGAAGATGCAGGGTAACGGATCACACAGATCTGAGTGGATAAGAGATAAGGGAGCAGATGTCGATGTAGTACTGTGTGGAAAACTTCGACTAGACATTTTGCCAAAGAGGCAGCCCTCACAGAGGGAAACTGAAGCATGTTTAAGAATATGAAAGTGTAAGGCAAGTCGAGATTGGGCAATATGCCTCATAGAGCGAGGATTAATATGGCGTAAACGATAATGCCATAATAGCATAGTAGTATTCTGAGTCGGTGAATCCTCAGTGATAAGAGCGGTGTGAGAGCAAAAAAACTGGCCCAGTAAATAGAGATTCCCAATTTTGGGACAATGAATGGTTGTTTTATTACCGCTTGGGAGTTCATGAGTAATAATACATGCAGAGTCCGTAAATAAAAGTGATGTGTGATCAGATGTTAATTTAGAGATGGAAATAAGGTTCCGTGAAAGTTGAGGAACATATAACACATCATGGATAAGTATTCGCTGGCCGTTTGCAAGTTCAATAGGAGCACAGCCGGAGCCCAGTGCATGTTGGGTAGTGTTGTTGCCAAAACGTATCTCCAAAGGTGTAGAGATGGATTTATAATTTGTAAGTAAGTCTTTGGAGGCTGTCAAGTGACAGGTCGCTCCAGAGTCTAAAATCCAAGCTTCCTTTGATAACGGTAGGAAGTTTGTAGTGGCCATAAAAGCAATAATAGATTCTTCATCGCTTGTTTGGGACTCATAGTCTGAAGTAGATTCAGACATTACATGATACGCATGGCCTGGTTTGGAATATCGGCGTGGAGGAGGAGTAATAGAACGGTGCCTATGGTAATGTTTATAGTGACCATGCCGGCGTGAAGGTTTGGGTGTTGGGAAACGGCGAGATGGTGATATACTATGGTGATAGCGAGATTTTAAAGCATAAGCAGAATGGTGTCGTGATCTGGGTGGAGTGGAGGAATAGGAGCGGGAGTGCTCATGCGTCATATGTCGTTCAGTGGTCATTGCAAGCACAGTATCACTCGTGGATGCAGACAAGGACGAAGAAGGTTGTGACGCACGGCGTAGTGTCATTTCTTGAAGAATGAGGGGAACAAGTTTCTGGACACTAAGATTCGTTTGAATGCTAATCGTGGAAACAAAAGGTTGAAATGATAAAGGGAGAGTTGAAAGTAACATCACCGCTTGAACTTCTGTCGAAATTTGGAGGCCTGCAAGAAGGAGGTCATCGAGTTTCAGGCGCCAAGTCTGGAGAAAATTCTCGAGAGCATCTCCTTCCTTCATGGTAAGCGACACCAACTGTTTCAAGCAATTGACTTGATAGGCAATGGATTTTGATTCATACGTGGCTTCGAGGTATTGCCACACCTCCCGCGCTGTTGTAAGCAAACGTACAGACTGTTTGACGGGATCCATCATATGCAACAACAATTTGAGTCGGGCATTCAGGTCCCGTTCATCCCAGGCCTTGACGGCATTGGCATTGTTTGGATCTTGGCGATCTGGACAGGGCTCAGAGCCATCTATCACAGGGAGGAGCCCAAGCTTCTATATAACCATGCGCATAGTTAATTTCCATGGTTGAAAATTGGTGCCATGGAGTTTGTCAATCTTATAAGCTCGCGAGGTAGGCGCTTGTGCCATAGTGATCAGCGATGGACTACGCAACAATCGCGAATGCAAGAAATGACCTATTCTTCAAGAGCGAAGGCTTCGTGATACCATGTGGAAATTTGAATACACAGACAACCACACAGGCCCATTGATCAAGGCGATGACATCGCGTGTAACAAAACGCATGCAGTAAATTTCATTAGTGGTTCCTTTAATTACATCGAGTGGTCGCATGAGCGGTTTCAATGTTTATCGAAAGTTGTGCCTTCTTGCACATGTGGCTGGGCGCCGACGTGTGGAGTTACACGTGGCATCCCAACAATGTGCCCCTGCTAACGCGCTCTCCTCAGCGACATCTCTTGTGCCTACTGCGACAATGCAGCTCCTATCAACTGGGATCACCGACCAACTCGTGCCCAATACTGTTCTGATTTCTTGCCCCACGCTCACCAATACAGTCCTAAATCAATGCGTGGATGCCTGCAATATGCGTGTTTTTCGTGACAATCCTCTTTCGCCTTGTGGAAGGCTAACTATGTCCAGAGCACAACTTTTGATATCTTGCCTGTTCTTGCGCACAAATTTTGATGGAGAATGTTTGCTCGCCCCTGCTTCAGTTCACTGCACGAACCTGCTGCCAGCGTTCACTCTACATCAACAGATGGTTACGTGGCCAGAGATTTGGTGCCATAAGCATGCCAATGCCTTCCTTTTATATTTACTGCGATGATGTTTTGCTCCTCTATTTTTATTTTTTTAAATAAAGGAAGTTCGGCCTTAGCCTAATCTCCCGGACTTTAATTATAATAAAGAGAAAAAGTTACAAGTGAATGGGACTAGTGCCCATGGGACCCCCCAAATCCCACAACGCAGGGGAGGAGTATGGCAAGCTACAAGGCATTACAAATGAGGCGGATAACATTACCATCACCCTCATGTGGGACCCATTTGGGTTTCAACTTGTTGTTTTCGAGGAGATAAATACAGTGATGTCTAAACGGTGGCGATCTCTTGACTCGGGAGATTCTTTTACCAAGGAGAAACAAGGATTTCTCGATCGACCATTCCTTAGGAGTTTGGCCAAAATTGACGGCACAGTGCTCTCTCCAAATCTTCCAGAGAGCCTCACCTCTGATGGCATTCCACAGCCTCGATGAGCATCCGATCGCCTCACCCAACATCACTTGTTGCCAGTTGATTTGACTCGTGAGTCTCAAAACCCGTGACACGTGATGCCAGATACCACCGGACTTGGGGCAGTCAAAGAACAGGTGAGCTAAATCTTCGCTGCACCGATGGCAACGCTTGCACCATGGCGAGGGCACACCACAGATTTTGTTAGCCCTTGCATTGGTCCAGATTCCTTTATGCAAGACCTGCCACATGAGAACGGACTTTTTGACCTCAATTAGGGGGTGCCAAAGAGACATGAATTTTAGCTCCCACCGAAGTTTGGTCCAAGCAAGGCACCATCTCTTGTTAAGGGTGTGGTGAACATCCAAATCCCCTTTGAAGTTCGGGATTCTGGAAAGCTTCTTACCATTGCTCCATTTGAGGCCCTCCGAGCAAGGAAGATCCTGACCGCAGAGAAGGCGGGTAGTTGAGCGGTCCCAGGCTAAACACCTGCTTTGAAGAAGAGTCCATTCCTCAAAGGTAACGCTTAGTCTCGGATCCAAATCTTCGAACCTAATCCACTGGCTGGTCTCTTGTTTCCAGAGCTGTTTCCACTGTTTGAACCCCTTGTTCCATAACCGCCTTGCAGTTTGGAGGTTCCAAGACTCCACTCCCCGAATGCCACTGATCGGGAACCAAATAGAGTCATTTTGTCTTATGCCAGCCGCCCACTTCCAATCATCACTGATTCTGATGAACTGTTTGGCCTTGTTCCATTTCTTCCATAAGGAACACACGAGGCTAGAGCCTTTAGGGCAGACCGGGTGGGGGGAGAACAAAAGCGTGAGAATCCCTATGTCCTTCCAACCAGGGAGGCCAACAAAGGTAAGGTCTTCCGTGTTTCTGAAGATCAATTTAGCCCAAGAGGACTCCCTATTGCTCCAGGCCTTGATAAGCCATTTAGCCGCCAGCTTGTCAGCCAACCCAGCAATATCCAAAATACCCAAGCCCCCTGAGTCTTTAGGGCTAATGCAAGTTTCCCATTTGATTTTGGGAACCCCCCTTCTGTTGGGGTCCCCAGTCCAAAGGAAGTTCCTGCAGATTCTTTCTACTTTGGCCAAGTCTTTCTCCTTAGGTCTTCAACACGAGATAAGGTAAATAATTGTAGACAACATAAAAGTGTTAATAACCATAGCACGTCCTGCCAGGTTGACTTGCATACCTTTCCACTGATTCAGCTTGCTATCCAGCTTGGATAGCACCCAGTTCCATCGTTGGTCCATTGAGATGTCGAAACCCATCGGAATGCCAAGGAGACGGAAGACTTGACCGCAAGGGATAACTTGACACCCCCGATCCACCAACAATTGGGGAGTAGGCCCGCTGATTGCTCTAAAAGCAGTTTTAGCATGGTTGATTTTTGAGCCTGATGCCACACAAAAGGTGTGGAGGCACCACCAAAACACCTCAATGCTGTTTATATCGTTATGCACAAAGGCTGCTCTATTTTACTCTCGCAGGTTCACAGGTTCATAATCATGGAAGCCCACCCGATTCAAGTATGATGCGATTCTTTGCAAGGGTCTTAATTCAGATAATGTCCTTTGAATATATCACAATTGCAGTTACACTCATGCTGATGCTACTCCGAGAACAGAAATTCCTTCTTCACCTCAAATCGATGTTCCCATTTCAAGTATGCGATCCCGGTGGCATTAATCACGACTACTTGCTGACCTCTCTCCATTCAACTTCACATTCGCTTCATATTCGCTTGAGGGGGAGAGAATCAATGTACAAGCTCATCTGAAGCTGTCAAAGTGCTGCAGATCTCAAGCTACAATGGATTCTATCTGATGCAGCAAAAATTATCATGACAAATTCATCATTTAGCTGAACCCATTGCATTTCATATTTGTATTGCATTAAGCATGTAGATTAGTTCCATGAATAAATCCTAATTCCCTCTTATGCGGTCATTCGCGTTAAGAGAGAGTGTTGGAGTAATGTAACGCTCATGCCCGTGTGAATAAGTCCTTATGTTAGGACACTCTAAATAACCTATAAATGTACGTCTTACAATCATAATAAACAAGCCGTTTTGAGTACGCGTGTGAGTCGGTTAGGTTCTTTCAGTTTTCTTCAGTGTGGCCTGATCAACCTCGAGAAACTTGGCGTCCCAATGCGTAACATCCTCTTCGGAAACGGCGGGGCGTTTGCCATCGCCTTCACCCTTGTTGGGCACCTCCAGAGCATGGTAGCGACAATACTTGATGACCTTGGACAAGATCTGTGACGAGACATTGAGGAGTGGAATGACGGAATCTGTACCAATATCCTCGACGATGTCCTTAATGGTTCGAGATTCCAACGCTACGACTTCTTCCACCTCAAAGAGCTCATCGTCGGCGGACTTGAGCTTTACCTTCAACTCCCCTGACGTGTTCATGTTCTCTGCTGGGTGCTGCGAGCGGCGAGGTGCAACACACGAACGAGGCCTGACGTTTGTACCCGGAGATGGCGATCAGGCGCGAGCTTGCACCAGAATGATGACTACAAGTCCGAGCTTTCTCCTGTCGACGAACTCCAATGGAACTTCCATGGCCTATGTCCTATTATATAGCATCGCCTGAAAAGCAGCTTCGATGAAAAGCACGTGGGATAGCCCTGATGCTTTTCGGGAAAGGATCGCTGGTGTAACTCAAATCACGGCGTTCCTTGAATGCTTTTGATATTAAAAGTAAAAAAAAAGTTTGCTTTCGATAAAACAGCCTTGTAGATTTTCAGAGGCCAATACGTTTTCTCATGGCAAAATAACATTGGCTGCTGCCACGTGCCCTTTGGTATGCTGTAAATGGAGCCCTTGGAGTGTCTAGACTCTAGGCAATGACACCGTCAATTTTAGGCCTTGGTCTACACACTGCAGCTCTATTTTTTTTTGGTTCTCTTCTTGTCTCCTCTTTTGAGATTGAACGCTAATGCATTTCACTTTGAGACGAATACATGCTGCTACAATAGATAGACTTCTCAAATTCATTCCTATGTGTGATTGAAACAGTTTTACAGAGGGCCATAGCAACCACACAAGCATATATGCATGCCCATAAGCCAAATTATTATGGAGGCGAGTCAGTATCAGATAGATATAGGCATTGGCGACTCTTCTTGCTCACTCAAAACCCATGAAAAGAATCAACAAATGATAGAATTTGTGTTCGTGGCACTTTCCATAGAAGAGCACACAACTAGGTAACATACGCATTGCACAACTGGGCAATGGTGGTTTTCATTTCTTTGCATAAGTACGCATTGGTAGCTCTCTTCTTCTATCAAGTGCAATGGTGGTTCTCGTTTCCTCATGCCCTAATTTTGAATACTCTAAACTTGCAAAAACTGAATGCCCAAATAATGATGCAAATGCCCTAGGTCTGACATCTCAAAAGAGGCTTGCAAATCAGCCTCAAAATCAGATAAATACTTCTCATTAGGAAGAGTGAGCAGCATGTCATCAACATATGCAACAATGATCAGAAGTACATCATCTGCACGCTTAACATATAAGCTTCTCTCAAACCCAAGTTCAGTCAAGTAGGCATGTATCTTTCCATACCAAGCACATGGTGCTTGTTTCAAATCATAAAATCCCTTCTTCAACCTGCACACTTTGTTTTCATGCCCTTTCTCCACAAAACCACGAGGCTGAAATACGTACACTTCTTCATGTAAGTTACCATTCATAAATGCATGTTTAATGTCTAACTATTGTACATTTCAACCATGATGAGCTCCAAGTGCACACACACTATGAACAGTGGTCGTTCGGCATGTGGGTGCAAAGGTCTCCTCAAAAATCAATGCCTCTCTCTTGAGCATAACCATTTGCAACAAGTCTAGCCTTACACCTCTCAACTGTTCCATCAGGCTTATGTTTTAGCTTGTATACCCATTTAGTGCCAATAGCCTTTTTTCCAAGAGGCAAATCACATAAAGACTAGATACCGTTCTTCATAATACCATCATATTCTTATTGCATAGCATCCATATGAATTTCTGAATTTTGTGCATCATCAAAAGAAACACGCTCATTTTCCCTACACTTAATAATGTCAATGAACTAAGTAAACAATGATTTACAAAGTTCCAAAAGCTTGCCACTCAAAATCATAGCTCTTCAACCTATATATAAGTTAGCATTTTTTACCTTCAAACTTACCTCCTTTCAAGGATGTTAAGATTTGCAACCAACTTACTAGGATTGTTTCATATCTTGGGCATATAGTCTGCAAGGATGGAATCTAGATGGATCCTGAAAAAGTAAGGGCTATTACGGAATGGCCACATCCAAGGAACCTGTAAGAGCTGCACATCTTCCTTGGTTTATCAGGTTTCTATCAAAGATTCATTAAAAACTATGCCAAAATTGTTGTCCCGATGAAGGAACAGGTTAAAGGGAAAGGAAAAGCCTTTCATTGGGGAGACGACCAGAAGCAAAGTATGGAGAAATTGAAAGTAGAAATTGCTACAACTCCACTTTTACATATAGCAGATCCCAACAAACCATTTGTGGTTGAGACTGATGCGAGTGATTTTGCCATTGGAGCGGTTCTAGTTCAGGATATTCCACATGAGCTTGAGAGCATACTACGCACTCGAGAAAAACGGACAAGAAGTCACTGATATAAAGAGTGTCTAGTAAAGTGGAAAGATAGTCAAAAAGATAGTGCCACATGGGAGCGGCTTAGCACCCTTCAGAGAAGGTTTCCCAAGAGTCTTCCCAAGAGTCTTCTTAAGAGGAAGGATATGGGGAAGCAACACAGAGACATGACCATGATTTTTTATACATGGGGATTTAGTGGGAGTACTATTCCGTTGATTATCTCTTTCTTTAGACCTTCCAGTACCATTTTTGAGGACAAAATAGGAGTTAAGGGGAAGGAAATGTTATATTGAGTAACCTTTGAGAGAGGTGTGAACCACCTCTTAATTCATTTAGATGGGCTCGCACATGAGTGCCATGTGGCACCCATGTGTAGAGCCATGGGTCACTCATTAATTATGGAAAGAGAGAGAGAGAGAGAGAGTCTTCTCTAGATTTAGTACGTGGCTAGGCGGCTGAGAGAGATCATCATTCGTCGTGCGTAGAGATCTTGGTAGTCGTTTTCAAAGAGTGTGGAGAAGAGTTTCCCAAAATTAGGGGGGTCACTGGAGAGGACAACATCTTGTAAATAATATTTTGCTCCCATACCTCTCCTTCACTGATGTTTATGGAAATTATGGGAGGGAGATCCTTGTTAAGATGTGCTTCGATGCAAATCTCAAAATGCCATCTTGCATTAAACGAGTGTTTTGAACCTTCATAGATGAAACCCCCAAGGTTGTGTTTCAAGGCTAAGGGCCGACCAATGGGAAGCATTATTTCTCTTATGAATCCGTAAAGGAAGAAACACAAGTTCGTAAGCTCGACCTAGAGTGGATAATGAGATAGATATGACTTATTTAGAACAAAGTTAGGGAACCACTTAAAGAGGCATAATGTAGTATGCCACACTTGCCAAGTGCCAAGTTGTAAGGCCTGGAAAGCCATCTCTTGATTCTCAAAGACCAATAGAACGTGTTTTATTAGAAAGAATTGATATTTGCAAAATACTAGCCCATGGGGAACCACTCCTTACAAAACCATTGATGGAAACCACTCCTTACGATGGAAATCCCACAGGTGATCAATGTGAAACTACTACCTCTAAGCAAAAAGATACTTAGAACTCAAAGCGAAGCAATACAACAACTGGAAGCGAAACAACTTCGGTTGGGAGTCCAACACTTGTGACTTCTCGACCCCTCGACCTAGAGGGGAGGGGGAGAAGACTAATGAAGAATAAAGAACGGAAGTAGGAAGATCAGGAAATTGGATGATTTGGTCTAAGAAAACATTGATGTAAGCATTCGTGAAAGATGGTTACCTAGCAATCAAGGCATACTTTGAATGCAAGTGAATTCTTTACCATCAAAAGATTCGGATCTTCAGAGTGAATAGAGAAATTCTATAGAATTCTTCAGATCTCATGAGACGCTTTGTAATAGATAAACAATATATATAAGATGTCCGGATGGAACTCTAAAAAGTGTTGCCACAAACAATCACGATTGTAAATAAAAGACATGTGTATCAATCACGTTTTTCAAGGGGAAAGGGGGATGCTTTAAAGTAGTTTGGAATGTTATGATAAGATTAGCTACTTCAGAAGTATTAAAAAAGATAGAGGCTTAGCCTAGTTGTCAAGTTTTAAGGATAGGAGGGTGGAGGTCTTGGGTTCAAGAGTTAAGTTGGATGTAGAGGGACGTAACATAAGCCATGAGCACCAGTACCACTATTAGACTCCTCTAATAGACTCTAATGGAAGGTGCCAAAGGAGTACTGGAGGTTGGACATACATATGTGGACTCCAAATTACTCTAACCATCATGGCTAGTCCCGAGATCTATATAATGGTAGGTTGGGTAGAGAGTTAGGGGTCATTCTCTTGTTTGCATAGTCCCTAGTTTATTACAATGGGTCTACATGGAAGATCATTACCTAGCAAGCCAAGGGTGATTGAGGAAATTGCTAGAGCCATGTTGAATGAAAAGAGCATGCCAGATATGTTTTGGATAGAAGTTTGCCATACAACTGTACATGTGATAAATAGAGCTCCAACAGGCATGGTTCATGGTCTCACTCCTTATGAAAGACTATGGAAGAATAAGCCAAAGATGAGATATTTACATGTTTTTGGAAGTATTTGTTATGCACACGTGCCTAGTCAGTTGAGACACAAGTTTGAGGCAAAATATGAAAAGTGCATATTTGTTGGACACTCAGAAGAGAAGAAGGGATATAAATGCTATAATCTTGTTACAAAAGAATGTATAGTGAGTAGACTCTGAGATGTTATATTTGATGAGAATGCATCATGGTACACACCCAGAGACATGGCTATGATAGAGAATGATATGGATGATTCTATGCATAATGTTCATGATGACCCAGAAACAAGTCGTAGACATTTTGATCATGAAGAAAGCCAAAATTATGGCTCACATAAGTTTCCTACACTTGAAACGTCATGGAGTGAAAATGCAAAAGACTAAGCAAGGAGGAAGGAGAAAGGGAAAGAGATGATGAGAGAGTACATCTCTGACTCGGATATTGTAGTCTTGTGTGAGTAACATATATCAAGCTATCAACTAAGCTTAGATATTCATTAGGATCATCAATCTCATCACCTTCATAAATACTAAGTTTATGGTTCAATTCGAAAGGTGTACCTACATGCTTTGTGTTCTCCATTCTAAACTTGAGAAGTAGGTCTTGAATGTATCTTTTCTGAGTTAGATACATCCCTTCATCTATATAAATCACTTGCATACCTAGGAAATATGTGAGCTCACCTAAATCACTGATTATGAACTCCTCTTGCATGTGTCTCTTGATCCTTTGAATGCCATTCAAATCATCACCTATCACAATAATATCATCTACATATACACATAGATTGATAACCTCATTGTGATCCCTTTGATGCATAAAGAAGGGTCTGAGTTTCTAGATTTGAACCCTTGATCTTGAAGGTATGCAACCAAATTGTAATTCCAAGCTCAAGGATCTTGTTTCAATCCATACAATGCTTTCTTAAGTCTGCAAATATAAGATGTATGATTAGGGTTTTCAAAACTTGGTGGTTTGGATATGTATACCTCTTCTTTTATCCAACCATTTAGGAATGCATTTTTCACATCAATTTAGAGGAGTCTCCAATTTCTTGCAACAACTATACTTATCAATGTTCTGATTGGTCATCTTTGAAGCTGGTGAGAGTGTTTCCTCATAGTCTATACCATGACTTTATTAGCATCCTTTGGCAACTAATCTTGCCTTGTACCTACAAACTGATCCATCTGAGTTTTTTTAAACTTCATATACCCATCCACAACCAATTACATTTTGATTGAGTGACACTGGAACCAAATCCCAAGTATCCATCTCCTTCAATGCATCTATTTCTTCTTTCATGGCCTTTTCCTAATTAGGGTTTTCCTTTGGCTCTTCATAGGTGGAGGGTTCCTATGAAATTAAGTCCTTTGCCAAGTATATTGAATGCTTTGTAACAAATGTGGAATCATATACATACCTTTCTAGTTGTGATCCTCGTTGAATGGTTGTGAGTGCTTTTGTGTTCGATGAGCCTGGCAACACTTCTATAGGTGTTGTCATTTCATCTTTCCGTTAGATGCATAGAGTAGCCTTGTTCATTCATGCTAACATATGAGATTTTGACTCCTTGAGAAGGTTCCATGGAGAAACATAGAAGTTCAAGCTATTGATGTTCAACATGTGCAACAAAGGCAAGATGGATTGACTCCTATAAAGATCAACAAGATAGCGGAGATAGGCACAAGAACGCTCTCAACTGAAAGTGTACTATAGCTATTGGAGATAGCATTGTATGCAATAAGGAGGAAGGTCCTGTGGGCACCTAAACAAAGCAAACACATGCTCGATAATTGTCATCCCAATTCCCCACTATCACATTCTCAAAATAATATACATATATTGTTATTTGTTTCTCTATTATTTCAATGCATCAATACTCATCATCTCATCCTATGGTTAACAACTAGATAAACATGGACTGTGTCGACTCTAGATCACATGGGCTATGCAACTATGTGCATGATGGATCAATTTCTGTAGATTGTTCTTCTCAGGGTTTGTGGGTTCGAGGCTTCAGGTCCCCCCCCTTCATGCAAGGCTTTTATTCCGTGCTCTTTCACTATTCCTTGTTCTTTGTCTGCTTCGTCAGTCTCTCTCTGTTTTGAGGTAGCCTCTTCGTGGTGTTCTCTCCTGAAAGGGGGAGCCTGGGTGCATAGGGTGGCTTCAATACCATTCCCCTCGATAGAGAACAGGTGATTTTGACTCCTGATGATGTCCCATCTACAATGCTCTATTGAGAAACAAAGCCCATTGACAGCTCCAAATACTAAAATCTTAGGCACAATGGTAAAAGCCCTTGATGTCTCCATGAGTGAGCAGAGTGCCCCACCTTCTTCAATAGTAGGTACATCAAAATTAATCCCAGGTGCACCCAAGAAGTCTTTTGTTGAGGTGCTTTCCCAAGGTAAAAACTCCTTCAATTTCATTAGAAATACAGGTATTTACTTTGAACCTCACTCTGCCAAGGGTAACGAAGTTGGTTTGAATGTCTCGGGTTGGCACAATATAGCTCTTGAATAGAATGTGAACACTATCGATGAGTCTACTCTTGTCATTGATAAGAACTCCTTCTATCAATGGCAGAAACAGCTCATTGACAGAGTAGTGATTGTTCTCTGTCATGGGCCCATTCCCCCTCAAGCAGTGTTGAAGCAGTGGATTAGGTCCAACTAGGAAAGTAGGGTCTTGTTTGTTAAGCACATTTAGTATTTACCAAACGGATATTTTCTCTTTTTTTTTTTATGACTCTAGCAGTGCACTCAAGTTCATCACAGAGGGTGAGTGGATTATTAGATTGACTCCTGCTTCTTTTTTCAGGTGGTATGCCGGTTTTAATCCTCGAGGACATAAGCCCACTAAGGTCCTCGTTTGGGTAGAATTCCCCAACCTCCCAGTGGAATTCTACCCATGGATTGATGGGCTACGCTCCTTGATTGACAAAGTTTTGGGACAAAGGGCAAGAGGGGGCATTAATCCCAAATGGGATCCTCAAATGTTGGTTGAAATTGACATTGCTAAACCAGTTAAAACATCTTTTTTAATTAAGGACTCTGATGGTTTATGTCTTCATGAACAGAAGGTATTCTACAAAAATCTCCCCAATGCATGTTTCAATTGTTACAAGAAAGGACATTGGATTAAGGACTCCCCTTTGCGTAAGGAAAATACTCAGACTCCCTCGATCAAAACATCAGATGAAACCTTTTGCTCAAAAAGTTAACCAAGTCCAGGTACTTAAAAAAAATCCAAGTAAAAGTACCAGTGAAGAAGAAGGGTAAGAATTTGATCAATACATATGATTTGCTTCTTGAAAATGTGTTTAAACCCTTTTTTGATTCCTTTGAAAATTTGAGTAGTCTAAAACCTTCTAAAGATAAAATGGTTCGGCTAGATATTTCTGGAGAGTCATCAGCTTGTATGGAGACTTGTAGAATAACGAATCCAAAGGGGCATTCAGGGACTCAATCCAATCAAGATGCAGGGTGGAACATGATGATCAACAAGAAAAAAGTGGCTTAGTGGAAACCCGATTCTATTTTAAAGATTGCTCTTGTTAGCAACCCTAATTTTTTATTGTCTAATGACCACAAGTTCTCTATAGAGCTAGACAATCACAATGATGCTAATATAAGAGAGTCTCCAGCAAAAGGGATATGAAGGTGAAGATCTCCAATCAACCCAGAAAGAGAATGAGGCTCCTTCTGGTCAGAATGTCACTAAAACAATGAGGAAAGATGGTATCTCGAAACCTCAAAGGAAAGATATATTGAAAAATTATGTGTCTTTGAATAAGTTGACTAAGAACATAAGGAAATGAATTTCTGGTGCATTATGTTTTGCCATTATTCTACTTTCATCATGAATGCCATTAATTTGCTGTCTTTTAACATTAAAGCTATATCTGATCTACTTAGGGCTAAATGTTTAGCTAAGTGGATGCTTGACTTGTCCCTCAGGCCAAAAATCAGTTGTTTGTAGGAAATTAAGCTTAGTGGTTCTAAATTCCCTTTCACCTTAACATTGTGTCTAATAACCATAAGTGGTTTTGTACAAACCACCTACAAGGGAGAGGGGGCTCTGTTATCGATGTCTCCTACTCTCTTAATCATATCATTCATGATATTTTCATCAGCCCCACCCATCAGTGGGTTGGAGTGTCTCTCAAAAAGCCTCTTGGCTGCTGTCTCATTAGTCTTTATGTAGCCAGTTGCCCCTCCGTGAGAACTAAATGCTAGGAGGAGTTGTGTAGCCTGCCCAGACCTATCCTTGTTGTTGGGGACTTTAACATGGTAACTTCTATTCCTGACAGATACTGTAAAAATGACAGTTCCATTAGTGATCAAAAGTGGTGATCTTGGCTAAGGCTAGTTTCCACCCATGGAATTATTGATATATCCACTAATTTTGGTTTTACTTGGAACAATAAGAAAAAAGGTGATAACTACTTAGCTGCCCGACTTGATAGGTGCTACATTAATATTCCGTTCCTTCAACAGTTTTGGGACGTGAAAAACTCTCTAGATCAGTCCTATTGCATTTGGGACCATGCCCCCTTGACCATTACCCTTCCGAATAACTGCTCGAATGTCAAGTCTAGTTGGCCTCACTTGGATCCCTCCTTGTGTTGTGGAGAAGACCAAGGTCATCTTCTCTTTGCACTTGAGGAAAAACCCTAACACTTTTGTGGCCTGGTGTAGGGCTATCAAAGACATTCAGTCTCTCTTCACCCATTCGAGAAGTCCATTAGAGCCAATAGGAGAAGGTTAATCTCTAGGGAGATTGCCCTTCTTTCCTCCTCTCATGGTCCTCTATAGAATAACATGGATAAAATTTTGTTCCTTCAGGATAGATTAGAATATGAGGAGTACATTGAAGTTGGTGGTATTCTCTCCTCTTCAAGAGACTTTTGGGCTGGAATTCTGGATAGACCAAACAAAAGTATGTTCTCTTTGTTACAAAAAAAGAAGTGCAAGGACTTCATACCGATGTTGATGAAAAATTCTGGTGGTTATGCTATCAATGTTGAGGAGAATTCGCAAGAGGGTACCAACTTCTTTACTAATGTTTTCTCTAGTTCTCTCAAGTGGGGGAGGATATCCACGGAGCCAGGGCCACTATTACTCTTAAAAGGAAAAAACCTATTCCTCCTAGCCTGGCTTCCCTACTAAACGTACCCCTCAATGCCATTGAAGTTAAAGAAACCATTGATAAATTGAAACCCTGCAAAACTCTTGGCCTTGATGGCCTCCCAAATGAGTTTTTCATTAGTCTCAAAGATTTCTTGACTCCATTCTCTTGATTTGGAAAGAAGCTATTAGTAGAGGCACTCTTCCTGTTGAGATCAATAACGAAGTGATAAAATTGATTCCTAAAAAGGGACCTAAAGAGGATTTGAATAGCTGGAGGCCATTACTTGTTTGACCACTATCTATAAGATATTCGCCTCTTCACTTGCTAGGAGACTTAGCTCTATGATGAAAGATATTATCCTCATGGAGCAAAAAGTCTTCATAAAGGGTAGATTCATTTTGGATGCCATCAGCTCACTTTGGGAAGGTATTGAGTATGCTAATGAGTCCAATCGGACATTTTACTTCTTCAAAATAGACTTTAACAAAGCTTATGATAGGATTGAGTGGGACTTTGTGCTTCAATCCCTCCATGACATTGGTGCTCGAAAATGCTTTATCAAAGCTGTAAGCACCTTGTTTGGTAATGCCCATTCTAAAATTTCCATTAATGGTACCCTCTCACCCCCTTTTAGATTAAGAAGATCCATTAGGCAAGGCTGCCCCCTTGCTCCCCTGCTCTTTGTTGTTGCCGATGACTCTCTAGGTTGGCTCATTAAAGATGCTATGGCCAATAATAAGATAGAGGGCATATCTATTCCTGGGTCTGATAGTTAGCTTTGTCTTCAGTATTTTGTCGATGATACCAACATTATCATGAAAGCTAGCACTAGCTATGCTCAGTGTTCCCTTGATTATCTCCACACATTTTGCCTGGCCAGTGGGTCTCAAGTCAACCATAAAAGGACTGCCTTTAGAGCCTCAAGTAACCACATACTTGACTGTATTACTTCCTTGGCTGTGACATTATAAAGGATGTGGGAATTTTTAGACGTTTAGGTATTCCCATGGGTTTCCATGTTTCTTTTAGTCAAAGGTGGGATTGGGTCTTGCACAGATTTAGAGGTAAGCTTTTTAATTGGTATGCTTGTCAAAACTCCTTTTCTCACAAAGTTTTTGTGCTTAATCATTACATTCTTCCTTTTTTGATATATTTTCTCTCATGCTAGATGCCTAACAAGAAGCATTTCAATCAAGTCATTGCGTTTGCTAGGAGGTTTTTATGCGGTGGTAGTTTGAAGCATAATAAAGTGCCCAAGATTGCCTGGAATATTTGTTGCCTTCCTAAAAAGGAAGGAGGTTTGGGTATTTTGTGTCCTATAAAAATGGCCACCAACTTGGTAGCTAAATGGATTGTTAGATATCTAGACTCTACTAATTTTTGGGCTAATCTTATTAAAGGAAACATCAAACAATTTTCCCTAGTTGATTACAAGTCTTGGAAAGGGTATTCTATTTGGGGCATAATTGCTTCTCCTCACATGTATTCTTCTTCTAGAAGTTCCCTTTGCTGCAGTTTGTGGAAGGCTTGGATGGTGGTAAAAAAATCTTGTAGTCCTAATGATAAATTCTTTTCTCACTCTGATTTTTTTTCTTCAAGAAAGCATATGGAGAGGTTGGCTTTCTCTATGGAACAACTATAATATAGGGATAAAGGAACATGAATGTTGCAAGAAAGGATTCTCCTACTCGAGGGTCCTCACTGTTGATGGGGAGGTTATGACTGATACTTTCATTATGGAATCTACTGATCTCTCTCCTCCTTGTTTTTATGTTCTACTACTGCACAAGAGATTGCTGCAGGAGAGGCTGCTCGAATGCACTACTTGTAGACCTATGCAACTTGTGGATGTCGCGAGAGATATGCTAGAAAATTTCAAGAAAAGGAAAGGCTCTATGATAAGGATTCTTCACAAACTTAACTCTAGATGCATATTGAACTAGAATGTTGACCACTGGCACCACATATTTCTCTGTATCTGGGCTTTCCCTATCAGTATTAAGCAATCCTTTTTACTTTGGCTGATTATTCACAATGGTGTTTGGTGTGGTGCTATGGCTAGGAATATTAATGTTAATGACTAAGTATGTAAATTCTATGGCAATGTGGAGGATTTAACCCACCTATTCTATAACTGCAGGCATGCCCAAGCGTTTTGGAAATATATGCATCCCAGCTGTCACAAGTTCAGTATCTCTATGAGCTACCAAGTATTTCTACTTGGTGCCTGCAACAGGTTGGACATTGTCCTTTGAAACTTATGGAGGGCCCATATGTTGTGGAACATTTGGAAGAGCAGGAACGAAGCTGTGCTGAACAAGTCTAAATAGTCAATTCACTTTTCTTTTCTCAAAGGGTTTACAGGAATTGCTATGCAATGTTTGTTTGCTATCAAGTCTGCACCTCTTGTTGATTTCTAGCTTTCTAAATTGCTCCAAGACATCCCCCAATCAATGGAGAGATACTCTACTTAAAATGTGCTCCAATCTTAGGTTTAAAATTATTTTTACATGTACTTAGGGAGTTTGCTGCTCAACCCTTTTTTACATATACTTAGTGATTCCTTGTTCCTACTCATGAGGTCCTTCTCCTCTAGATCTAATTGGCCTAAGTTTGACATGTAATCTGGGCCCTTGTGTGGGGTCTTTCCCATTGTACAATTTTACATTTCATCATTAATTTAATCTTCTTGTTGGCTAAAAAAAAAACTATGTGCATGATTGAGTGGCACATTCCACAACATTGGGAGTGTTGCATGCATGAATTTTGATCCATCAGAGCCTTGCTGCATAGATTCCTTCAATCGATGGCTAGTTCTCTTCAGACATAGGGAAGCAACAAGCCAACGATCAACAATAAAAATAAGTGAGAGAAGCTACACGTTAATAGCTTGTGAGAAACATCGACTGAAGACTCAGGGAGCTATGAAGGACTTGCACGTGACCGGTGAGGCAAAGAAGGTGGTCTGGCTGCACATCGTCAGATAAGGGTTGGCAAGCAAGTAGATGTGCTGGCAAGTAATACGACAATGATAGAGCTATGGCCTTCTCTGTAGCATAGACACTCTGGCCCAAGTTCCCTCAGAGAGTGCATGGATCATCAACATCTTCTATACAGGAGAGAACTCCTAGACAAAAATTGCCCTTCTCTATAAGCTATGATATAACTGAAGCATCGGCCTCCTCTATATACGCACACTATCAATATTTCCTTTACTCTGTGGGTCACAATCTTCGAAGTAACAATCAACTTTACTACCTTCTACTAGTACGCGACTTTTGCCAAAAAGAAAGAGAGAGAGAGAGAGAGAGAGAGAGAGAGAGAGAGAGAGAGAGAGAGAGAGAGAGAGAGAGAGAGAGAGAGAGAGAGAGAGAGAGAGCATTTCTCTTTTGTGCACAACTACTCTTCTCTGATGCAGATAAAGAACGAGAGGGGGCGGGGAGGGGGAGACCCATGTCCTTCTCAATGACGTGGCTAGTTGAATTTTTGGTGCTTTGTTCTCGATCAGACGTGTTTAATGTCATCACCTATGATGTCTTTCATAGATCCATTGAAATATTCTTATGCAACTAATAGGTCTTGAGAGATGTATCATGCAAAGTACATTGAACACACAGACAAAAAGCAATATTTTTGTAGGTACTAACGTGGAGATATTAATGACCATCTTCACTTTTTGAGAGTTATTTTGCTCTACACCCTCGTGAAGCTTCTCTCAACTTGTATCACGTGGAATTTTGGATCCATATATCATTATCTCTGAGCTCTTAAGTTATGATTTCAAGAGTTTTAACCTTCTAATACTCTAGGTATCTACTTCGCTATTGATGAATCTCTCAATAAGGAGTCACTTTGTATCTTCTAAAAGGCTACAAACCCTTACTTTGCGATACACCATTTGGCACTACTTAAAGAGCTACTTTTGTAAATCCCAAGGGTTTAACCCTTACTATTTGGTACTAAGTGCCCATCTTGTGACATCACAAATCTAAGAGGAAGATAGTGTGTGGGTGTGTGTATGCCTTATGAGGCTACTCTAAGCCCCCAAGTGTGACTCTCTCAATGAAGTGTAGGGCTATTCTAATCCCCCCCTCTACAACATGTCTTTCTCATCATGAAGTGTAGGGCCATTCTAAGGCCCCCCTCCCCCCCTCTACCCCTCTCAATTTTGAGAAAATTTTGACTTTAATTTTGCAAGTGTTGTAACTTATTTTTAACGGAAATATGTCAAAACTTTCACATGCCATATCATCGATTCGATGTTATTTATTCTCACTCATGCCAATCTTTATGCAAAAAAATGAGCAACTCAATGACAGAAACTATGATATCTAGAAGGACAGCATTAGGAATTACCTTTATACAAACCTCTTATACAAAGTAGTTGAAGGAGCCGAGCAAGAACTCGATAAGGATAGTGATCTAGTTACTTAGCATTTGCAAGCTCAAAGTGAGTGTCTTGGAGTTCCAAGATGCAACCAACAGTTGCTTTATCCTGAATTGAAATAGATTATAGAGGTTTGACCATAGCAACTCAAGAGGTAATATGGTAAAAAACATTGTATATAGATTTGGAACTTGTGAGTTCCAAACCTCACATATTTGGAGATAATGTAAGTTCCATGCATCTAGCAGCAAACCCTATTTTCCATGCAAGAGCCAAACATATAGAGGTCCATTACCAATCAAGGAGAAGTTCATGGCTAAGGAGATTGACATTTCTTTTGTTCCAACTAAAAAGCAAGTAGCAAATATGATGATGAAGGCACTTGATAGAATAAAGCTTTGCATATTTAAATCAATGGCATGTATTCAACCTATTAGAGAATGAAGACTCAAGCATACTTTAGCTTGAGGGGGAGCTATTGGAACATCAAGCTTACACTATGCTTGAGGTCGATTTGATCTTCATCAAAAATCTAATTTTTGGATTATATCAAAATATCCATTGAAGAGTTCTATTCATGCTCATTTATTGTATTTTTTTAAAATATGTTTTATGGATCATTTACCAATGTAAAAGCCTAGAGGTTTGTACATGTAAAACGACAAAAAGAGAGCTCAAATTCCTAGAATTTGAGGTGTTTTGTAAATGGGCTACGTGCATAAACCAGAAAGATCAAGGTGGTTTGTGCATTCTTGTCTAAGAAAACATTGATGTGAGGATTCGTGAAAGATCGTTACCTAGCAAGCAAGCCACACTTTGAATGCGAGTGAATTCTTTATCATTAAAAGATTCGGATCTTTAGGGTGAATAGAGCAATTCTATAGAACTCTTCAAATCTCATGAGACGCTTCCCAATAGACCCACGATATATATGAGATGTTCGGATGGAACTCTAAAAGGCGTTCCCACAAACAATCACCATTGTGAATGAAAGACATGTGTATCAATCACGTCCTTCAAGGGGAAGGGGGGGATCCTATAAAGTAGTAAGATTAGCTACTTCAGAAGTATTAAAAAGGATAGAGACTTAGCCTAGTTTTCAAGTCTTAAGGATAGGAAGGAGGAGGTCTTGGGTTCAAGAGTTAAGTTGGATGTAGAGGGACTTAACATAAGCCATGAGCACCAGTAACACTAGTAGACTCCTCTAATAGACTCTAGTGGAAGGTGCTAAAGACGTACTGGAGGTTGGACATACATATGTGGACTCCAAATAGCTCTAGCCATCATGGCTAGTCCCAAAATCTATATAATGGTAGGTTGGGTAGAGAGTTAGGGGTCATTCTCTTGTTTGCATAGTCCCTAGTTTATTACAATGGGCCTGCATGGAAGATCATTACCTAGCCAGCCAAGCATACTTTGAATGCAAGGGAATTAGTCTTCTACATTGAGAAGGGTTCCATTTGGAGAGCGAGTAGGGAAATTGTCTAGAATTCTTCAAAGCACGCAAGACACTTGGTGAGAGATTCATAGACTATATAAGATGTCCCGATGGAAATGTAAAAGAAATTTGTAGATACAATCTCCATTGCACTAAAAAGGCAAATACATGCTTTTCACATTTCAACATGAATGCAACAATGCACATCATTTTCCTCGCAATCACAGTGCAATATCGTTGTCCTAACAAGAATAGACTTGTTGATTCCTCAGCATTCAATTTAACCAAAGAAAGAGAATATTCATTTTCTGTCGAATAGTTCAAAACTAAGAATGTGGATAAACTTAAAGCATGTGAATTAATATTGTTAGTTCGAAAAGAGTTTGCAAATTAAAGTCAGGTAGTCGAAGTAAGCATAGCTCATACTCTCTCTGTCTCTTTCTCTCTAACTAACTCTCTGTCCTTATTTCATTTTGAGAGATCAGTTAGCGACTTAAATGTGTGCCTGCTAATTGAATTTCTCCATTGCATTATGAGGCAAAATTCATGTAGTTCTATTGAGAACCTCATTTACTTCCAACACATGACTAGGTTGCTCAATACTCTCTCTGTCTCTCTCTAACTAACTAAGTCCTTCATAGGCTGCCATCAATCACGCTCAATCAACAAAAATTTGCATGTGCAGACCAAACTAGTTCTTTGTTGACCCTTCTTTCTACACCGAAATTCAATGGTTTCCACTTGTCATTTCCTAGAACCTGAAATATTAAGATGGCATCCCACAGCCTTCAATCTTCACAATTAAAAAAAGATATATATGTTTTATCCTGAAGTTGACCAAAGTATCATAGTACTAAGCTCTTTGCCGCCATTCTCCAACTCCCTCCTAATCCCGATGAGCTTGCACCCCAACATGTTTGCTCTGCTTGCAGGTCTTACCTCTGCACACAAGCTCCCTCAATTTATGCCATGCGCCTTAAGGTAATCTCCTCAACTTACATTGAACCTTTCACGTAATTGACGCCCAGAAGAGCATTTCTCGTCGAAATCTAAAAGGCGATGGAATTGTACTCTAATGACGGAACAGACGGAATTTGAGATGCGCGAGAACCATAAACCATTCACAAAAGTGGATGAATTGTCCACATTTCTCGTCAAAGCTTTTCAGGTACACAGTACAATCAATCAAAGGTAACGTCAGGAAGAGCATTTCTCCCCAAAGTTTTCAAGAATACACAGTACAATCATTCATTCAAAGGCCCATTGATTCTCACGCCTAACCTCCTCTTCTTCCTCAGGAGTGAAATCGTTCTCAATATTGAAGGCCCTTCTAATCTCCTCCGGCGTTTTTTCTTTGATCATGTCTGCAACACGCTGACAAGTCAAATCCAGAAGAGACTGGATGTTGAGATAATTAGCAGCCAGGATGAGATCGAGAAGTGTGGCCTGATCAACCTCGAGAAACTTGGCGTCCCAATGCGTAACATCCTCTTCGGAAACGGCGGGGCGTTTGCCATCGCCTTCACCCTTGTTGGGCACCTCCAGAGCATGATAGCGACAATACTTGATGACCTTGGACAAGATCTGTGACGAGACATTGAGGAGTGGAATGACGGAATCTGTACCAATATCCTCGACGATGTCCTTAACGGTTAAAGATTCCAAGGCTACGACTTCTTCCACCTCAAAGAGCTCATCGTCGGCGGACTTGAGCTTTACCTTCATCTCCCCTGACGTGTTCAGTGTTCATGTTGTCTGCTGGGTGCTGCGAGCAGCGAGGTGCAACACACGAACGAGGCCTGACGTTTGTACCCGGAGATGGCGATCAGGCGCGAGCTTGCACCAGAATGATGACTACAAGTCCGAGCTTTCTCCTGTCGACGAACTCCAATGGAACTTCCATGGCCTATTATATAGCATCGCCTGAAAAGCAGCTTCGATGAAAAGCACGTGGGATAGCCCTGATGCTTTTCGGGAAAGGATCGCTGGTGTAACTCAAATCACGGCGTTCCTTGAATGCTTTTGATATTAAAAGTAAAAAAAAAGTTTGCTTTCGATAAAACAGCCTTGTAGCCTTTCAGAGGCCAATACGTTTTCTCATGGAAAAATAACATTGGCTGCTGCCACGTGTCCTTTGGTATGCTGTAAATGGAGCCCTTGGAGTGTCTACAGACTGCAGCTCTATTTTTTTTTGGTTCTCTTCTTGTCTCCTCTTCTGAGATTGAACGCTAATGCATTTCACTTTGAGACGAATACATGCTGCTACAATAGATAGACTCCTCAAATTCATTCCTATGTGTGATTGAAACAGTTTTACAGAGGGCCATAGCAACCACACAAGCATATATGCATGCCCATAAGCCAAATTATTATGGAGGCGAGTCAGTATCAGATAGATATAGGAATTGGCGACTCTTCTTGCTCAGTCAAAACCCATGAAAAGAATCAACAAATGATAGAATTTGTGTTCGTGGCACTTTCCATAGAAGAGCACACAACTAGGTAACATACGCATTGCACAACTGGGCAATGGTGGTTCTCATTTCTTTGCATAAGTACGCATTGGTAGCTCTCTTCTTCTATCAAGTGCAATGGTGGTTCTCGTTTCCTCATGCCCTAATTTTGAATACTCTAAACTTGCGAAAACTGAATGCCCAAATAATGATGCAAATGCCCTAGGTCTGACATCTCAAAAGAGGCTTGCAAATCAGCCTCAAAATTAGATAAATACTTCTCATTAGGAAGAGTGAGCAGCATGTCATCAACATATGCAACAATGATCAGAAGTACATCATCTGCACGCTTAACATATAAGCTTCTCTCAAACCCAAGTTCAATCAAGTAGGCATGTATCTTTCCATACCAAGCACATGGTGCTTGTTTCAAATCATAAAATCCCTTCTTCAACCTGCGCACTTTGTTTTCATGCCCTTTCTCCACAAAACCACGGGGCTGAAATACGTACACTTGTTCATGTAAGTTACCATTCATAAATGCATGTTTAATGTCTAACTGTTGTACATTTCAACCATGATGAGCTCCAAGTGCACACACACTATGAACAGTGGTCGTTCGGCATGTGGGTGCAAAGGTCTCCTCAAAAATCAATGCCTCTCTCTTGAGCATAACCATTTGCAACAAGTCTAGCCTTACACCTCTCAACTGTTCCATCAAGCTTATGTTTTAGCTTGTATACCCATTTAGTGCCAATAGCCTTTTTTCCAATAAGCAAATCACATAAAGACTAGATACCGTTCTTCATAATACCATCATATTCTTATTGCATAGCATCCATATGAATTTCTGAATTTTGTGCATCATCAAAAGAAGCACGCTCATTTTCCCTACACTTAATAATGTCAATGAACTAAGTAAACAATGATTTACAAAGTTCCAAAAGCTTGCCACTCAAAATCATAGCTCTTCAACCTATATATAAGTTAGCATTTTTTACCTTCAAACTTACCTCCTTTCAAGGATGTTAAGATTTGCAACCAACTTACTAGGATTGTTTCATATCTTGGGCATATAGTCTGCAAGGATGGAATCTAGATGGATCCTGAAAAAGTAAGGGCTATTACGGAATGGCCACATCCAAGGAACCTGTAAGAGCTGCACATCTTCCTTGGTTTATCAGGTTTCTATCAAAGATTCATTAAAAACTATGCCAAAATTGCTGTCCCGATGAAGGAACAGCTTAAAGGGAAAGGAAAAGCCTTTCATTGGGGAGACGACCAGAAGCAAAGTATGGAGAAATTGAAAGTAGAAATTGCTACAACTCCACTTTTACATATAGCAGATCCCAACAAACCATTTGTGGCTGAGACTGACGCGAGTGATTTTGCCATTGGAGCGGTTCTAGTTCAGGAAGGTTGACCAGTAGCTTTTGAGAGTAAGAGACTAGAATCGGCTCAGGAAAATTACTGAGCCGATTGTCCATGCTTTGAAGAAGTGGCGTCATTATTTATATGGTGCCAAAGTCAGGATAGTGTTTGATCAAGAGAGCATTAAGTGGTCCTCTAATCAAACAGACCTTAAAGGTCGTAAGGGTCGATGGGCAGAGACCCTTTAGGAGTTTGATTATGAGCTTAGGTATAGGAAGCGAAAGTTTAATGTAGTGGCTGATTAACTTAGCCGCATGCCTATGCTCAATGGACTGAGTTTTACTTAGATCACTAGTGAGCTACTTGAGTCCATTAGAGGGAAATGTAGGCTTGATCCTACATATTCCAAGATTTGGGAGGCCATAGAGAATGGGGATCATGATATATGGGTTTCTAGTGAGGATGGAGTATCGAAGGGTACTCAAGAAGGATTCAAGTGGAAGAATTACAGTATCCATGACGGATATCTGTTATATAAAGGTAAGGCGTGTGTCCCTAGAGATTTTGAGATGAGATGGCATATTTTGTATGAGTGTCATGACACACCTAGTGCGGGACACCCAGGAGTTAACAAGACTTATGATCTTGTTAAGAGGCAGTTTTATTGGCTTGGACTTCATAAGGACATCCTAGAGTATGTGCTTAAGTGCACTAAATGCCACGTCAAGAAAGCTGAGAGATTGAGGATTGGAGGACTACTCCACCCATTAGATATTCCTAATGGGAAGTGGGAGAGTATCTCCATGGAATTTATAGCCGGATTACCTAAGACACACAGAGGGCATGACTCGCTCTGGGTAATTATGGATAGGTTAACCAAAATGGCTAGGTTTATTTCGACACATACTACAATGAAGACACCAGATTTGGCTAGACTTTTTGTAGAGAACCTATACCGGTTATATGGTCTTCCTTTAGACATAGTTTCTGATCGGGATAGGAAGTTTACTAGCCACTTTTGGAGAGCAGTATTCAAAAGGTTGGATATGAAACTTAGCATGAGTATGGCCGAGCATCCACAATCGGATGGGCAAATAGAAAGTGTTAAAGAGATCCTAGAGGATATGCTTCGAGCATATGTGAATGAAAGAGAAACTAATTGGGAAGAGTACTTACGTATAGTAGAGTTTGCATATAATAGTGCCAAGCACTCTTCCACTCGACATAGTCCATTTATGTTTATGTATGGGTTTCAGCCAAGAGCTCCTTATGTAGTAGGTTTGCAGAATGAGAAAGTTCAAGCTGCAAAGGAGTTCTTGGAAGAGATGAACAATATGCTTAGGCTTGTTAAGGACATAATTAGAAGAGCTCAAGATAGAGCTATAGCCTATGCTGATCCTCAAAGGAGAGACATCAACTTTGAGGTAGGAGAGCAAATCTATCTTAGAGTTCCATCTAGATCTGAAACCATGAAGATGGGACCTTGTCCAAAACTATCTCCTAGGTATTGTGGACCTTTCTAAATACTTAAGAGAAGAGAAAAAATGGTTTACTAGCTCTAGCTTCCAAAGAACAGTCAAATCCATCCTGTTTTTCATGTTAGTCGGCTTAAGAAAAGATTGGGTGAATCTGAACACCTCATTCTAGATAGTGAGGTAGTAGAGCCTATTTCTGTTCAATCTATTCCACATGAGCCTGAGAGCATACTACGCACTCGAGAGAAATGGACGAGAAGTCACTTATATAAAGAGTGTCTAGTAAAGTGGAAAGATAGTTAAAAAGATAGTGCCACATGGGAGCGGGTTAGCACCCTTCAGAGAAGGTTTCCCAAGAGTCTTCCCAAGAGACTTCTTAAGAGGAAGGATATGGGGAAGCAACACGGAGACATGACCATGATTTTTTATACATGGGGATTTAGTGGGAGTACTATTCCATGGATTATCTCTTTCTTTAGACCTTCCAGTACCATTTTTGAGGACAAAATAGGAGTTAAGGGGAAGGAACCCACTACTTCAACACTACTTAAGGGGGAATGGGCCCGTGACAGAGAGCAATCGCTACTCTGTCAATGAGTTGTTTTCGCCATTGATAGAAGGAGTTCTTATCAACGACAAGACTGGACTCATCGATAGTGTTCACATTCTGTTCAAAGGCTATATTGTGCCAACCCAAGACATTTAAACCAACTTCGTTACCGTTGATAGAGTGAGGTTCAAAGTAAATACTTATATTTGTGATGAAATTGAAGGATTTTTTACCTTAGGAAAGCACCTCAACAAAAGACTTCCTGGGTGTACCTGGGATTAATTTTGATGTACCTGCTATTGAAGAAGATGGGGCACTCTGCTCGTTCATGGAGACATCAAGGGTTTTCACCAGCGTGCCTAAGATTTCAGTGTTTGAAGCTGTCAATGGGCAATGTTTCTCAATAGAGCATTGTAGCCGGGACATCATCAAGAGTCAAATTCACCTGTTCTGTGTCCAAGGGGATGGTATTGAAGCCACCCTGTGTAGCCAGGCTCCCCCTTCCAGGGGAGAACACCAGGAAGAGACTGCCTCAAAATAGAGAGAAACTAACGAAGCAGACAAAGAACAAGGAATAGTGAAAGAACACGGAATGAAAGCCTTGCATGAAGGGGGAGACCTCAAGCCTCAAACCCACAAACCCTAAGAAGAACAATGTATAGCAATCGATCCATCATGCACATAGTTGCATAGCCCATGTGATCTAGAGTCGAAACAATCCATGTTTATCTAGTTGTTAACCATAGGATGATATGATGAGTATTGATGCATTGAAATAATAGAGAAACAAATAACAATATATGTATATTATATCAACAATGTGATAGTGGGAAATTGGGATGACAACTATCGAGCATGTGTTTGCTTTGTTTAGGTGCCCACAGGGCCTTCCTCCTTACTGCACACAATGCTATCTCCAATAGTTATAGTACACTTTTAGTTGAGAGAGTTCTTGTGCTCTATCTCCCCTATCTTGTTGATCTTTATAGGAGTCAACCCATCTTGCCTTTGTTGCACATGTTGAACATCAATAGCTTGCACTTCTATGTTTCTCCATGGAACCTTCTCAAGGAGTCAAAATCTCATATGTTAGCATGAATGAACAAGGCTACTCTATGCATCTAACGGAAAGATGAAATGACAACACCTATAGAAGTGTTGCCAGGCTCATCGAACACAAAAGCACTCACAACCATTCAAAGAGGATCACAACTAGAAAGGTATGTATATGATTCCACATTTGTTACAAAGCATTCAATCTACTTGGCAAAGGACTTAATCTCATAGGAACCCTCCACCTATGAAGATGCAAAGGAAAACCCTAATTAGGAAAAGGCCATGAAAGAAGAAATAGATGCATTGAAGGAGATGGATACTTGGGATTTGGTTCCAGTGTCACTCAATCAAAATGTAATTGGTTGTGGATGGGTATATAAAGTTTAAAAAAACTCAGATGGATCAGTTTGTAGGTACAAGGCAAGATTAGTTGCCAAAGGATGCTAACAATGTCATGGTATAGACTATGAGGAAACATTCTCACCAGCTTCAAAGATGACCACTCAGAACATTGATAAGAATAGCTGCTGCAAGAAATTGGAGACTCCTCTAAATTGATGTGAAAAATGTATTCCTAAATGGTTGGATAAAAGAAGAGGTATACATATCCAAACCACCAAGTTTTGAAAACCCTAATCACACATCTTATATTTGCAGACTTAAGAAAGCATTGTATGGATTGAAACAAGATCCTTGAGCTTGGAATTACAATTTGGTTACATACCTTCAAGATCAAGGGTTCAAATCTAGAAACTCAGATCCTTCTTTATGCATCAAAGGGATCACAATGAGGTTATCTATCTATGTGTATATATAGATGATATTATTGTGATAGGTGATGATTTGAATGGCATTCAAAGGATCAAGGGACACATGCAAGAGGAGTTCAGAATCAGTGATTTAGGTGAGCTCACATATTTCCTAGGTATGCAAGAGATTTATATATATGAAGGGATGTATCTAACTCAAAAAAGGTACATTCAAGACCTACTTCTCAAGTTTAGAATGGAGAACACAAAGCATGTAGGTACACCTTTCGAATTGACACATAAACTTAGTATTTATGAAGGTGATGAGATTGATGATCCTAATGAGTATCTAAGCTTAGTTGATAGCTTGATATATGTTACTCACACAAGACTAAAATATCCGAGTCAGAGATGTACTCTCTCATCGTCTCTTTCCCTTTCTCCTTCCTCCTTGCTTAGTCTTTTGCATTTTCACTCCATGACATTTCAAGTGTAGGAAACTCATGTTAACCATAATTTTGGCTTTCTTCATGATCAAAATGTCTACGACTTGTTTTTGGCTCATCATGAACATTATGCATAGAATCATCCATATCATTCTATCATAGCCATGTCTCTGGGTGTGTACCATGATGCATTCTCATCAAATATAACATCTCTACTCACTATACATTCTTGTGTAACAAGATTATAACATTTATATCCCTTCTTGTCTTCTGAGTGTCCAACAAATATGCACTTTTCATATTTTGCCTCAAACTTGTGTCTCAATTGACTAGGCACGTGTGCATAACAAATACTTCCAAAAACATGTAAATATCTCACCTTTGGCTTATTCTTCCATAGTCTTTCATAAGGAGTGAGACTATGAACCATGCCTGTTGGAGCTCTATTTATCACATGTACAACTGTATGGCAAACTTCTATCCAAAACATATCTGGCATGCTCTTTTCATTCAACATGGCTCTAGCAATTTCCTCAATCACCCTTGGCTTGCTAGGTAATGATCTTCCATGTAGACCCATTGTAATAAACTAGGGACTATGCAAACAAGAGAATGACCCCTAACTCTCTACCCAACCTACCATTATATATATCTCGGGACTAGCCATGATGGTTAGAGTAATTTCCTCTCCAGTGACCCCCCTAATTTTGGGAAACTCTTCTACACACTCTTTGAAAACGACTACCAAGATCTCTGCACACACGAAGAATGATGATCTCTCTCAGCCGCCTAGCCGCGTACTAAATCCAGAGAAGACTCTCTCTCTCTCTTTCCATAATTAATGAGTGACCCATGGCTCTACACATGGGTGCCACATGGCACTCATGTGCGAGCCCAACTAAATGAATTAAGAGGTGGTTCACACCTCTCTCTTTGCACTTTAGTAAAAACCCTAACACTTTTGTGGCCTAGTCTAGGGCTATCAAAGACATTCAGGCTCTCTTCACCCATTCAAGAAGTCCATTAGAGCCAATAGGAGAAGGTTAATATCTAGGGAGATTTCTCTTCTTTCCTCCTCTCATGGTCCTCTATAGAATAACATGGATAAAATTTTGTTCCTTCAGGATAGATTAGAATATGTGGAGTACATTAAAGCTAGTGATATTCTCTCCTCTTCAAGAGACTTTCGGGCTTGATTTCTAGATAGAACAAACAAAATTATGTTCTCTTTGTTACAGAAAACAAAGTGCAATGACTTCATACCGATGTTATAAAAATTTTTGGTGGTTATGCTATCAATGTTGAGGAAAATTGGCTACCAACTTCTTTACTAATGTTTTCTCTAGTTCTCCCAAGTGGGGGAGGATATCCATGGAGCCAAGGCCACTATTGCTCTTAAAAGTAAAAAACCTATTCCTCCTCGCCTGGCTTCCCTGCTGGACCTTCCCCTCACTGCCAGTGAAGTTATAGAAACCATTGATAAATTGAAATGCTGCAAAACTCTTGGCCTTGATAGCCTTCCGAATGCGTTTCTCATTACTCTCAAAGATTTCTTGACTCCATTCTCTTGATTGGGAAAGAAGCTCTTAGTAGAGGCACTCTTCTTATTGAGATCAACGGAGTGATAAAATTGATTCATAAAAAGGGACCTAAAGAGGATCTGAATAACTAGAGGCCCATTACTTGTTAGACCACTATCTATAAGATGTTCACCTCTTCACTTGCTAGGAGACTTAGCGCTATGATGAAAGATATCATCGTCACATAGCAAAAAGTCTTCATAAAGGGTAGATTCATTTTGGATGCCATCATTTGGGAAGGTATTGAGTATGCTAATGAGTCCAATCAGACATTTTACTTCTTCAAAATAGACTTTGACAAAGCTTATGATAGGATTGAGTGGGGCTTTGTGCTTCAATCCCTCCATGACATTGGTGTTGGAAAATGCTTTATCAAAGCTCTGAGCACGTTGTTTGGTAATGCCCATTCTAAAATTTCCATTAATGGTACCCTCTCACCCCCTTTTAGATTAAGAATATCCAATAGGCAAAGCTGCCCCCTTGCTCCCCTGCTATTTGATGTTGCTAGTGACTCTCTAGGTTGGCTCATTAAATGGCCACCAACTTGGCAGCTAAATGGATTGTTAGATCTCCAGACTCTACTAATTTTCGCGCTAATCTTATTAAAAGAAACATCAAACAATTTTCCCTAGTTGATTACAAGTCTTGGAAAGGGTATTCTATTTGGGACATAATTGCTTCTCCTCATGTATTCTTCTGCTAAAAGTTCCCTTTGCTATAGTTTGTGGAAGGCTTGGATGGTGGTAAAAAAATCTTGCAGTCCTAATGATAAATTCTTTTCTCACTCTGATTTTTTTCTTTAGGAAAGCATATGGATAGGCTGGCTTTCTCTATGGAACAACTATAATATAGGGATAAAGGAACATGAATGTTGCAATAAAGGATTCTCCTCCTGGAGGGTCCTCCCTATTGATGGGCTGGTTATGACTAATACTTTCATTATGTAATCTACTGATATCTCTCCTCCTTGTTTTCAGGTTCTACTACTACACAAGAAATTGCTGCAGGAGAGGTTGCTCCAGTGCACTACTTGTAGACATGTGCAACTTGTGGATGTCGCCAGAAATATGCTAAAAAATGTCAAGAAAAGGAAAGGCTCTATGATAAGGATTCTGCACAAACTTAACTCTATATCTGGGCTTTCCCTATCAGTATTAAGCAATCCTTTTTACTTTGGCTAATTATTCACAATGGTGTTTGGCATGGTGCTAAGGCTAGGAAGATTAATGTTAATGACTAAGTATGTAAATTCTATGGAAATGTGGAGGATTTAACTCACCTATTCTATAACTGTAGGCATGCCCAAGCTTTTTGGAAATATATGCACCCCATCTGTCACTAGCGCATTATCTCTATGAGCTACCAAGTGTTTCTGCTTGGTGCCTGCAACAGGTTGGACATTGTCCTTTAAAACTTATGGAGGGCCCATATCTTGTGGAACATTTTGGAGAGAAGGAATGAAGCTCTGTTGAACAAGTCTAAATAGTCAGTTCACTTTTCTGTTCTCAAAGGGTTCAGAGGAATTGCTATGCAATGTTTGTTTGCTATCAAGTCTACACCTCATGTGGATTTCCAGCTTTCTAAACTACTCCAAGACATCCCCTTAGTCAATGGAGAGATACTCTGCTTGATATATACTCTAATCTTAGGTTTAAAATGATTTTTACATGTACTTAGGGAGTTTGTTGCTCAACCCTTTTTTACATGTACTTAGTGATTCCTTGTTCCTACTCATGAGATCCTTCTCCTCTGGATGTAATTGGCCTGAGTTTGACATGTAATCTGGGCCCTTGTGTGCGCTCTTTCCCATTGTACAGTTTTACCTTTCATCATTAATTTAATCTTCCTGTTGGCTCAGAAAAAAACTATGTGCATGATTGAGTGGCACATTCCACAACATTGGGAGTGTTGCATGCATGAATTTTGATCCATCCGAGCCTTGCTGCATAAATTCCTTCAATCAATGGCTACTCCCCTTTATCCATCGGGAAACAACAAGCCAACGATCAACAATGAAAAGAAGTGAGAGAACCTACACGTTAATAGCTTGTGAGAAACAATGACTGAAGACTTAGGGAGCTAAGAAGGACTTGCACAAGACAGGTGATGGAAAGAAGCTGGCCTGACTGCACATCATCGGATAAGGGTTGGCAAGCAAGTACATGTGCTGGCAAGTAATAGAACAACAATAGAGCTATGACCTTCTTTGTAGCATATACACTCTGAACCAAGTTCCCTCATAGAGTGTATGGATCATCAGCACCTTCTCTACAGAGAGAGAACACCCAGACAAAAATTGCCCTTCTCTATAAGCTATGATATAACTGAAGCATCTGCCTCCTCTATATACACACACTATCAATATTTCCTTTACTTTGTGGGTCACAACCTTTGAAGTAACAATCAACTTTACTACATTCTACTAGTACGTGACTTTTGCCAGAGAGAGAGAGAGAGAGCATTTCTCTTTTGTGCACAACTACTCTTCTCTGATGCAGATAAAGAACAAGAGGGGGCAGGGAGGGGGAGAGCCATGTCCATCTCAATCACGTGGCTCGTTGAATTTTTGGTGCTTTGTTCTTGATCAGATGTGTTTAATATCATCACCTATGATGTCTTTCATAGATCCATTGAAATATTCTTATGCAACTAATAGGGCTCGAGAGACATATCATGCAAAGTACATTGAACACAGTCAAAGAGCACTATTTGTGCAGGTACTAACATGGAAATATTAATGACCATCTTCACTTTTTGAAAGTTATTTTGCTCTACACCCTTGTGAAGCTTCTCTCAACTTGTATCACGTGGAATTTTGGATCCATATATCATTATCCTTGAGCTCTTAAGTTATGATTTCAAGAGTTTTAACCTTCTAATACTCTAGGTATCTACTTTTATATTGATGAATCTCTCAATAAGGAGTCACTTTGTATCTTCTAAAAGGCTACAAACCCTTACTTTGCGGTACACCATTTGGCACTACTTAAAGAGCTACTTTTGTAAATCCCAAGGGTTTAACCCTTACTATTTGGTACTAAGTGCCCATCTTGTAACATCACAAATCTAAGAGGAAGATAGTGTGTGGGTGTGTGTATGGCTTACGAGGCTACTCTAAGCCCCCAAGTGTGACTCTCTCAGTGAAGTGTAGGGCTATTCTAATCCCCCCCTCTACAACATGTCTTTCTCATCATCAAGTGTAGGGCCATTCTAAGGTCCCCCCTCTACCCCTCTCAATTTTGAGCAAATTTTGACTTTCATTTTGCAAGTGTGGTAATTTATTATCAACGGAAATATATCAAAAATTTCAAATGCCATATCATCGAGTCAATGGTATTTGCTCTCACTTAGGCCAATCTTTATGCAAAAAAATGAGCAACTCAATGACAAAAACTATGATATCTAGAAGGAGACCATTAGGAATTACCTTTATACAAACCTCTTATACAAAGTAGTTGAAGGAACCGAGCAAGAAATCGATAAGGAAAGTGATCTAGTTACTTAGCATTTGCAAGCTCAAAGCGAGTGTCATGGAGTTCCAAGAAGCAACCAACAGTTGCTTTATCCTCAATTGAATTAGAGTATAGAGGTTTGACCATAGCAACTCAAGAGGTAATATGGTTAAAAGCATTGTACATAGATTTGGAACTTGTGAGTTCCAAACCTCACATATTTGGAGATAATGTAAGTTCCATGCATCTAGCAGGACACTCTAGCTTGTGTAACTTCACAAACAAATTCATATTATGACTCATGTGGTCTGAGCAACCATTAACTACAAGCCAAGTTATGTTGTTTACCTTCCTCTTGTGTTTTTTTGAATGCATAACCATACGAATGTTTTGCTTTTGTGTCTGAGCCTCCTCTTGCACTAGATTGTTGGCCTCTTGTCATCCTCTCAACTGCCTCTTCTATTGAGGTTGGAGAAGAAATCCTTGGCATAATGACAAAATTTACCACAATAGTTACAAGTAAAGTTACCTTGATAATTTGGTTGATTTTGTTGACATTATTGTATTGTTCTTCCTCCTCTAGTAGCTTTCAAGCTTCATCTTCTTGTTGCATTGTTGTTGAATCTCCCTCCTCCTCTTCAATTTGCTCTACCTCTTGCTCTATTTGATGAAGTATAAAGGGTTTCTCCTTGAATTCCTCTTTGATAATGATAAGAATTTCCACCTTCTATGTTGATCTCTTTTGTCATCATGAGCATTTGTAAATCTTCAAAGGATGGTAGATTCTCTTGACTCATTATAGATGTAATAAAATACTTCCATCTTTCATCTTCTCTCAATTCGTTTAGCATGATATTTAAAATTTATATGCTCACTAGGATATGCATCAATAGAGGCTAATGCTTCAATAAAATATTTATCTTAAGAATATAATCATGAACTAATTATCATGGCTTCTTTCTGAATCTTTTCAACTCACCAATAAGTTGTGTTTGTCTTGCTCTATTGGTAGTTGAAAATAATCTTTCTAGAGAGTCCCAAGCTTCTCTATTAGTATTCAAACCTCTTACATGTCCAAGCATAGTATTAAAAATTGTTTATGATATGATAAACATAACTCTTCTCTCGCTTTCGATCCATTCTTCCTCTCTTGCTCAATCTACTTGTGTAGGAACGTTTGATAATATGGGCTTCACTTTTGTACCTCTTAATAATATCCAAAGACCTTTAGAAATGAGATAAGACTCTATTCCAAATTCCCACATGGGATAATTTCTCACATTTGTTAACTTTTCAATAGATGCAATCAAATTTGCCATGTTGTATCACTCCCAAGAAGATAATCCAATAAAATTTCTTAAAGATTAGATAGAAAAATAGCTTTATTACCATCGTGTTACATTTGAAAACTTTTAAACATCAAAGTGAACAGCTAGAAGTGATGAGGCCTCCCAAAGATCAAACATATGTTGCCAAAATTCAAACATCAAACTTGCCTACAAACTATAAGGAAAATGAAGATTGTTGAATGTAGACTAGACAATTTTTTTAGTAATCTTGGTTAAAAACAATTATACAACATGAAAGTAGAGTCTTTGTGGCATAATTAAGATATAAAAATGTTCAGAAAAGCTGGAGTATATCTCACAAACTAGTAGTTTGAAATCAAGGTATCAAAACCTTGTCAAGACCTTCTACAATAAGATATACATAACTCTCTCACTTGAAGATTGAAGTATGGATTTTGATATAGAATGTGACTAGCAAAGATATCGGATCACATCCAAGTTAAACACTCAAAAAGACCTCATATTGGCTGAGATACAAAAGTATGAATAGGTATGTCTCTAGTGAGACACCGAATACAACAGAGAATAGATATGCAAAAATGCCTATTTGCGTGAGTCTTTTGATTATAGTTTGTAAAAAACCTAATCTATACATATATTAATAGTTTTAAGCTTCATAACACAACAAGAATCACTCAATTTTCCCACCTACACTAAGAGAACCACTATTTTTATTGAGAAGTCAACAAAAGTACCTAGCTTTTCCAAAAATAGACACCACTACTTTCCTCCCTACTTTGAACTACTTTTTCTCTAAGAAAACGTCTATGCAGCTTTCACATGTTATTTTTTGTAAATAACAAGATCCACATGCCTGAAAAACAACTTTAGAACTTGTATTTTTGTAACATATATGATGGCTAACAATGGGTTTAGGCACTACTATGTGCATTTCTTGACAAGTATTTTTGTAGTTTTACTTAAGATAAATATAAGATTTTTGGAGTTCTACTTAAAAAACATAATGACTCAATAATCACCCAAGAAGTGTTGGTATGTCATGTTTTGATTGATGGATTAATTACTAGTATTGGTATTGATTCCTATCAAACTTACTCACAATGCTCGTTCAAGGTTAGGAAGCTTCTATTGGGGTTCTTCAACACATCACCACTCACTCATAATCAGAATATACTACACACACAAGTGCTTGCTCAGATTGAACAAAACATTTCGAACAAAAATATGAAATCATTCAGAATATAGAACATGAAAACTAAACAAGAAGTATAGAATTAAATACATCTTCTTTGTGGAATACCCAAAAAGTTCACGTAGTTTTGCTCATTTTTCATCCAAACTAAGTCCTAATAAAGAAACAAAGCATTCACATCGCGTGAATACATCCGTCTTTTCATCATGCGACAAAGTCATTAAAACTATATTATAACTAATCGTCAAAACTCAGACTCATTAAAGATCCGATTCAGCGAAAATCCAACTCAGATTTCCATCTAGCAAACAGTAAATATCTGACTAAGCTACTTTGGCAGAAACTTCTACTATTAACACCTGGCATTGCCCAGTGGATGATTTGAAAAAATCCGACCTGAATCCACAAACCCTTGATCAATGACAACTACACTTAGCTCCTTATTCCGATGCTCTTCGTTTTCCATTTCTGAGACTATTGTATTTTCTTCCACTTCCTCAGCTTCCACTTTATTATCCATTTGTTCCATAGTTGCTCTTTGAACTACTTTGTCTTGAACCAATTTTTTTTTAATCTGTTCGTGAACATCATTTTTCAAACCTTGTTGTACCAATTTCTCCTTTAGCTCTGCTACTCTTTGCAATAATTCCTCCTTCTCAATCTGATTCTGATCAATAACTTCCAATAACTGGCTTTCATAGGAAGAAACCAAACCATCCTTTATAACTTCGTAAAGGTACCTGATTAAGGCTTCCATCCTTTCTTTGATTCCCTTCCACAATTACTGCATCTGTTTCTGTATTTACTACTTCATCAAAACCATATCGATCTCAGACATAAGTACCGCATCCATCTCTATTTCTTCATTCTACAGCATTTGATTTTCCAACACTTGCAATGGCTTAAGTTGTAAATTTAACAGCTCCTTCTCAAGTTGTAATGCCACATTTGCTTCTGCTAGAACTTGCATTTCCTTGCTCACTACCTCCTACATTTTCACTGTACATTCTTCAAATACCTGCAAAGAAATTTTAACCTTTACTACTTCCACTACTTGTTGTCTCTTCAACTCTGACATCCGCTCTTCATACTGCTCTAATTTTAATTGCAACTCCTGAACCTGTGTTTGTTGCTTTAGGTACTCATCTAAATTTAATATCTCATTCAACAACTTTTGTTCTTTTAGTAATTCTCGCACTATAAACTGTTGTACTTGTAATTTTTTATGTGCATCCTAAATATCCTTGATAACTTCAGAGGATGGTTGACCCAACTCTTCAAAAGATAACCGACCTACTATCACTGTTAATGTTGACTCCAATCTTCTTTTCTTGGATGACCTAAAACTTTTCCCCATCAACTTAGGCAATTCTAACTCCTTCATTATTTGAATAGGCTCTTGATGTAAAATCGCCATCTTAGGAGTCTATATTCCAAGCTTCTTTACCACTAGTCGTACCTCCTCAACTTCATAACTGGCTTTCAGCTGCGTTTTATATGTATCCTCTTGCTATTCTTCTAAAATAGCACATTCTTCATCGTTCTGCTTGGACATAGGTGACATGAGTTGCTGCAACACTGAACTCAGCCACACAATCTCGCCTTTCTCTACCTTTTACACAAATTAAAATAATGCTTCCAAATACATAGACAATCGACTATTCGACTGCATTTTCCTCCTATCAGATAGGAAAATTTCTCCATACATGTGATCATACAACCAATGTTCCCAACTAATCTTCTCCCCCTTTTCGCCCAACAAAGGGATGCATAATTCTCCTTTGACATGTAATTATATTTTACAATAAAACACAACCTCTCCAAGTACCATTTCAATTGTTCCCTTCTAGCATATGAGATGTTCTTACGCATGTAATACTGTCAACCTCCCTCTCTAGGCCCAAATTCTTCGGGTAGGGCATCTTTTGGACACTTGGGTACTAAGGGCTCCTTTAAGATAGGCAATTGAAACACTTTTGAAATTAACTCAGGAGATAATTGTACCTATGGTGATATTTGTCCTTTGGTTTTTCACACAATATCAATTTGACTCTTTGCATAATAATTCAATTTCTAGCTATCCCATTGTAGTGTCACAAAAGAGAACAATGATACCTTCTGTAACCATGAAGCACTGATTGGAGCACTCATATCAATCTCAAACTTAAAGTCTGTATAAGGATCCATCAATGACTGAGCTAACTTACTAGCAGATGATGGTGTTTGAACTCCTTCCTCATCTTCTTTGCACAAGGCTATCACTTTCTTCTGTCATCATGTCATCCTTTTACACCGTGATTTCTCTCTTTCTTAGTCTTCCTCTCATTTCTATAGCAGAGGTAGGATGAAGGACCACTCCTGTTGGGAAAGATGGATGGATGATCCAAGAGACTGAGTAGGTACTGCTAAACCTGCTTTGCACCAGCCCTCTTTAGCTTCAGACTTGATTAGTCGACTCCCTTAGCTTTCCAATGACACCAAGAAATGGCCTATTTCCTTTGGAAATGAAGTGTGTAATGATTGAATCAAAACAGATAACTTTGGAAGTCACAAAGTCAAGAAAACCTTCTATTTTGGTCTTGACACCTGGTCAATGTTTTGCTTAGTGTGACCAGCACAGTAACAATTGATAAAATTCCTTCTAGGGGTATTCAATTAGCTTAGTAAGCTACCATTTGCAAGTAGAATGATGTAAAATAATGAACTATGCTAAGAGAAATTAATTTAGCAAGATTTGGTATACCCCCGACTTTTTAGGACTGTAGCAGAGATAGACCAGTGAGCACCTCGACGACGATTTTCTCTGAATTGGCGAAATGAAATCACTTCACACTTTGTCAGCATGTAGATGACTTTGAGCTGACTCCAACAAGCTTTGAATCACTGAATTTGGAGTAGTATTGACTGAGATATGCCCTTGAAAAGTTGACAGACTTTTGAGTAGACTAGAAGAGAACACAAAGATGAATGATGTAAATGTATCTATTGATTAACAATTGTGTACAATCCCATTGGCATAGATAGCATTGCCAAATGCTGTAGAGAAGTGTAGGCTATGGTATAGTCCTTACACACACTCAAACTCAGTAGAGTAAGCCTCGGGAAATGAAGAGATGTACCCGCGACTTTTTCACATCCAATTTTATAGGAAATGACTTAGGATTTAAATTCAAATTCAAATCTTTGGCTTCCTATGATCAAGCATCTAAAATTTTGGAGATATTCTCTCAATCAAGTGATCTACTTTTCCACGAATCACTTAGGTAGGTGATTACAAAAGATTCTAAGTTAAATTAGACTTTTACAATGAGGTAAAGTGGTAATAAACCACTAGCATATGTTCCTATGGTTCTTCATGCATGTGGAGTCTTCATGATGTCTTCGAAGCCAAATGTGTAGGCTTGTGATTTACACCAACAACTCCCCCTCAAGCCAAACATTTTGGCTTAAGTCTTCATCTTCAATCTTTAAGTATATCCTGCAATCCAATCATAGATTTGAACCTGCAAAGTTTTGTCCCATCCAAAGCTTTAGTCAGCAAATCTGCACATTGCATGTTGGTTGACACATAGGTCAGTTGAATGTCCTTGCTTAGCAACTTCTCCCTCACATAATGAGAATGAACTTCTATGTGTTTGGTTCTGGCATGATAGATAGGATTAGCTGCAAGGTGAAGAGAACTTGTATTATCTCCAAAGATAATTGGAGGCCTAGTATATAAGCCCAATTCTGTGTACAAAAGCTTAATCCAAATTGCTTCTTGAGTGGCATTAGCTAGCCCTCTATATTCTGCTTCTGTAGAAGACAATGCAACAGTTGGTTGCTTCTTTGCAAACCATGAAATTGGTTTCTCACCTGCAAAAGAAATGTATCCAGAAGTGCTTCTCCTATCATCCTTGCATCCTACCCAATCTGCATCTGAATAGACTTTTATATCAATATCTGAAGTATAAGGGAAATACAAACCATGGTTCTGTGTACCCTTGAGATACTTTAAGATTATTTTGGCAGCCTCTAAGTGAGATATCCTTGGCTTGTGCATAAATTGACTTAGCACACCAACTCCATATGCAATGTCAATTCTGGTTAGAGTAGCATAGTTCAAGCAACCCACCATACTTTGATAACCTGAAATGTCTTGGACTTCATCACCTTCATGGGCACTTAGCTTTAAGTTCACCTCCATTGGAGTGCTTGCTGCTTTGGCATCCTGCAATTGAAATTTCTTCAACATATCTTGTACATACTTCTTCTAAGTAATGTATATTCCTGAATTAGTGTAAACTAATTCAAGCCCTAAAAAATACTTCAATAATCCAAGATCATTGATCTTGAATTCCTTCATCATCTGGCTTTTGATGCTTCTGATTCCATTGACATCATTGCTTGTAATGATGATGTCATCAACATAGACACAGAGATAGATTATCTCTGAATTACTTCTCTTAATGAACAGAGAAGTGTCATCCTTACTCATGACAAAACCTTGGTCTTGGAGGTATGTAGTTAGCCTGTAATTCGATGCCCTAGGTGCGTGCTTTATCATCACCTGTTGGGACTTGATGTTTACCTTTTGGTTCCTCAAGATCAGAGAGTAGTGCAACATTACCAGCCACATGATTTGAACACCCTGAATCAATATAAAATAAGTGATCATCATTTGTACCTGACTTTGAAGTCATGTTCATGATCAAGAGAGAGTCATCCTGCTCCTCTGTGTAGTTGTTGTAGTCTTTTCTGTTTCTGAATCCTCCTTGGTAGTTGCCATTGTAATTGTTGTTGTAGTTGTTCTTGTAATTGTTGTTGTGGCCTTGGTGATGGTTGAACCTTCCTCTAGACTGTGAGTATCCACCTCTTTGGTAGCCTCTTCCTCTCTGATTTTTGTAATTCCTGTAACACTCATCTATGGTGTGATTTGACAAACCACAAATGTTACATGGTGATGTGTTATAGGGTCTCCCCCTACCTTGCTTACCTCCTCTGCCCCTAGCTCTTGAAGATCTACCTCTCCCTACATAGTTGGCTTGGGAGGTAGAGCATTCATCTTCCACCTTCTTACTCTTGCCTTTATCCTTAGATTTCTTATCAGTGTATAGGGCAGAAGAGTTGTTACCTTTGGTAGTATCTCCACTCTTGGTAAGCTTTGCTTCATGTGTGAATAGTTGACCCATGAGAGTTGTAAGATCTGGAGTGTGCATGTCCATGTAGAGATCCATTGCAGTGGTGAAGCTTTCCCACTTGTCATCAGCCTTGATCCCATTGATTACTTGCCTTACAATTTGTTCCTCTTAAATCTCTTCTCTTATGCTTGCTAACTGATCTGCAACATCTTTGATCTTGGTCACAAATTCTGAAACAGCTTGCTTAGGTTGCTTGCTTAGTGTTGTGAATTCAATCCACAACTGATTTTTCCTAGCCCTTGTATTGGAGGAAAAATATGATGACAAGGTTTCCCAAGTCTCTTGGGAAGTCTTACAATTTCTGATATGAGGTAAAAGAAAGTCAGATATAGAGTTGAGTAAATAAGACCTTGCCAATGCATCCCTTGGCACCATGTGTTGAGTTTTTCTTGCTCCTCCTTGGTTGGCAAACCTCTTGCTTTGAATGAGGGCAATTCCTCATCTCCTGAGATGTATCCATAGAGACTCCTTTCTTGTAAGTAGGTCTTCATCCTTAGAGACCAAGCTTGATAGTTGTTCCTGTCCAATTTATCAATGAATGAAGGAAAACCATCTCCCATTTTACCTTATTTGCTCTGATACCACTGTTGGGAAAGATGGATGGATGATCCAAGAGACTGAGTAGGTACTGCTAAACCTGCTTTGCACCAGCCCTCTTTAGCTTCAGACTTGATTAGTAGACTCCCTTAGCTTTCCAATGACACCAAGAAATGGCCTATGTCCTTTGGAAATGAAGTGTGTAATGATTGAATCAAAACAGATAACTTTGGAAGTCACAAAGTCAAGAAAACCTTCTATTTTGGTCTTGACACCTGCTCAATGTTTTGCTTAGTGTGACCAGCACACTAATAATTGATAAAATTCCTTCTAGGGGTATTCAATTATCTTAGTAAGCTACCATTTGCAAGTAGAATGATGTAAAATAATGAACTATGATAAGAGAAATTAATTTAGCAAGATTTGGTATACCCCCGACTTTTTAGGACTGTAGCAGAGATAGACCAGTGAGCACCTCGACAACGATTTCTCTGAATTGGCTGAGCGAAATCACTTCACACTTTGTCAGCATGTGGATGACTTTGAGCTGAATCCAACAAGCTTTTAATCACTGAATTTCGAGTAGTATTGACTGAGATATGCCCTTGACAGTGTGACAGACTTTTGAGTAGACTAGCAGAGAACACAAAGATGAATGATGTAAATGTATCTATTGATTAACAATTGTGTACAATCCCATTGGCATAGATAGCATTGCCAAATGGTGTAGAGAGGTGTAGGCTATGGTATAGTCATTACACACACTCAAACTCAGTAGAGTAAGCCTCGGGAAATGAAGAGATGTACCCGTGACTTTTTCACATCCAATTTTATAGGAAATGACTTAGGATTTGAATTCAAATTCAAATCTTTGGCTTCCTATGATCAAGCATCTAAAAGTTTGGAGATATTCTCTCAATCAAGTGATCTACTTTTCCATGAATCACTTAGGTAGGTGATTACAAAAGATTCTAAGTCAAATTAGACTTTTACAATGAGGTAAAGTGGTAATAAACCACTAGCATATGTTCCTATGGTTCTTCATGCATGTGGAGTCTTCATGATGTCTTCCAAGCCAAATGTGTAGGCTTGTGATTTACACCAACAACTCCTAAACTTGCTATTTTGGTTTAAGGCATAGCAGGCCACACTTGAACTATACAAGTTGAACAAAAACGTGCTTGCATGACAAAGCTCATCTGTACGACAAGACTATTTACATACCTCATGTGACTCTACCATGATTTAAACAGTTTCAAATGAAATCCGCAGAATAATTGCATTTTTACCCATGCTTCAAGGTCATGATTTAAAATACTATTTTGCTAATCTTTTTTAACTAATCAAACTCTGATTCCATTAATTCGGATTGAACAAAATTTGACAAACCAATATCTGATTTATTCGCCTAAAGTAATAAAAAAATCTGATTGTATAAGGTCTGACTAAAGAAACCATAAACCTTGAACTTACAAATGAGATCCATTGAAATTTTGACAAACCACTTTGTGTAACCTCGGACCACTAACCATGAAGAAAACATATAAATAAGCAATCCTTATTGCTTTGGGGACCATTAATGATGTTGATTTGACTATCCAAATCACACACTATTTGTACCAAATTGGCTATTAACCAATCCATATGTGGAGAATTACCTAAAATTTTTCATGCAAAATCCATTAATAGGTTTTTCCATTTTTGTACCAAAGACATCTGCTACCAAAAAAGTCCCTTGTCCCAAATCCTAAAAAATGTGATATGGACCCTTATATCTCAAAGTGAGCTTTCTTGGATGTGGTCCTAATCTAGGATTATACACCATAACCCAATCTCTGACCTGAAATACTTTAAATTTTACATTCATGTTCACCCAAGATTGTCTCCTTCTTTGTATAATTTCTATAATATAAGCACTTACGAAACGATCTTCCTCCAATTGTAGAAGGTATTTACTTCTATGCTTGAAAGATAATTCCCAAGACATCTTTTCTATTGTTATACATAAACTTAGATCCACAAATTCCATTGGGACCACAACTTCTAAACCATACACTAATCTGAATGATGTCATTTGCATTATTACTTTAAAAGCTGTTATGAACAACCATAATGCTGAATCTAATAGTAAATCCCAATTCTTCTGATGATCATGAATTAATTTTTTAAGAATCCTTAATAAGGTCTTATTAGTGCTCTCTGCCTGACCATTCACCTATGGGTGGTAAGCTGTAGATGTTTTGTGCATGATGAGATGTGTCCTTGTCAATTTCAAAATTAATTCATTAAGAAAATCAGCTATTGGACATCCAAATCTAGTCATAACGTTATGGTAGAGAAACTTAGCTACACTAACTGCCTTATTATCTTTAAGTACGACTGCCTCAACCCACTTTTTACAATAATCTCTTGCCACTAAAATATATTGATTGCCACGCTGAGTAATTGGCTTAGTTGGGCCAACAAAATCCAACCCCCGTTTCTGAAATGGGTCTAATGGTAAAACTAAGTGATCAGTAATTCTATCCGCATTATTTGGTTTACTGTTTTTTGGCAAATGACACATCTTTTCACAAACCCATGAGCATCCTTTAGCATTGTAGGCCACCATAACCCAACCTGCAAAATCTTTTTATGTATAATATCTCCTGATAAATGTCCTCCGCTGCTCCTGAATAAGCTTCCTGTAACACCGCTACTTGCTCAAAATTTGGCACACCTCTTCTAATTACCTATTCAACCCCCTTCTTATATAATGCACTTGCTATCACCAAATATGGTATGCTTTTTAAAGAAAATTTCTTTCTTTGATCTAGTGTCAATTTTTGAGGCAACACTCCATTCGTTAGAAATACCAACAACTGATCATACTAAGAATTAGAATTAGTTATCTAAACATCCATCTTACCAAACTCCCTCTTAAAAGAGGCTTCTTAATAAGATATACCAGAGCTTGATGATCCACATGAAGAACGACTTTATTTTCCAACAAATAATGCCTGAATTTATTTAAAGCATATACCATTGCCAATGTTTCTCATTAAGTTATTGCATAATTTCTTTCTGTTGAACACAAAACTCTACTAGCATAATTAAACTGGTATATACCATCCCTTCTCTTTTTGCTACATCAACACTGCTCTAATTGCTACAACCGATGCATCTAGACATATATGAAAAGGTAAAGACCAATCTAGAGGCTGCAAAATCGGTGCTATTGAAACCATATTTTTTAGTAACTGAAAAGCTTTCTCTTAAGCATCATCCCATACAAAAGGAACACCTTACTTGAAATAACATGACCCAACAAAAGACCACTCTTTATTGCAATAACACTTTTAAATGGATTCAACCCATACACTTTTAATATCAATAGCCATTCCCTTACTTGAAATAACATGACCCAACAAAATACCACTCTTTAGTGCAATAACACTTTTAAATGGATTCAACACCATTTGAATTTTTTCGCATATGTCAAAACAAGACATCAGATGTAGCAAGTGTTGCAAATTCTTTCTGCACACTAAAAAATCATCAACAAAGACTTGCATAAGTCCTACAAATAAGACTCAAAAACTTTATGTGCCACATAGTTAAATGAAGGTGGTCCATTCTTAAGTTCAAAACTTATAACAGTGAACACATATGCCCCAAATTCTGTAATAAATGTTGTTTGATGCTGGTCCTCTTCAACCACATGAATTTGATTATAGCCAAAAAATCCATCTAAGAAGCTATACATTTCATGCCCTACTACTGGACCTAATATTGCATCACAAAATGGCATTGTTGTTGTGAGAGATCGATGGATACCTCAAGGAAGTGAGATGGCATGGCTAAAACTTGCTTTGTACGTGCCCTAATGCACTTTAGAGTTTGATGGTAGGCCCTTTTAGCTTGCAAATGATACCAAGAAAGTACCTATGTACTTTGGAGTTGATGCTTGAAACAATTGAATCAAAACAGACTACTTCAAGAATTGCTAGTTGTTGATATATTTAGGTAGTGATGTGTGTGAACACACTAGGACCACCGGGGCACTTTTTTCCCTCTGTAGGAGGTTTTTTCCCTCGGCTAGTATATACGCCTATTTCCCTAATGGGCTACTTATCTTTGTACATTCTCTAGTAATACATTCAGTATTGTGTGTTTGTGCTCCAAGCTTCTTCTTCTTCCTTGTGCTGTTCGCGTGCTTCCGCAGACATCTATCTCCAACAATTGGTATCACAACAGGTCGTCGCTTCATCTAGGGTGCCGTCGACACTCCTCCGTTTGCAGTCTCAGAATCGTACAAATTTTGGTGAGCATACTCACGATGTTTCCGAGATCAAAACAACTTTGCTTTGTGGTGCCGAAATCGCGATCTGAGCTCGTTTTGGCCTCCGAACGCACTATCAAAGCGCTTGTGCAGGCTATTTCATCTTTTTGTGCCAAAGGTACATACCTGTTTCTATTCGCCAGTATAAGCATCTCGAAGTCTGCTACAAGTTTAGCAAAACTCCTCTTGGTAGTTCCGTTCAACGTTTTGAGATACAGTCAATTTTCTGCATCAAGGTATTTTAGTCACCGGCCATGGCTGAAAGCAGTGATGTATTCCGTATGTTGGTTGTTGAGGATAAGTTGGATGGTACCAACTACCCATTATGGGCTTATATGATGCGACATGTATTGGTTGCAAAATGATTATGGAACATTGTGCAGGGTGTTGAAAGACATCCTGTTACACCTGTAACAACAGGTACTACAAATATAGGTGCTGGAGCTGATGAAGATGGTGTCGAAGATGATATTGTGCAGATTCCTGTTTGTGCTGCTGTTTCTGTTGCACCTACTGTAGAGCAGATTTGTTGGGATGGCAGAGATGCCCAGACACATGCATTGATATCTTTGTCTGTCAAACGTGCCATTATTCCTCATATTCGCTCTTGCTGAACAGCTAAGGATGCTTGGGATACACTTACCACATTGTACCAATCTAGGAATGAGGCTCGTGTTGCTTACCTCCGAAAACAGTTGGAGAGTGAGCACATGAATGAAGGTGATTCTATGGACAGTTTCCTAACAAAGATCAAAGACTTGAAGGAACAATTGATTTTTGCTGATGAGGTTATACCAGATAGCTCACTTGTGCAGACCGTTCTGAATGGTCTTCCTGATTCATATCAGAGTTTTGCTTCTACTCTTCGGTTGATGATGAAAGGCAATCAAAATGCCTTGTCATTTGAGGAGTTAGTCTCTGTTCTGTTGCAGGAAGATCAGTCCAGGCAGAACAGGTCCATTATGCATGTTGCAGATCAAGCTTTCTTGGCTAGTCAGAAGGGCAAAGGAAAATGGAGTTCTTCTTTAGTGAGCAGAAATCTGCAAGTGCTGCACATTCGAAGAACCAAGACAAAGATGAGAAAAAATCAGAAAAGCAGAAATTGTTTTGTAAGTACTGTAAAGGGAATGATCATATCATAAAGAACTGTCCAAAACTGGTTGCAAAAGAGGCAAAGAAGAAAGAGGCTTGAATGGTTGTTGTAGAAGCCTCTACACCAAAAACGGAGTCTGCTAATCTTGTGTAGGAAGAAGAATGGGCGTTCACTACTGTTTGCAGTTTTGACCCATCTTCTCATGAGCAGTGCATGTCTGCAGTAGACTCATATGTTTGGTACTTTGACAGTGGGGCGACCAAACATATTACCTCGTAGCACAGTTTCTTCTCTTCACTCAAGCCTGCGCCTACAGGGAATACTATTACTTGCGCCAATAACTCCTCTTATCCTGTTATGGGAGTTGGTAAGATCATTTTGAATACTCCTGATGGTAGTTCTTTCACTTTGTCAGATGCTTTATTTGTGCCAGGGATCAAGAAGAATCTGTTATCAGTTTCTGCATTAGCCAAGATTGGCTTGGTTGTGAAATTTGTTGATGACAGATGTACAGTTCATGATCTGTCAAATGGTGATGTTATTATTGCTTCTGGCATTTTATGTCACGGCTTGTATAAGCTCATAGACTATGAAAGATCTGAAAATGATTTGGCATGTGCAGTAAATGATTCTCAGGCTATGTCAGATGCAAAGCTTTGGCATGCACGCTTTGGTCATCTGAATTTTGCTAGTTTGCTATGCCTGCAGAAATCTAAAATGGTGTCCTCTTTGCCCAAACTAGAGGCACCTGGAAAACATGTTTGTGAAGGCTGTATTTTGGGCAAAATGCAGCGTTCCTCCTTTCCAAAAGATGGTTCAGTTTGAGCTACACAAAAATTGCAGCTTGTACATAGTGATGTCTGTGGTCCTATGCAGACACCCTCTTTTGGAAATTACCTTTACTTCGTGACTTTCATTGATGATTTTTCCAGGTATTCATGGGTATATGCACTCAAAGCAAAGTCCGAAGTGTTCATGTGCTTTAAACAGTTTTTGGTTTTGGCTGAAAATCTGTCAGCATGTAAAATGGGCACCCTCCGTTCTGATCGAGCGGGGGAATATATGTCTTCTGATTTTAATGCATTTCTGGTTGAATGTGGGATAAAACACCAGTGTACAGTGCCGTATACACCTCAATAGAATGGAGTTGCTGAACAAAAGAACAGGTCACTCATGGAGATGGTGAGGTGCATGGTCAAAAGTCAGGCTTTACCACATAGTTTCTGGCTTGAGGCTGTATCTCGAAGCCATCTGTTGCTCATTTACGTGTTTTTGGTTGTTTGGCATATGCACTAGTGCCTGAACAACATCGCAAAAAATTGGATGATAAGGTAGTAAAATGTATTTTTCTCGGGTACAGTTCTCAAAGTAAATGCTATCATCTATATCATCCACAGACTAAACGCATTCTGGTTAATCGTGATGTTGTATTTGTGGAAGATGCTATTCAGCCATTGCTTTCATGTACTAAGGAGACATCTGTTAGCTCCAAAGACATGTATGATACTTTGATGCCTCTTTTTATAGGTGGACAGTCTAGTGTTGGTCCTAATGAGGCAACTTCTCAGCCTTTGTAGGTTTCATATGATGATGTAGATCATTCCATTTCTCATGCAGATTTACATGATGCACTTGTTGATGAGAGAGCTGATATTGAGCAGGCAAAAGCTATGCCAAAATGGTTGGTGCAGACTTTGCGTGATAGCAAATGAGATGCACCTTTGTCATATCGTACTCGTTCAGGCTCTCATAGTGCCTCCTTTGCATCAGATTGCTATGCTATGACTGCATCTAGTCTCTGTGATGAGAATGATCCTCTTTCATTTGATGAAGCACAAAATTCAGAAAATTGGATGGCTGCTATGCAATCTGAATATGATGCAATAATGAAGAATGGTACTTGGTCTTTATGTGACTTGCCTCCTCGCAAGAAGGCCATTGGCACTAAGTGGGTATACAAGTTGAAGCGTAAACCTGATGGTACAGTTGACAGGTATAAGGCTAGGCTTGTTGCAAAGGGTTATGCGTAGGAAAGAGGCATTGATTTTGATGAGACCTTTGCAACTACATGCCATATGACTACTGTTCGGAGCATTTGTGCACTTCCAGCCCATCATGGTTGGAATGTACATCAGTTGGACATTAAAAAAGCATTTTTGAATGGTGACTTGCATGAAGAAGTGTATCTTTTTCAGCCCCGTGGCTTTGTGCAAAAACGGCATGAAAACCAGGTGTGCAGGTTAAAGAAGGCATTATATGGTCTAAAGCAAGCACCATGTGCTTGGTATGAGAAGATACATGCCTATCTGGTTACACATGGTTTTGAGAACAGTCCAACTGAAAGCACCTTATATGTTAAGTGTGCTAATGATGTGCTTCTGATCATTGTTGTCTATGTTGACGACATGCTGCTCACTGGTCCTATTGAGAAGCAAATTACTGATTTCAAGGCTGATTTGCATGCCTCATTTGAGATGTCTGATTTGGGGCATTTGCATCACTATTTGGGCATTCAGTTTATGCAAGTTGATGGTGGAATGGCTTTGTGTCAAACGAAATATATTGACACATTATTGTAGCGTTTTGGCCTTGAAGACTGTAAGCCTATTGCCACTCCTATGGAGACAGGTTTACGATTGAGTCTTCATGATGCAGGAGATGCATTTGATGTTGTTCTCTATCAGTAGGTTGTTGGATGCCTGATTTACTTATGCATTACTTGGCCAGATATTCAGTTTGTTGTCTTACAGATGAGCATGTTTATGCATTGCCCAGGAGTCACGCATTGGAAGGCGGTTAAGCGCATCTTTTGCTACTTGAGTGGTACTCGGCTACTTGGGTTGTTTTATCCCAAGGGGGGATCTATACCGCCAAATTTGCATGCTTTTTCTGACTCAGATTGGGATGGTTGCTATGACACTCGTGTGTCTTCATGCTTGTTCGCTCATGTATATCTTAGTTGAGCAAGAAGTAGCCTACTCTGGCCACTTCTAGTTGTGAGGCTGAGTATAGGGCAGCTTTCATAGCGACTGTTGAGTGTGTGTGGCTCAGATGCCTTATGGCTGATTTGGGTGTTGGCCTGTCTTCTGCCACCACCATCTTCACTAACAGTCAGAGCGCATTGGCAGTTGCGAGGAACCTTTTGTTCCATGCTCGCACTAAGCACATTGAGGTGCATTATCACTATGTTAGGGAGAGGTTCTCTGCTGGGGAGATCAGCTTAGCATATGTGCCCACGCGGGAGAACATTGCAGACCTTTTCACGAAGGCTCTGCCTAGGGAGAAGTTTGAAGCTTTCTGGAAAGCTTTGGGCTTACTTCCTTTTGTGGAGTGATTTCCACACAGCTTGGCACTTCCTTATACATGAGTGCCAGCTCCTTGTTCACCGCATCACTCCCAGGGGGGATTTGTTGATATATTTAGGTAGTGATGTGTGTGAACACACTAAGACCACCGGGGCACTTTTTTCCCTCTTTAGGAGGTTTTTTCCCCCAGCTTGTATATACCCCTATTGCCCTAATGGGCTACTTATCTGTGTACATTCTCTAGTAATACATTCAGTATTGTGTGTTTGTGCTCCAAGCTTCTTCTTCTTCCTTGTGCTGTTCGCGTGCTTCCGCAGACATCTATCTCCAACACTAGTATGACAAAACTTGCTATTTTGGTCTATACACCTGCTAGTTCTTTTGTTCAGTGCTCATAATAGAGTAAAAATTTATAAGATTCCTTTTGAGGGAATTCAAATAGCTTAGATAGCTAATGATTACAAGTGGAAACATCTAAAATGATAAACTATGCTTTGAGAAATAAGTTTAGCAAACAAAAGCTTACCCCTGACTCTTTAGGGACTGAATAGTAGATGACTAGTGAGTACTTCGAAGGTGATTTCTCCCAGATGCCTAAATCAAACCTTAGGATTTTGAAAACACAAAGTAGACTTCAACTTGGTTCCAACAGGCCAAAGAGTATGAAAATTGGTTTAGTATTCACTGAGCTATGATCAGAGAAAGTTGACTATTTTGAGTAGTCATAATAGAGTAGTAGATAGAGATGTTCAATGAAGTATATGTATTATAAAACATGATTGTACAAGGTCATTGGCATTTTAATGATGCTCAATGATGATGGACTGAGTAAGCTATAGTGTGAGCCACTCAACTTCTACAAATGATCAAGAACTAAGCTCAGAATGAGGCACCATGGCCGCGAGATTTTACAATGTCTCTTTATAGGAGTTTTCTTCCATGTTTGAGTTTGAATTAAAACTTGGCTCCAACTAAAAATGACTCCTCTAATTTAGGAGTTATTCTCTCAATTTAGAGTCGTAACTAATATTCTTTCCAACTCCACGAGTTATAAACTTAAGATTCTCTTAATGATTTAATATTTTAATTGGTAAATGACCAAGTGGTTACAAGCCAAGGTTCACATGCCTCATCAAGTGATAGCTGCACATATTGTCTTCCATGCTAAGCCAAATGTGAAGCCTTGTATATTTGCACCAACAACTCCCCCTCAAGATAAACATTTTGGCTTGTTTTTCTTCTTCAATCTTCTTCGATGTCGTGTAATCCAATCATGGTATTAAACTTGCAAAGCTTAGTACCATCAAGTGCTTTGGTTAACAAATCAATACATTGCATATTTGTGGATACATATGCTAATTGAATCTCTTTGCTCAAGATTTTCTCTTTAACATAGTGATTGTGCACTTCTATATGCTTTGTTCTTGCATGATAAATGGGATTGGATACAAGATGCAAAGAACTAGTGTTATCACCAAAGATCATTGATGAATGAGTGTGAAGTCCCAAATCTGAATAGAGCAATCTAATCCAAATAGCTTCTTGTGTAGCATTTGCTAATCCTTTGTATTCAGCCTGTGTTGAAGATAGAGCAGCAGTTGGTTGCTTTTTAGAAGACCATGAGATAGGTTTATCACCTACAAAAGATAAATAGCCAGAAGTACTTCTTCTATTATCCTTACATCCTGCCCAATCTGCATCTGAGTACAATTTTATATCCAAATCTGATGTGTATGGGAAGTAAAGACCTTGATTTTGAGTACCTTTGAGATAGTTCAAAATTCTTTTACTAGCTTCCAAGTGAGGTGCTCTAGGTTTATGCATGAATTGACTCAGAACTCTTACTCCATAACATATGTCAATCCTTGTTAAGGTTGCATAGTTTAGATTCCCAACTATGCTTTGATAACCTGCAATGTCTTCAAGCAAATCACCTTCATGAGCACTTAGTTTGTGATTTACCTCCATAGGGGTGCTAGCTTTTTTTACATCCTCCAAGTGGAACTTATTCAACATGTTTTACACATATTTCCTTTGAGGGATGTAGATTCAAGAGTTAGTGTATACAAACTCAAGTCCAAGAAAATATTTCAAAAACCCTAGGTCACTGATCTTAAACTCTTGCATCATCTAGTTATTTATTTGTTTGATGCCATTGGCATCATTACCTGTAAGAATGATGTCATCCACATATACACATAAATATAGAATTTTTGAATTACTCTTCTTCACAAATAGTTTGCTCATCATGAATCCTTGGTCTTGAAGATAGGTTGTTAACCTATGGTTCCATGCCCTAGGTGCTTGCTTCAAACCATAAACAGCTTTGTTCAATTTGCATACATGATTTACCTTGTTTGGATCTTCATGGCCAAGAAGTCGAGCCATGTAAACCTCCTCTAAAATCCATCGATTGAGAAAATCATTTTTCACATCTAGTTGATTCATACTCCAATTTCTAGATGCAGCTACACTTACCAATATCTTGATGGTTGGAATCTTAGCCACAGGTGAAAAATTCTTCATAATCTATTCCTTGGGTTTGTGTAAAACCCTTAGCAACAAGCCTAGCTTCATACATGTTTATGGATCCATCTGAGTTCCTTGTGATTTTGTAAATCCACCTAGAACCAATTACCTTCATTGATGCTTTCTTGGGTACTAGCTCGCAAGTTTCATTCTCTTGGAGTGCTTCTATTTCTTCATCCATAGCCTCCTTCCATTCTGCTTTGGTACTTGCTTCTTCATATGAAGAAGGTTCTTCAAGTAATGAATCCCTAGTAAGATAAATAGAATGCTTACTGACTAGTAAAGTATCATACCCATATCTCATTGGCTTTTTAATCTCTCTTTGTGATCTCCTTAAGGATTGGTTGGATGACTCAAGTATGTCCTCCAACCTCTTCATCTTGACCTTGCATTTTGATTCCCATGCTTGAATTCCTCCAAGTTGATGGTGTCCTCATCATCTAATTTGATGTCTTCAATTGTGCTTGGCTCCTCCTTGGTTAGGCTTGGAAATTCTTCTTCCAAGTCATATGGAAATTTGAGATCCTTGCATTCACTTTCAAACCAAGAATCATTCTCATCAAACACAACATCTCTATTGACCATAAACCCTTTGTTGGATGGATTATAAAACCTGTATCCTTTTTTATTCATATCATACCCTATGAAGATGCATTTCTCTACCTTAGGGTCTAACTTACTTTTGATTTGAGGTGGAACATGCACATAAGCAACACAACCAAATATTTTGCAATGTTCAAGTGATGGTCTCCTACCATGCCATGCCTCATAAGGAGTCATCCCATCAAGGGACTTAGAAGGTAACCTGTTAATAAGATAAGTGGCAGTAGAAACACTCTCTGCTCACAAGTTATTGGGAAACTCCTTTTCATTTAGCATAGAACTAGCTATTTCCACAATGAATCTATTCCTCCTCTCTACTACTCCATTTTGCTCTAGAGTATATCTAGTAGTGATCTCCCTTTTGATACCTCTGTCTTGCAAAAATGCATCAAACTCATTGGAGAAGTACTCACCTGCTCCATCTGACCTTATCCTTTTTAAGCCTTTCCCTATTTGATTTTCCACAAGTGCAAGATACTTCTTGAAACAACTAAACACATCATCCTTATGTTTCATGAAATACAAGATATTCCACCTACTAAAATAATCAATAAATGACACATAATACCTTGAGCCCAAAATTGAGGGGTCCTTGCTGGTTCCCACACATATGTGTGGACAAGTTCTAAATAATCCTCATGCATATAGCCTTTCTTTGTAAAGGGTAACCTATGTGATTTACCAAACTGACATGCACCACATTTATAGATCATATGTTGCTTGGATACATTAGGTATCCCAAGTACATATTGATCTCTACATATTTGCTTCAATGTTCTCTCACCAATGTGCCCTAATCTTTTATGCCATATCTCTAATTAAGACAGTTTGATCCTTATAATTATAAAGTACAATGTTTCTTGTGTCCTCAAGCTCAAATGTAAATAATATACCTATTTTCTCTCCCTTTGCAATTCTTCTAAATCCATGTTGGGGGTCTTGCACAAAAGCTCCAAATTTATTGAACCTAACCTGCAAACCCTTTTCCACTATCTGTCCAAGACTCGTTAAATTCTTTGTGATAGTAGGCACATAAAGAACTCTACTCAACAGATTCCTATTCCCATAAGAATTATTGACATTTACTACCTTGACAACTGAATGCTTGGTATCATCACCTGTCTGCACTTGGTGCTTTCCTTTGGGCTCCTCAAGATCAAAAAGGAGAGCTACATTGCCTGCTACATGGTTTGAACAACCTGAGTCAATATAGAAGAGGTGCTCATCATTCATACCTTGTTTTAAAGTCATGTTCATAATGAGAAGAGAATCTTCTTGATCCTCTACATAGTTGTTGAAGTCTTTTCTTGATTTGTATCCTCCTTCATAATTGTTGTTGTCGCCATGGTTGTAACCTTGATTATAGTTGAATCTTCCTCTTGATTGTGAGTAGCCACCTCTTTGAAACCCTCTTCCTCTCTAGTTCTTGAAGTTCCTATAGCACTCATCTGTTGTGTGACTAGCGAATCCGCATATATTGCAAGGGAAAGAGTTGAAAGGTCTCCCCCTACCTTGCTTACCTCCTCTACCTCTTCCTCTTGAATTCCTACCTCTTCCTACATAGTTAGCTTGAGAAGTACCTTCATCTTCAACTTTCTTACTCTTTCTTTTATCTTTAGACTTTCCTTTATCTGTATAGAGGGTAGAATAATTGTTACCTCGATGGTTCTCCATTTTTTTTAGCTTGGCTCCATGGGTAAAGAGTTTTCCCATGCGAGTGGTAACATCAAGGATTTGCATATCCATATAAAGATCCATTGCAGTTGTGAAAGATTCCCACTTATCTTCTGCCTTGATGCCATTGATTATTTGTCTCACTATTTCCTCCTCTTCAATCTCCTCTTCTATGCTTTCCAATTGATCAGCCACATCCTTTATCTTGGTCACATACTCTGAAATTTTCGGCTTATGTTGTTTCCTTAGAGTAGTAAACTCCACCCACAATTGAGTTTTTCTAGCTCTTGTATTGGAAGAAAAATATGAAGATAGAGTATCCCAAGTCTCTTCGGAAGTTTTGAAATTAATAAGGTGAGGAAGAAGGAAGTCAAAATATGACCTGGCTAAAGCATTTTTGGCACACCATGGGTTGATTCTTTCTAGCTCCTCTCTTGTAGGTCATCCTTTGCTTCTAAATATGGGCATCTCCTCATCTCCTGATATGTATCCATAGAGGCTCCTTCCTTGTAGATAGGTCTTCATCCTCAAGGACCATGCTGGATAATTCTTCCTGTCCAATTTATCAATGAAAGAAGGAAAACCATCTCCGATTTTACCTCAACTTGCTCTCATACCATTGTTGTGAGAGATGGATGGATACCTCAAGGAAGTGAGGTGGTACTGATAAAACCTGCTTTGTACCTATCCTAATGCACTTCAGAGTTTGATAGTAGGCCTCTTAGCTGGCAAATGACACCAAGAAAGTACATATGTACTTTGGAGTTGATGCGTGAAAGAATCGAATCAAAACAGACTACTTCAAGAATTGCTAGTATCACAAGACTTGCTATTTTGGTCTATACACCTGTTGGTTCTTTTGAACAGTGCTCAGAGTATAGTAGCAATTGATAAGATTCCTTTTGATGGAATTCAAACAGCTTAGATAGCTAATGATTACAAGTGGAATCATCTAAAATGATAAACTATGCACTGAGAAATAAGTTTAGCAATCCAAAACTTACCCCTGACTTTTTAGGGACTGAATGGTAGATGACTAGTGAGCTCTTTAAAGGTGATTTACCCCTGACGGCTGAATCAAATGCCTTGAGATTTTGACAGCACAAGATAGACTTTGAGTTGGTTCCAACAAGCCAAAGAGTATGAAAAATGGTTGAGTATTCAATGAGATATGATTAGAGAAATTTGACTGTTCTGAATAGTCATAACAGAGAAGTAGACAAGAATTTTTAATGAAGTATATGTATTATAAAACTTGATTGTACAAGATCATTGGCATTGTAATGATGCTCAATGATGATGGACTAAGTGAGTTGTAGTGTGCGCGATGTGTATAAACAAACCAAGACCACTGGGGTACTTTTTTCCCTCTTTAACAGGTTTTCTTCCCCTGACTTGTATATATGCCTATAGCCCTAACGGGCTACTTATCTTTATACATTCTAGTGGTTATACATTCAATATTGTGTGTTGTGTGCCAAGCTTCTCCTTCTTCCTTGTGTTGTTTGTGTGCTTCTGCAGACGTCTAACTCCAACAATTGGTATCAAAGCAGGTCGCCACTTCATCTAGGGCATCGTCAACACCCCTCCAATCGCAATCTTAAGATCACACAAAATTTGGTGAGCATACTCAGGTCGATTAGGAGATCAAAACAACTTCACTTTGTGGTGCTGAAATTGTGATTTGACCTCATTGCGGCCTCCAAATGCACTATCATAGTGCTTCTACATGCTATTTTATCTTTTTGTGCCAAAGATATATACAAGTTTCGGTTCGCAAGTATAAGAATCTTAAAGTCTACTACAATTTTAGGAGAACTCGACAAGGTAGTACTGTTCAAATTTTTGAGATATAGTCAATTTTTTGCATCAAGGTATTTTAGTCAGTGGCCATGGCTGAAAGCAGTGATGTATTCCATATGTTGGCTTTTGAGGATACGTTGGATGGTATGAATTATCCATTATGGGCTTATATGATGCATTATGTATTGGTCACAAAAGGACTGTGGAATATTGTGCATGGTGTTGAAAAACATCCTATTACACTTGCAAATATACATGCTGAAGTTGATATTGATGGCATCAAAGATGGTGATGTTTTGCAGATTCTTGTTCGTGTTGTGGTTCCTCTTGCACCTACTATAGAGCAAATTTGTTGGGATGGTAGAGATGCTCAGGCACATGCATTGATAGCCTTGTTTGTCAAACATGTCGTTATTCCTCACATTCGCTCTTGCACAACAACTAAGGATGATTGGGATACAGTTACCACATTGTACTAGGCTAGGAATGAAGCTCGTGTTGCTTACCTCCAAAACTAGTCGGAGAGTGAGCATATGAGTGAAGGTGGTTCTATGGACAGTTTTATGAAAAAGATCAAGTATTTGAAGGAACAATTGATTTCTACTGATGAAGTCCTTTCGGACAGTTCACTTGTGTAGACTATTCCGAATGGTCTTCCCAACTCATATCAGAGGTTTGCTTCTACTCTTCGTTTGATGATGAAAGGCAATCCAAATGCCTTAACATTCAAATACTTAGTTTTTGGTGTGTTGTAGGAAGATCAATTCACGTAGAACAGGTCTATTATGTGTGTTTCAAATCAAGATTTCTTGGCTAGTCAGAAGGGCAAAGATTAATGGAGCTCATCTACTAGTAAGCAAAAATCTTGAAATGTTGCACATTCGAAGAAGGAAGACAAAGATGAGAAGAAATCAAAAAGAAAAAATTGTTTTGCAAATTCTACAAAGCAAGTGATCACGTCATTAAGAGCTATCTAAAATTGGCTACTAAAGAGGCAAAGACGAAAGAGGCTAGAATGGTTGTTGCAGAGGCCTCTACACCAAAAACAGAGTCTGCTAATCTTGCAGAATGAAGAATGAACATTTACTACTATTTGCAGTTTGACCCATCTTCTCATGAGTAGTGTATGTATGTAGTAGACTTAGATGTTTGGTTTTGTGATAGTGGGGCAACCAAACATATTACCTTGCTGCGTAGTTTCTTCACTTCACTCGAGCTTGCCCCTACAGGGAATACTGTCACATGCGCCAACAGCTCCTCTAATCCTATCATGGGAGTTGCTAAGATCATTCTGACTACTACTGATGGTAGTTCTTTCACTTTGTCAGATGCTTTATTTGTGCCAGGGATCAAGAAGAAACTGTTATCAGTTTTGACTTTAGCCAAGATTGGCTTGGTTGTGAAATTTGTTGATGACAAGTGTACAATTCATGATCTCTCAAATGGCAACATGATTATTGCTTCTGCCATTTTATGTCCTAGGCTGTATAAGCTCATAGACTATGAGAAATTTGTGAATGATTCAGCATGTGTAGTACATGATTCTTAGGCTATGTCAGATGCAAAGCTTGGCATGCACACTTTGGTCATCTGAATTTTGCTAGTTTGCTATGCTTGCAAAAATCTAAAATGGTGTCCTCTTTGCCCAAACTTGAGGCACCCGGTAAACATGTCTCTAAGGGCTGTAATTTGGGCAAAATGAAGCATTCCTCCTTTCCAAAAGATGGTTGAGTTGGAGCTACTTAGAAATTGCAGCTAGTTCAGAATGATGTTTGTGGTCCTATATAGACACCATCTTTTGGAAATTATCTTTACTTTGAGACTTTCATTGATGATTTTTTCCATGCATGCATGGGTATATCCATTGAAAGAAAAGTCCAAAAGTTTTTATGTGCTTCAAACACATTTTGGTATTGGTTGAAAATCTGTGAGCATGTAAAATGGGCACCCTCCATTCTGATCGACGGGGGGAATATATGTCTTTTGACTTTAATGCATTTTTGGTTGAATGTGGGATAAAACATTAGTGTACACTATTGTATACACCTCAAAAGAATGGAGTTTATGAACGAAAGAACAGGTCACTCATGGAGATGGCAAGGTGTATGGTCAAGAGTCAAGCTTTACCACATAGTTTTTGGTTTTAGGCTTTCATGTGTGCAATATATGTACTTAACATGTGTCCCACTAAAGCACTATAGTCTATCACTCCATATGAGGCTTGGCATGGTTGCAAGCCATCGATTGCTCATCTGCATGCTTTTGGTTGTCTTGCATATGCATTAGAGCCTGACCAACATCACATGAAATTGGATGATAAAGTGGTAAAATGTATTTTTGTGGGGTACAGTTCTGAAAGCAAAGGCTATAACCTATATAATTTACAAAATAAACACATTTTGGTTAACCATGATGTTGTTTTTGTGAGAGATGCTATTCAACCTTTACTTTCATGTATGAAGAAGACATTTGTTAGCTCCAAAGAAATGTATGATACTTTGCTTCCTTTTTTTACAAGTGGATAGTCTAGTGCTAGCCCTAATGAGGCAACTTCTCAACCTTTCCAGGTTTCATGTGATGATGTAGATCATTGCATTTCTAATGTAGATTTGCATGATGCACTTGTTGATGAGAGAACTGATATTGAGGAGGCAAAAAATATGCCAAAATGGTTGGTGTAGACTTTGCATGACAACAAATTAGATGCACCTCTATCATACCATTCTCATTCAGACCCTCAAAATGCTCTTTTGCATCACATTGCTATGCTCTGGCTACCTCTAGTCTCTGTGATGAGAATGGGCCTATTTCATTTGATGAAAAAAAAATTCAAAAGATTGGATGGGTGCTATGCAACCTGAATATGATGCTATAATGAAGGATGGTACTTGGTCCTTATGTGACTTTCCTCTTCACAAGAAGGCCATTGGCACTAAGTGGGTATACAAGCTGAAGCAACCTGATGGAACAATTGATAGGTATAATGCTAGGCTTGTTGCAAAGGGTTATGCGAAGGAAAGAGGCATTGATTTTGATGAGACCTTTGTACCCACATTCCAAATGACTACAATTCATAGCATCTATGCACTTGCAGCGCATCATGGTTGGAATGTACATCAATTGGACATTAAACCTAATTTATGAATGGTGACTTGCATGAAGAAGTGTATGTTTGTCAACCCCGTGGTTTTTTGCAGAAAGGGCATGAAAACTAGGTGTGCAAATTAAAGAAGGGATTATATGGTTTAAAGCAAGCACCACATGCTTCATATGAAAAGATACATGCCTATTTGATTGCACACGGTTTTGAGAACAATTTAACTAAAATTACCTTATATGTTAAACATGCTAATGATGTGCTTCTGATCATTGTTGTGTATGTTGATGGCATGCTGGTCAATGGTCCTCATGACAAGCATATTGCTGATTTCAAGGCTGATTTGCATGCATCATTTGAGATGTCTAATTTGGGGCATTTGCATCATTATTTGGGCATTCCGTTTATGCAAGTTGATGGTGGAATAACTTTGTGTCAAACGAAATATATTGACACATTATTGGAGTGTTTTGGCCTTGAGGACTGTAAGCCTATTGCCACTCCTATGGAGACAGGTTTATGATTGAGTCTTCATGATGCTGGAGATGCATTTGATCTTGTTCTCTATCAGTAGGCTTTTGGATGCTTGATTTACTCATGCATTACTCAGCTAGATATTTAGTTTGCTATCTCACAAATGATCAGGTTCATGCATTGCCCAAGTGTCAAGCATTTCTAGGTGGTTAAGCACATCTTTTTCTACTTGAGTGGTAATGGGGGAATTGGATTGTTTTATCCCAAGGGGGGATCACTATCACCAGATTTGCATGCTTTTTTTTTAGCAGTGACTGGGTTGGTTTCTATGACACTCGTATGTCCACTAGTGGCTTTTGCTTCATGCTTGGTAGCTCATGTATATCTTGGTTGAGAAAGAAGCAGCCTAGTGTGGCCACTTCTAGTTGTGAGGCTCAGTATAGGGCAACATTCATGATGATTATTGAGTGTGTGTGGCTCAGATGCCTTATGGCTGATTTGGGTGTTGATCAATCTTCTGCCACCACCATCTTCACTGACAGTCAGAGTGCATTGGCAGTTGTGAGGAACCATGTGTTCCATGCTCGCACTAAGCACATTGAGATGCATTATCATTATGTCAGGGAGAGGTTCTCTGTTGGTGAGATCAGCTTGGTATATGTGCCCACCAAGAGAACATTGCAGAACTTTTCATGAAGGCTTTGCCTAGGAAGAAGTTTGAAGCTTTCCACAAAGCTTTGGGATTACTTCCTTTTGTGGATTGATTCCACATAGCTTGGCACTTCCTTATACATGAGTGCTAGCTCCTTCTTCACCGCATCACTCCCAGGGGGGGATTTGTTGATATATTTAGGTATTGATGTGTGTGAACACACAAGGACCATGGGGGCACTTTTTTCCCTCTTTAGCAAGTTTTTTCCCTCGGCTTTTATTTATACCTCTAGCCTTAACGGGTTACTTATCTTTGTACATTCTAGTGGTAATAGATTCAGTATTGTGTGTTGTGCTCCAAGCTTCTCCTTCTTCCTTATGTTGTTCGCATGCTTTCGTAGATGTCTAACTCCAACAGAGCTAAAGCCCCATATCCCATCTCTTTGAAAATATGTTTTGGTAAAATGTTCACACCTGACCCACCGTCCAATAAAACTTCATCAAACACTCTCTTCTTATATTGTGCTTTAATGACTAGTACTACAAAATCCACATCTGCTAAATCAGTATTATTGACTGATGTTGAAACTGTAGGCATATTTTGTGGCTCTCACTATTGCCCAACCAACTTCTTCAACAACTTTTCCTTAAAAGCTTGCACTAAAGATAATAACTAATCCAAAGATAATTGCACAAGAGAATTATTAATTACCTCAAACCAATCATTGTCTTGCTCTTTCTTAATGTGCACCCTATCATCCTTCTTTTGTGTGTGAGTGGGCAGTACCTATCGTCAAATTTTGATAATATATGTATTTTATCTTGCTTGTCTTGATCTTTCTGGATCCATTTATGTACCTGATCCCTAATCTGCCTTTGTTCTTGCTAATCGATTGGACCTTTATTTTTTATCTTGTTACTGCCAAAACTTCCACATCCTTCATCTAATTACTACATTGTCTACAATCTTTGATAAATCGATTACAATGACATTTGCCTAAGCAGCTTGTCGGGCCTGTTGTGGTTGTGGCCCTTGTTGGTTATTCTAGTTATACTCAAATAATTGGTATACCTCTTTTCTCTCTATGCTTAACCCATAATGGGAAATTGGGACCAATCCAATGATCTGAAGCAGAGCAACACCCACATGACATTACTCTCGCTGGCCATTCTTGTTGATTTCCTTGCTGACTTTCTTAGTGATTTCCTTGCTGATTTCCTTGATCTCTCCATGGAGGTCTCCCTTGCTGTTGCCTGTGAAAACCACCTCGTCCTTGAATCGGAATGGCTTGATTCGCTGCAACCTCATTGTTACGTCTATTATCGTGCCTTGATTGTTGACCTCTATGCTTTGGATTATACCATCATTCACTTGTGGTATGACCTTCTTTCTCACATATCTGACAAAATCTTTTTTCTTTAGGCACAAGCATTGAATACACATGCTTCTTTAAACAGCTAATTAGAGCTTCCTCCTTGTCTTATTTCCATTTTGATTTGTGATGTGTTCATATAGAAACTTCTTCTTCTTCACTTTTTGAATCCTAGTTGGTCATAGCTATTCGAGAATTTGATTCTATATTGGATTCTTCATTAGAGCTCGAATCACTATACTTCTTCTTTGTTCTACCAAACCTCTTTTCTACCCTGGTAGCTGCTACTACCAACACATCAAAGCCATTGGCTATATCAATACTAGCTATGGCATGCCTAATACTACTTCTTAATCCTTTTAGAAAATAACATGCTAACATCTTGTCAATAGGTCTCTCATTACCTTGTAATCTTTCCATCAAAATTCTAAATTTCGAAGCATAATCTTCTACCAACATATTTTTCTATCTAATTGCTTTAAGTTTTCTTAGAAAATAAAAAGGATTCTTTTCTCTCCTAAATCTTTGCAAAAATGATGTTCCTAATGCATCATAAGTAGCAAAATGAGCAATACCATACTGGTTGAACCAAGTCAAGACATTTCTTTCTAGTGTGGTTGCAAATTGTTGTAGTTTAACTGCATCATCGTATAATGTTGGATAACCATTGGATGTCCATTTGATTTCAAACTAAACAACATGGCAATCTGAATTTTCTTTTGATCCTCCTTGAAAACGCACTACTTTGACTTTGAGATTAGGAGGTGGTTGTGCGATAGGCAATGGTTGAGGTGTACCCCTAGGTCTTTGCTTGGTAGTCCCTACAAGTGGGTCGAATTGGAGTTGCCTTTTTACTCTCACAACTGCTTCTGTCAAGATCAATGCTCCTAAAATTCTACCCACCAGCCTTGCTTCTACTACACCTAATCCTCCTCCCTCTTCTTCAAATTCTGAAATTGAATCTTCTTGTGCCTTATACTAGTCATATGAATCAGGAAATGGATCCATGTTACCAGCTTGAGTTTGCACTCATGTGAAATATACTTTACCAACTTTTCGCCGCCTTTGCAACATTCATTTCTTGCTTCTTTGAGCAATCACAGCAGGATCGTCAAATGTGTTGGGGTTCTTCAACACATTACTACTCACTCACAATAAGAATATAATACACACACAAGTGCATGCTCAGATTGAACAAAAACTACGAAAATATTAAATCATTCAAATATAGAACATGAATACTAATCAAGGAGTACATAATTAAAATCATCTTCTTTGCAGAATACCCAAAAAGTTCACGTAGTTTTGCCTCTTTTTCATCCTAACTAAGTCTTAATAAAGAAATGAAGCATTCGCATCACATGAATACAACTATTTTTTCATCATGCGACAATCATTAAAACTATATATAACTAATTGTCAAAAGTCAGACTCAGTAAAGATCCGATTCAATAGAAATCCGATTGAGATCATTCCGATCTACCAAATCAGCTACATACTTGGTTAATAGGTTAGCATGTAAAGCTTTGCACGGTATGACACCATATGAAGCTTGGTGGGGTAAGAGGCCTACCTTAGATCATTGCAAAGTTTTTAGATGTTTGGCCTATGCATATGTGCCATCTCAGTTGAGGCATAAATTGGAACCTAAAGCTGAAAAATATGTGTTCATTGGATATGATGATAAACAAATGGGTTATAGGTTGTGGAGTCCATCCACAAAGCAATTTCTTGTATCAAAAGATGTCACATTTTATGAGCAAGGTACGTGGTATGCAGGAACAATCAATAATCATGCAGGTAATGAAGAAGTTTTGAATCAAAAGAAAGGTAAATCAAAGGTTCAGATATTTGATGAAGAAGAGAACAATGAAGTACAAGTTGAAGTTGAACAAGTGCCAAGGTTTGATCCAGAATGTGATGAACTAGAAACTTCAAGAAGTGGAGAACTCAGAAGGTCATCCAGACACAAATGGCAACCTACAAGGTATAGCTATGACACTTCTTTTTTGACTACCAAAGACTATGCTTACATGATGAAAGCAGATGAAGACCCTTCTACATATGAAGAGGCAAAAGGTAAGGAAAATTGGGAGAAAGCTATGCAGGAAGAGTATGATGCATTGATGGAAAATGAGACATGGGATTTGGTTCCTAAACCAAATAATCAGGAGATCATTGGATGCAAATGGGTCTACAAAACAAAGAGGTATGTACATGGAAGTGTGTCTAGATATAAAGCTAGACTTGTTCTGAAAGGGTATTCTCAGACATATGGTATAGATTACGATGAGACCTATAGTCCTGTGGCAAAGATGAAAACCATCAATACACTCATAGCCATTGCTGCATGTAAAGGTTGGAGACTATGTCAATTAGATGTGAAAAATGCTTTTCTAAATGGTTATATTTCAGATGATGTTTTCATGGAGCAACCACAAGGGTTCAGAGATAAAAGGTATTCAAAATATGTATGTAAGCTCAAGAGAGCTTTGTATGGTTTGAAGCAGGCCCCAAGGGCTTGGAATTATGGACTTGTAAAGTTCTTGAAGGAACTTGGTTTCCAAGTATCTAAAGCTGATGGTAGCTTGCTTGTCAAAGGAAGTGATGATGGATTCATTACATGTGCATATATGTTGATGACATAATTCTTATAGGTACATATGAGAAGGGCATACAAAGCCTCAAGAAACAAATGGAGAAAGAATTCAAGATTAGTGACTTGGGAGACTTGTCATATTTCTTGGGCATGGAGATCTCATATACTCAATCTGGAGTGTATGTGACTCAAGAAAGGTATTTAGAGAACTTCTTGATCAAGTTTAAAATGGAAGATTGCAAGGTAGCACCTACTCCAATGGAGGTGAATCACAAATTGAGCAAACATGGAGGAGAAGAATTCAAGGATATGAAGTTATATCAAAGTCTGGTTGGTAGTCTAATCTATGCTACATTAACTAGGCCTGATTTGTCATATGCAGTTGGAGTGTTGTCTCAATTCATGCATTGTCCTAGGAAAGAACATTAGGTTGCAAGACAAAGAGTGTTGAGATACATTAAGGGTACATTCAAGGAAGGTTTGTAAAATGTTTTTACATCAGATACAAACATCAAGATATATATTGATACAGATTGGGCAGGTAATCCTGATGATAGGAGATCAACATATGGATACTTGTGTTATGTGGGAGATAAGTTAATCTCTCGGTGTTCTAGGATGCAACATACAATTGCTTTATCATCTACAAAGGCAGAGTATAAAGGTATGGTTGAAGCTGCAAAGGAAGTCATATGGTTAAAGACTCTCACGAAGAGTTTTGACATTATTCAGAGTACACCCACTATTCATGGAGATAATATGAGTTCATTGTATCTAGCTACTAACCCTGTTTTTCATGCTAGGACTAAACACATTGAGATTCAATATCACTTCTTAAGAGAGAAGGTGATTGATAAGGATATTGAAGTCATACATACTTCAACAAAAGATCAGATTGCAAATATGCTAACAAAAAGCTTGGATGGACCAAAGCTTCAAAGATTCAAAGACATGGCAAGTATAAAGAAGATAGAGAAAACCTCAACTGATGATTGAGGGGGAGCTGTTCGTGCAAGTCAACCACCAATTGATGTTTTGGATGAAGGATTGAAGTCAAAGATTGAAGAAAAGATTAGCCTATGAAGCTTGAAGATAGTGCACATTCAGAAAATGAAGACTTGTATACATATGTACATTAAACTTATAGTTACCTCACTTATACCTTTGTTATGGTCATGAGCTTGTACATATATGCCTATATATACAAGTAAAAATTCAGGGCAAGTATGAGAGAGCATGAGATAAGAAGAATTAGATGTTGGAAGAGTTATTAGACACTTTATAAGTGAAGGAGATCTCTCTCATCATTCAGTTGTAAAATTTTTCAGAGAAGAAGAAAAATTGCACCCGATCTTTTGCTGAGTACTCCTTCTGTGTTTTATCTTTTGTGAAATGCTTTTGTAAAATTCTAAGTCTATAGTTGATTGACCTCTGTACAAGTTTTGAGATCCTGATTGTGATCAGGCTGAGAGAATTGAGAGTAGGAACATTTACATGTGTAAATGTGAAGAAGTGAAGTTGCAACATGCGCAAAATTCAATGCTAATGTTTTGGTTAGTTCTCCTTCTATAGTGTAATGTTTTGAGTGAGCACACACTCATTCTTTAATTTGGAAGGTAAGCTACCTATGGCTAAAAGCATTGGAATAAATGGGTTGTAATTTGAGAGAAATATGCATTAAAAGTTACAGGTGTCAAAGTCGACTATAGAGAAATACAATTTTAGACATAGGTGGATTGTTTGAATCATTTCTAAAGATCTAATGAGTCTTTTGTGATGATTTAACTTGGAGAAGGTGCACAATCTATAGCAACACCTTGTACAAAGTTTCATTAGAAACTTTACACATTTGATTAGTCAATGAGTGAGTTATGTGTAGCAGACGTTCTGAGTAGTAACTCTCTTCACAGTTAGTTCAATATTTTATAATCTGGTATTGATCCTCCAAATTGGTAAATGTTTTGAGTTATCCTAGAAGTGTTCTAACATCAAGGATAGCGTCTTCTTTTGGAGATTAACACTCTCTATCACTATGCAGACAAGAGAATGACCCATAACTCTCTATCCTTTCGGGACTAGCCATGACCTGTGGAGTTCATTGTAGACCACATATGTATGTGGAACCTTCAGTACTCTTTTAGAACCTTCCACTAGATTCTATTAGTGGAATCTACTAGTGTTATTAGTGATCATGGCTTATGTTAAGGCACTCTAGGTTGAACTTAACTCTTTAACCCAAGACCTCCTCCTTCCTATCCTTGAGACTTGACAACTAGGCTTAGTCTCTTTTTTTTTAAATACTCCTGAAGTAACTAATCTTACCATAACTCCAAGCCACGTCCAAACTAATTTATAGCATCACCCCCTTCCCCTTGAAAAATACATTCTTTCCCAAGCCCATGGTCCGAATTCAAGATCATGGTTGTCATATCTCTGATTCGCCTCTTTATTTAAAAGGAAACCGTGTGGTGAGCTGGACAAAATCCTCCGAAGACAGAAATTGAAATGCCATACATGCAACTATAAACAATGTTACAACTTGTTTCAACATAAATGCTTTAAATTGGAAGAGGCGAATTCAAAAAATAGGAACGAGAGGCATAATCCCTTTGTCTTGGTTCCATTAGCATATGTTTGATTTTAAGGCTGATTTGCTTTAATATTTGGGCATTCAATTTACGCAAGTTTAGAGCATTCAAAATGAGGGCACGAGGAAACGAGAACCACCCATGCACTTGATAGAAGAAGAGAAGTACCATTGCCTACTTACGCAAAGAAATGAGAACCACCATTGCCTACTTGTGCGATGGGTATGCTACCTAGTTCTGTGGTGTTTTATGCAAAGTGCCACGAACACAAGTTCTATCATTTGTTGATTCTTTTCATGGGATTTAACTCAGCAAGAAGAGTCCCTCAATACTACGTCTATCTTGTGCCTCCATAATAATTTGGCTTATGGGCATGCATATATTCTTGTGTGGTTGCTATGGCTCTTTGTAAAACTGTTCCAATCACACATAGGAATGAATTTGAGGAGTCCATCTATTGTAGCAGCATGTATTTGTCTCAACATGAAATGCATTAGTGTTCAATCTCAGAAGAGGAGACAAGAAGAGAACCAAAAAAAATTAGAGTTGCACTGTGAAGGGACTCCATGGGCTCTATTTACAGCATAGCAAAGGGCACGTGGCAGCAGCCAATGTTATTTTACCGTGAGAAAACTTATTAGCCTCTGAAAATCAACAAGGCTGTTTTAGCGAAAGCAATTTTTATTCGTAGTTTTAATATCAAAAGCGTTCAAGGAACGCCGTGATTTGAGTTACACCAGCGATCGTTTCCGGAAAAGCATCAGCCCATGCTTTTCATCAAAGCTGCTTTTCGGGCGATGCTATATAATAGGACACAGGCGAAGTTCCAGTGGAGTCCCTCGACAGCAGCAAGCTTCGACTTCTAGTCATCATTCTGGTGCAAGCTCGCGCCTGATCGCTATCTCCGGGTACAAAAATCAGGCTTCCTTCGTCTTCGTCTGTTCCACCTCGTCGTTCGCAGCACCCAGCAGAGAACATGAACACGTCAGAGGAGTTGAAGGTAAAGCTCAAGTCCGCCGACGATGAGCTCTTTGAGGTGGAAGAAATCGTAGCGCTGGAATCTCGAACCATTAAGGACATCGTCGAGGATATTGGTACAGATTGCGTCATTCCACTCCTGAATGTCTCGTCACAGATCTTGTCCAAGATCATTAAGTATTGTCGCTACCATGCTCTGGAGGTGCCCAACAAGGGTGAAGGCGATGGCAAACGCCCCGCCCTTTTCGAAGAGGATGTGACGCATTGGGACGGCAAGTTTCTCGAGGTTGATCAGGCCACACTTTTCGATCTCATCCTGGCTGCTAATTATCTCAACATCCAGTCTCTTCTGGATTTGACTTGTCAGCGTGTTGCAGACATGATCAAAGAAAAAACGCCAGAGGAGATTAGAAGAGCCTTCAATATTGAAAATGATTTTACTCCTGAGGAAGGAGAGGAGGTTAGGCGTGAGAATCAATGGGCCTTTGAATGATTGTACTGTGTATTCTTGAAAACTTTGGGGAGAAATATTGCTCTTCCTGACGTTACCTTTGATTGATTGTACTGTGTACCGAAAAGCTTTGAGGAGAAATGTGGACAATCCATCCAGTTTTGTGAATGGTTTATGGTTCTCGCTCATCTCAAATTGCGTCTGTTCCGTCATTACAGTACAATTCCATCGCCTTTTAGATTTCGAGGAGAAATGCTCTTCTTGGCGTCAATTATGTGAAAGGGGAAATCTAAGTTGAGGAGATTAAGTACTGTCAAACGTTGGATGTAAGTTAAGGTGCATGGCATAAATTGAGGAAACATAACATGAATTGGGGAAGAGGAAGGAGACTGCATAGAGCTTGTGTACAGAGGTACGACCTGCAAGCAGAGTAACCATCTTGGGGTGCAAGCTGAGTGAGGAACCCTATTTTTGTTTTATGATTGAGCTAATCGGGAATAGGAGGGAGTTAGAGGATGGGGGCAGAGAGCTTATTCCTATGTTACTTTTGTGAACTTAAGGATAAAAGATATATGAGAGAGAGAGAGAGTGATAATATATGGAGCAAAGCTCTCATATTTGCTAATGCATGGCCTTCCCAGCTCCATCCATTACGGAGCTTTATCACGGATACTATACACCTTGGAATCATCATGGTCATGAGCACTTCAAGGTGTACGTGGTGTTCCATGTGGTGTACCACGTGGCGTACCTACATCTGAGGTACTCGCTCTAAAAGTAGAGGTAGGCAACACAAGATCTGTCGCACTACCTCCACAATAGCCGCCTCTTCCAAAGCTACCTGTACATCACTCTTAGAACCTGATGCTCCAAAGTGTGACCTAAACCTACGAGACGGGCCAGCACCTCTATCGTGTTGAGGTCTCGAACGCACACGTCTACTACTAGAGCCACTAGGGGATGGATGAGGAGATGGTCGTGGTGTAGTCAAAGCTAGAAGACATACCTTTTTAATGTAAAGGAAGTTCGGCAATAGCCTACTCTCCCGGACTTGAATTAAATAAAGAAAAGTACAAGAGAAGGGGACTAGTGCCCACGGGACCCCCCAAATCCCACAAAGCAGGGGAAGCTTTTACAGAGCTTAGATGACATTACAAAGAAGGTTAATTACCCTCTCATCACCCTCATGTGGGACCCACTTGGGTTTGAGCTTGTTATCAATCAAAAGGAGTACTTGATGATGCCTAAAGGGGGGGGGGGATTTTTTACAGTTGACAATCCTTTTGCCAAGGAGGAACAGCGATTTCTCAATTGACCACTCCTTGGGGGAGTCACCGAAGTTGAAAGCACATCTTTCCCGCCATATTTTCCATAGAACCTCCCCTCTGATGGCGTTCCAGAGAGTCGCGGAGCAGCCGATCGCTTCTCCCAGTAGGGCTTGTTGCCAACTGAGACGTTTTTGAAGTCTAATTCTCTTTCCAACCACCTGCCAGAGTCTGTTGGAGTTGGGGCAGGTAAAGAAGATGTGTGAAACATCTTCGATAGACCGGTGGCAGCGTTTGCACCAGGGAGGGATCCCACAAATTTTGCTAGCCTTAAGGTTGGTCCAGATTCCGTGATGAAGAATTTGCCATAAGAGGACAGACTTTTTGATTTCTATGAGGGGGTGCCAGATAGCCATGAACTTCATGTCCCACCGAAGCCGCGTCCATGACAGGCACCACTTTTTGTTGAGGTTAACCTGATAGTCGATCGTTTCTTTGATGTTCGGGATTTTTGATAGACATGCCATTTGAGACCAAGCGAACTCGGCATGTCGTGTCCCATGAGAAGGCGAACTTTGTTTTCTCGCCCAGAAGACATACCTTCCATGGTGGTGGCAGCAGCCAATGTTATTTTACCGTGAGAAAACTTATTAGCCTCTGAAAATCAACAAGGCTGTTTTAGCGAAAGCAATTTTTATTTGTAGTTTTAATATCAAAAGCGTTCAAGGAACGCCGTGATTTGAGTTACACCAGCGATCGTTTCCCGAAAAGCATCAGCCCTATCCCACATGCTTTTCATCAAAGCTGCTTTTCGGGCGACGCTATATAATAGGACACAGGCGGAGTTCCATTGGAGTCCGTCGACAGCAACAAGCTTCGACTTCTCGTCATCATTCTGGTGCAAGCTCGCGCCTGATCGCTATTTCCGGGTACAAAACTCAGGCTTCCTTCGTCTTGGTCTGTTGCACCTCGTCGTTCGCAGCACCCAGCAGAGAACATGAACACGTGAGAGGAGTTGAAGGTAAAGCTCAAGTCCGCCGACGATGAGCTCTTTGAGGTGGAAGAAATCGTAGCGCTGGAATCTCGAACCATTAAGGACATCGTCGAGGATATTGGTACAGATTGCGTCATTCCACTCCTCAATGTCTCGTCACAGATCTTGTCCAAGATCATTAAGTAGTGTCGCTACCATGCTCTGGAGGTGCCCAACAAGGGTGAAGGCGATGGCAAACGCCGCGCCCTTTTCGAAGAGGATGTGACGCATTGGGACGGCAAGTTTCTCGAGGTTGATCAGGCCACACTTTTCGATCTCATCCTGGCTGCTAATTATCTCAACATCCAGTCTCTTCTGGATTTGACTTGTCAGCGTGTTGCAACATGATCAAAGAAAAAACGCCAGAGGAGATTAGAAGAACCTTCAATATTGAAAATGATTTTACTCCTGAGGAAGAAGAGGAGGTTAGGTGTGAGAATCAATGGGCCTTTGAATGATTGTACTGTGTATTCTTGAAAACTTTGGGGAGAAATATTGCTTTTCCTGACGTTACCTTTGATTGATTGTACTGTGTACCGAAAAGCTTTGAGGAGAAATGTGGACAATCCATCTAGTTTTGTGAATGGTTTATGGTTCTCGCTCATCTCAAATTGCGTCTGTTCCGTCATTACAGTACAATTCCATCGCCTTTTAGATTTCGAGGAGAAATGCTCTTCTTGGCGTCAATTATGTGAAAGGGGAAATCTAAGTTGAGGAGATTAAGTACTGTCAAACGTTGGATGTAAGTTAAGGTGCATGGCATAAATTGAGGAAACATAACATGAATTGGAGAAGAGGAAGGGGACTGCATAGAGCTTGTGTAGAGAGGTACGACCTGCAAGCAGAGTAACCATCTTGGGGTGCAAGGTGAGTGAGGAACCCTATTTTTGTTTTATAATTCAGCTAATCGGGAATAGGAGGGAGTTAGAGGATGGGGAATAGGGCAATATAGGAGTGAACATCATTGTGCATGACGAGAGAGAGAGAGAGAGAGAGAGAGAGAGAGAGAGAGAGAGAGAGAGACTTATATGGTAGAAGAAGATCAATAGTTGGGAACAAGTTGAAGAAGATACCAATGGCAAGAGTTAGACCTGAAGGAGGTCATGGAATATTTATCAAAACAATAGTTATGAGATTTATCTAATCACTTTCAAATAGATATCATTGTAATGAGGCCTTCATCCTCTAGATGATGACAAATTCTCGGACCCTTACCCACCTTCATTCGTGCGTCTTCATAATAATAGATGTGGAAGAAGATGAATTAACCCAATTTTCACGAAGCAACAATGCTAACTTATTAATCCATCATAGAAGCACGACTTCTTGGTTGATGAGCAACGCGTATATGTTTCTTAAGCACAACGACAGAAGTCTTTGTCAAGAAATTCATAGGACTAGAGGCATCATAGATATGCATATGTGGGACCAGGGCAAGATGCCAAAGCTTAGGCCTTAATAGTCCTATCTCTAGAGTTAATTGGAGTCCACATATGTATGTCAAACCTCCACTACTCCTTTAGCACCTTCCAATAGAGTCTATTGGTGGAATCTACTAGTGTTAGTGGTGCTCATGGCTATACAATACATTCTTCCCCAAGCCCATGCTCCAAATTAAAGAGCATGGTTGTCATATCTCTCATTCGCTTGTTTATTTGAAAGGGAACCGTATCCTGAGCTAGATCCCTACCCAAATCATTCTAAGTACCATCTATCTTGCACTTGACAGTCTAGACTACTTTATAGCATCACCCTCCCCCTTGAAAAACGTTATTTCCTTAGAAATATGCTTCAAGTTGCAACTGTACAATACATTCTTTCCCAAGCCCATGGTCCGAACTCAAGATAATGATTTTTATATTTGTGATTTGCCTCCTTATTTAAAAGGGAACCCTATCTTGAGCTGGGCAAAATCCTCCGAACAACAATATTGAAATTGTTAGATATGCTCAATACCCCACCCTCATGTGACCGCAAATGATCCATGGTGCTCTAAGTTGTAAGGCCCCCATTATGAGGAGAAGCCATTATGAGAGCCCGAACATTTGTGAAACCTAACTTCCAAGTTGGATGAGGTCTATGTGTGACCGTTCATGGTTGTAGATGATGTTTGTGAGCCTAGCCGTTAGGTTAGGTATGGCATAAACTTCTAAGCCATTAGGTTGCCATTTAAGGTGAAAATAAAGGCCTTGTGGTGTCGTACGGTTTCCCCATAGAACCTTAACAGGGGGAGTGCAGAGGGGGGCTTGCCCCCTTCTACGGGGTCCAGGGGGCCTATCGCCCCGGCCCGTAGGGCCGAGATAGTAGGACTTCTGGTCGTGGAGATATTGTCAGATCAGATATTTTACCGACTATTTTGTATCTCCCGACTACGTTTATCTATAGCAAATCGCCTTATAAAAGCTATATCAGCACCTCCCACGTTGAGCTTTACATAGCATTGCGCACTAGTAAGCCCTTCATCTAGAGTCTATCTAGATTGCCATCTAAGCTCCACATTAGGAGCGCACGGGTGGAAAGCACCATCATTGTAACTGCATTACGCTTGGCAATCTGAGAATTTGAGTTCTCTATCTCTGAGTCTGCATCTATCTTTGTCTGCGTTAATTCTCTCAAATCTCTCTACAGGTCTATTCCGCTGTGCTGTTATTTTCTTACATGGTATCAGAGCTCAGGAGGCTCTGAGTGGTGCAGAAGTAGAAACATAAATGTTGTAGAGGTCTAAACGACAAAAGAGAGAAAACGTCAAGTGATGCGTCATCATTTACGACTAGAGGTCAAGGTGGTTCATCAACAGGAGTAGGTGGCGCACAAGTAGGAGCAGGAATTATGCTAGTCATCCCAATGTTGCGGATACGCCCACCAGCCTTCATAGAAGGTAAACTTGATGGTACGAACTACACCCTGTGGAAGTTCAAAATCACTTCTATTCTTGATTCATATGAGCTTTTGGAGACTGTTTTTGGGACTGATCATGAGCCCCAAGAAAGACCTTATCCAAATAATCCTGATCGAATCACTACAAGAAAAAGGGGGGCGTAGCGACGCCCCCGAATCGGGAAAAAAACGAAAACTGTCGCTTATGCGACGAAGTCGTCGCACACGCGACGGTAAAAATTTTGGATTTTTTTTTTTGGCCGACCATCGTCGCATAAGCGACGATAACGTCGCATAAGCGACGCTACTCAAGAAGCGTCACTAGCACATTCGCTGGTTAGCGACGCACTTAGCGACGTTTGCAAACTGCAGAGCGTCGCATATGCGACGCTCTGCAATGTAAAAAAAAAAGTTCAATTCTCCCGGCACATTTGTGCCGGGGCTTGGACGCGAGGAAGAACACTTAGACCGAGAGAGAGAGAGAGAGAGAGAGAGAGAGAGAGAGAGAGAGAGAGAGAGAGAGAGAGAGAAAGAGCGCGCGAGAGGGAGAGAGAAAGAGCGCGTGAGAGGGAGAGACAGAAGCGAGTCCATTGACAGGTATGCGCACACACACACTTACACACACACATATGTACACACACATATACACGCATAGACACACACACACACACATACGCATAGACACACACACACATACTCACAAATACACACACAGACACACATACACAATGCATAATGCATACACATACACACATGCACACATAATGCATACACATGCACACACATATACATGCACACACACATACATATGTACACACACATATACACGCATAGACACACACACACATAATGCATACACATGCACACACATACATGCATACACACATACACATGCATAATGCATACACATACACACATGCACACATAATGCATACACATGCACACACATATACAAATGCACACACATATACATGCACACACACATACACATGCACACACACATACATATGTACACACACATATACACGCATAGACACACACACACATACACATAGACACACACACATACACACAAATACACACACATAGACACACATACACAATGCATAATGCAACACATACACACATGCACACATAATGCATACACATGCACACACATATACACATGCACACACATATACATGCACACACACATACACATGCACACACACATACATATGTACACACACATATACACGCATAGACACACACACACATACGCATAGACACGCACACACATACACACAAATACACACAAATACACACACATAGACACACATACACAATGCATAATGCATACACATACACACATGCACACATAATGCATACACATGCACACACATATACACATGCACGCACATATACATGCACACACACACATACACATGCACACACACATACATATGTACACACACATATACACGCATAGACACACACACACATACACATAGACACACACACACATACACACAAATACACACACATAGACACACATACACAATGCATAATGCATACACATACACACATGCACACATAATGCATACACCTGCACACACATATACACATGCACACACATATACACATGCACACACATATACATGCACACACACACATACATATGTACACACACGTATACACACATAGACACACACACATAATGCATACACATGCACACACATATACACATGCACACACATACATGCACACACACATACACATGCATAATGCACACATATGCATACATACATAATCATGCATACACACACATACACATGCATACACACACATATGCATACATACATGCATACACATACTTACATAGACACATACACACACATAGATACATACACACACATACACATGCATACACACATACAAACATATATACACACACACATATACACATAGACACATACACACGTAATGATGCATACACACATACACATGCATACATACATAATGATGCATACACACACATACATATGCATACACACACATATGCATACATACATGCATACCCATACACACATAGACACATACACACATATAGATACATACATATACATAGACACATACACACTCATAGACACACACACATACACATAGACAACACACACATATACATACACACATACACACATAGACACATACACACATAATGATGCATACACACACATACACATGCATACACACATATATGCATACATACATGCATACACATACACACATAGACATATACACACACATAGATACATACATACACATAAACACATACACACTCATAGACACACACACATACACATAGACACACACACACACATATACACACACACAAACACACATAGACACTTACACACATAATGATGCATACACACACATACACATGCATACACACACATACACGTATATATATTGATTTCTAACCATTTTGTTTTATATGTTAGGTATTATGGATCAGAAAGGCGAAACTCGCTCTCATAAAAAGTCTTATGAGAGCAAGAGTTCCGTCAGATACTCTAGGGGCCATAATGCGGGACTATGCAAAGATGTCTGATGAGGAGCTGGATTATACGATCCAGATGCTTACGCGATCAGACGAGGGCTATTCTGCGGCTCCACACGCAGGAAGAGAGCTATCTGCTCATAGGTATGTTTTTTTTCATAAACTTTTTTAATGATATTATAACATATATTTTTATTTATTTCTATCTATCTATTTTCAGGACACCTATACCACCTCGAGCACGTGATAGCAGAGCAGAGACATTGCCTATGAGGACATGCATAGGCACGTTAGGACTAGAGTGGGACATAGAGCCAGAGGGGAATATTGTATACATAGGAAATGGATTGGAGTTCAAGAGGAGAATGCGCGCACTATGCGACTCTTACCTGCGCTTTATCCACTTACCGTGGAAGTAAGTAAAAGTTTTACATATAAATTGAAATATATATCTTATGTTTTATTTATCTTATGTTTTTTATTTTTGTAGTGAGCATGATGAGAGGGATAAAAAGTACGTGCTCAGTTCACTTGAGACGGAGTTTGGGACAGGGTGGTCTCTTAAATGGTGTTTAAAAGAGATGCGGACACTTATGGCTCATCGTCGCAACAATGCACGGTATGTATGTATATGAGAGAGAGAGAGAACACTTATCTCGATATTAGGGTTTTGAAATCCCTAATTTAAAAACTCTAATTCAACCTTTTAGCCATATGTTTGAAGTATATGTACACCTCCGACGTCCTACTAGAGAGATGTCTCTCCTCCCAACCTTATGCCTCTATATATAGCTACTCGAATCAACGAGGATGATGATTCATAATATATGTAAAGATATATACACATCATGTAGATAGGATACATAAATATAAAATGGAGTAGATATATTATGCATCACACATACATGCCTAAATGCACACATAAATATATATATACATACTAACATATTTACATGTACATATTTACACATACATGTACATGCCTACATGCACACATAAACATATATATACATGCATACATATTTACACATAGACACATATACATATATACATGTACACAATTATAAACACTTGCATATATTACGTACATGAATACATGAATATTTTACATAAATGCATATGCATATATACACATGCATATTTAACACATGTATACATATATCACACACATGCAAACACATACATATACATGAAATACATATATATGCATACTAATATATGTATACATATAATACACATGAATACACACACATATGCATACATACATGATAAAAATTTACTCCTCGAAGATAAAGCTATATATAAAATAATTAGGCATACCCCCGAGCTTCATGTTCTTACTTAGACGAACATGATTTCATCTCCGCAGTAGGATTCATCATTATTCAAGTTAATAAAAAAAACCTATTATCTGATATCCATTCAGAAGCTTCAAGTTACTATCTAATCTGCTCATATGTTTTCATTATTGCCATCATTTTGGTAAGACATCAATATAGTCTCATCTTCATTATCCTTATTGATTTCATTTATTTCTTCTATTGTTAAATCTATGTTCTCATGAATCACATCATCTATTGGTGGATTAATATCTATTTCTGGTAATTCCTCTTCCTCATCAGTAGAATCAGCATGTAGAGAATTATCCTCTTCATCAAAAAGATTAGTATCATTATCACGTATAATGAGTCTAATTTCTACTCCAGATGTTGATGTATCAGTATCTGATGCTGAATCATCAAGAGGACTTTCTTCAATCTCTCTAACAATAAACTGTTCAAACAATGACCTACCTCTAGGTTGCGCATGAATGACTTGCCACCAAGGATGAGCATCTAGGATTTTATAAAAAAATGCTTGTTCAATATGCCTAGGAAGAATATATGGTTCTTTAGTAGATCGCATTACCTTGGAAGAATCAATTGCCCAAAACCCAGATAATTCCTTTCTTATTGTAGAATTACTACCTTTATACTCCGCTCGATACCAGTCAACCTTCAAAATGACCTATCAAAATATATAACAACAAAAACGTCCCATTATTAGGTGCTTAAAAAAATAACCAACTCTAAAAAAAATATATAAACTTTTTTCTACCTGTTTGAATGTACGAAATGAAATTTCGTAGATACCAACAATAGTTCCTACGTAACCAAGTTCGCTATCTATAAGGTTCGTGTCTTTTGAGCTAGCACGTGATAGTTGCTTGAAACAAGCAATAATACTAGAATCCTCTGTTTTACGTAAAGAATCAATGGCTTTGATTCTAATATGCTGTCCAAAAGCCCACATATTAGTGAACATTCGAGCCTGCAAAATAAATTCAATTAGTAAATAGAAACTAACATACATATATGAAAAAAATAAAATATATATTTTAATAAAATTACCTTTTGTTCACAACCTATCATTAACTCTCTTTGCTCATCTGATATTTCTTCATTATTTGCGTTGGCACGTTGCAAATGACTATATAGCCAATCCGTGAAAGAAGGTATATCTGTAATCTCATTATTATCGAGATTACGTCTAGATCTTTTGTTTTTTCGCCTTTTACTTTGGAGACTTTGAAGTTCCTCGTACTCGCTAACGAATGCTTGCATGCATTCGCTATTATATGCTACAAAAGTAGAAACATCATTTTTTTCTTGAAATGTAAATAAGAATGGAACCCCCTTACCTGATAATACCTCATCTGTTATTTTTGAAGAAGACTCGTTGGTCCATGCACGTGGAGCTTCTTCATGAACTCTTTCAAGGTACTCACTAACGTAATACATGCACTCTTCAAGCATCCAACCCTTTGCCATGGATCCTTCTGGTTTTGCTCTTTGTCGCACATAACCTTTTAGTATTCCCATAAATCGCTCGACCCAAAACATCCATCGAGTGTTGACAACACCGGCAATCTCTATCTCATCTACAAGATGGACTAGTAAATGAACTTGAAGATCAAAAAAGGAAGTAGGAAGTTCTTTTTCCATCAAACATAGTAGCTCTTTGCATTCACGTTTTTTTGTGGGATCGAATTTTTATCGATCTCTTTGGATGTAATCCACCTATACAAATCATAAAAACAATTGTAAAGAAGTTAATTAAAAAAGAAAAGATATCCAATATTCATACATATTAAATATAAAAGTATCATAATTACCTTATAAGTGATCCAAGACGATAGATCACATCTCGTACTCCTTTCGTTGTACATCCATCGATAACCAAAGGTAAAATATGTTTCAAAAAGTTATGCCAGTCATGGGTCTTTAATCCAGATAAGCTCTTATCATCCATAGTAAACATGTTTTGAAACGATGCTCCATATCCTGTAGGAGTCTTGATCAATTGAATTCTATTGTTGATAGTCTGTATCTCTTTTGTTGTAAGTACCCAAGGAGCAGATGCATAAGTCGTTTCTTGTCGATGTCTATAAAAAACTGGCCATAACTTTGGTTTGGATTTTTGATCTTTCAAATCATTCCTTGATGCTGTGGTATCTTTTAGTCCAAGAAGATGCTGCCATAGTGAATAACCAACATTTTTGAATATATGCATAGGATCAAGAAGATGACATACTTTTAACTCTTTCCAATACTCCAAAGAATACCATATTGATATGTTCTCTGCGAGTGCCAATTTCCCTTTACCTCTGTTCACATACTCATTATCTGAATCATCACTGAAGATTTCTGCTTCTGGATCTATCAGAGGTCCATCTGTCCATTTTTTATACCAATCCATAGGCGTCATAGGTTTTGGATACTGGCCTGTTTCAAGCTTTCCATTAAAATGTATCGCTTCTCTTTTAGATCTTAATGGATGATCATCAGGCAAGAATCGTCAATGTCGAAGATAAATATTTTTGTTGAGATTCTTACTATAGATTGATCTCAACCAATCACCACAATATGGACAAGCTTTATAACCCTTAGTAGATATTCCTGCATCATGGAAAAGGATAAAAATATAATTAGATTAAATCATATTTATTTACATGCGTATTGAATAAAAAAATTACATCAATCCCTGAACAAACGCCATATCCAGGAAAATCGTGAATAGTCCAAGCCACAATACCACAAATCGTAATATGTCTTTCATTGATGCTTTTCAATATATCAATGACATTAATACCTCTCCATAACTCTTGAAGATCGTCAATGAGAGGAGCAAGATATACATTCATATCTTTAACTTGTCTTTTGCCTGGGATTAAAAGTGAAAGCATTAAATGTTCCTTTTTAATGCTAAGATATGGTGGAAGATTGTAGTTTATGATTACCACTGGCCATGTTGACCATTTACTAGATTTCATGGAGAATGGATTAACCCCATCTAATGCAACTCCTAACTTTAGATTCTGTGGATTTTGTGCAAATTCAGGCCATGTAGAATCAATATGCTGAAAAGCAACACTATCATGAGGAATTCTGATTATTCCATCAGTACTTTTGTGATCATGTCCCCAAGTCAAAAGCTTTGATAATTCGGGGCTTTGAAACATATGTCTAATCCGTGGAGCCAATGGAAAATGTCTCAATACCTTATTCGGGATTTTACCTTCTTCACCCTTATATCGAGGAGATTGACATTTGGGACATGTCAAAGAGTCTGCATATTCACCTCTATATAAAATACAATCGTTAGGACATGCATGTATACATTGATAATCTATACCAAGATTGTTGATTATCTTCTTCATTTCATCATGTGAGGTAGGAAGAATATTTTGACTTGGTAAAAACTTTTCAGATAATAACGTGTAAGTTTATCAAAAAAAGATATATTAAAAAAGGTAAATAAATATATATACATATATACATGCAGGTTTTTATTCTTACTTTAGATAAGGTAAGAACAAGAACTTGAATTGAATAGATACTTTTTGTTCGCGCATCTTTTAAAACTATTAATGCATCTTTCAAAATATTTACGCAAAACAATCGTATCCTGTCAATTCACACATATGTTCATATAATGGTGACCTGGATGAATCGCATGCACAGAGGTTAGTCAAGATAGAGCAGGATTTCTCGGGTATGCAGTAAACCTCGTGCATGTCAATGATGAGCATATGAACTTTAGGATACAAAGTGGACTACTCCATTATAATTAGATTGTTGTCTCTTGAGTAACCTCTGTGCATGCGACTCATCCAGGTCACCATTGCGAATATTTGGAAAGACGCATTAATAGTTCTAAAAGATGCGCGGACAAAAAGTTTCCATTCAATTCAAGTTCTTGTTCTTATAACCTTATCTAAAGTAAGAATAAAAACCTACATGTATTTATATATGTATATATATTTATGCATATATATATATATATATATATATATATATATAAATAGAAAGAAAATTGAAATTTATACCTTAATAGTGTCGAAACAGATACATTACTCCATCCAAAACGATTTTGAAGGTTGAGAATAAGTAAGCTCGCATTTAGTCGTGTCAAATGACTTCCCTCATATACATGCTTTAGACATTCCTCTCGAAGATATTTCTCATTTTTAGAAATATCCATGCTCTCACTGTCATTTTGATACCAATCCTCAATAAAATCTGCCATGCCATCATCTTCATCATTGTCACACAAATCTTGTACTTTATCATCTTTTGAATATAGATCTTTCAACTTTGCATATTGCACAAGCTTAGTTTTGCATAGCCACCTCATGGAAGCTTCTGATAAATGAGGTCTTATTGGTAATTATGAATGTTGTGGACGAATATCATCAACATCATACGTTGGAATCTACACATATAAATAAAACTCATTAGTATTCCATAAATGAATAAAAATTAAACTTCAAATATAAAATTAAGTATATAACTTATTAAATATGGATAGAAAATTTTTATTCTCTGATGCTAAAAGGTGCTCTTGGAGGTCTACGCCATCCATAATTCACTAATAGTTCATCACCAGCATGTAATGTAGTAATAGCATTGACAACTATGTATCTTGATACATCTCTACTCATGTATGGTGATTCATGACTATTTTCACGCTCCTCAAATGTGCAATTAGTCCTTGAACTATTATGTAACCCTCGACTACTATTTATTAAACCTGCTATATTTCCATGTGTGTAAGGTCTTCCATCAATATATAATCTTTCATTTTCTGCATGTAAAATCCTTCTACTAGTAAGAGATGCTGCGTTCAAGCATATTCCATAAGTACTCATGCTTTGAACATAACGTGAAAGTCGGTGCCGATCTCCCCATCCATATATAGGACCACAAAATGACATAAGAGTGACTTCAGAGTTCAGAGGCACATACAAATCCTCTACAATAAAGAGACCACAACCAGCATTAGTAATAGTGGATGGAGCAATCATATAGCGATTACCCCAAAAGTTGAAAACCTCTCCATCTAAAGGAAGTGGTCCTCTATTCCATCCTCCATATCTTCTTCTATCATATGTTTGTACTAAAGAACGATCACGAGCTGGCAATGGATAATCTCCAGCCGTTTCATTCTCTAAACCAAGAGGTAGAGGATTTCTAGAAACCTCTGCTTGTAATTGATGAACAGCAAGTCCATGACGTGTACGAGGTATATTAACATTATGAGAAAAATCATCATCATCATCATCATCGAGCAAGTATTCCTGTATATCAATAATAATTTGATTTTATACATGGTTTTTAAATAAAAAAATGACATTAATATATATAGAAAATACATACCCAAGCATTATCACGTTGACTAGGTGATGGTGCATGCTCAGAAGTACCATACTCAGCCTCATGTTGAATACATTCCAATCGTGGTCTTCGATACGTGCCATAACAAGAGTTACACCAACATATAATATGCTCTTGATAGTAAAATTCATCATAATTCCTATCGGAGGACACATCTGAAGTCGCTGCATGGGTAGGAGGTGGTGGAGTACCCTCTGATTGATCAGAATCTGCACATCATAAGAAACATAAAAAAAATATATAAGTTATGTATCCATCAAATATAGTTAAAATTAAATATTTCATATACTTACAGTATAAAGTCGTTGCACGATGAGGAGACGGTGGTGGAGTTCCATCTGATTGATCAGAATCTACAAATAATGGTATTTGATATTAATAATTTGATTATCTACATAAATAACAAATTCACATATACATATTTACACATACACACATATTCACATATACACATTTATACATACACACATATTCACATATACACAACACATATTATTGTGGGATAAATGCATGTATTTTGTATGAATGAGTGTATATGCATGCATGTGTGTGTACATATATATGTGTGGATATGTATATGTGTGTTTATGTTATATGTATGTATATGTGTATATATATATATATGCATGTGTATATGTTTGCATGTATATGTGTATGTGTATGTGTATGTGTATATGTGTGTATATATGTGTATGTATTCTGACTTTTTTTTCTGTTTGAGATTAAATTAACAGGAGATATTGTATGGTCGAAACAAATAAGAGGCGAGCTAACATACCACCTGAGTCCTGGCAGTTTTTTCGTAGACAGCTACGTCTTCAGGAGTCATTTCCTCAGCAGAAGGTACACAAATTAATAGTTTATATTTATAATTTTTAGATATTTTAGTAATTTTTTAATTTAATTTATGTATTTTTTTCCTTGAATAAACAGGCTGCTGCAAAGAAGAGAGTGGAGTCGGGCCACACATCGCACTTAGGCCAAATGGGCCATAATGGTTTTGTAGCTACGTTTGTAAGTATATGTGTTATTGTGAGTATATTTTTTGTTTTAGTTAAAATGCAAGCAACTAATGTTTTTTATTTGTTACATTGCAGCGAAAGGATTATGGCCGATATCCTACGAAACACGAGATCAAGTATGCTACACATTTTGGATATCGGCGTTTGAGCGAGTATATACAAGATCATCCTGATGCCTTTGTGAGTATTTTTAAATTTTATATAATTATTTTGTTGTTATGAATGTTTTAATTATTTTATTGATTTATGTTTGTTATATGTAATACAGGAGTATTATGGGGAGACAAATATGGATGAGGTGGAGAGACAGACACAAGAGGGACGATCTCGATCGTCACAGGGTGATCATGAGGATGAGGATGAGGAAGATCAGGATGATCATGATATTGCTGATGATGATGATCATCATGATGATGATGATTAGGATTTTAGTTGATTATGACATTGGATTATATGTATTTACATTGATATATATATATATATTTATCTATATATTTTTCATTTCAGTCATGTTTTGAATTGTGTGTATGGTATTAAGTAATGAAGAGTTTTGTTCTATTGATTGTTATTATTGTTTATATTAAGCATGTGTTTTAATACTTTAATTATATAATTCATTCATATGTGTGTACCTAAGTGTATATGTATGTGTGTGTATATGTATGTATGTGCATGTGTATGTGTGTGTATATGTACGTATGTGCATGTGCATGTATAAGTTTATATGTGTGTATGAGTATGTGCATGTGCATGTGTATGTGTGTATATGTATATGCATGTATATGTATAACTCTATGTGTATGTGTGTGTATGTGCATGTATATGTGTATATGTGCATGTGTATGTGTGCGTATATGTATGTATATGCATGTGCATGTATAAGTGTATATGTATGTATCAATATGTGCATGTTCTTGTGTATGTGTGTGTATATGTATAACTCTATGTGTATGTGTGTGTATGTGCATGTATATGTGTATATGTAGGTATATGCATGTGTGTGTGCTTCTTCATCATGTATAAGTGTATGAGTGCATATCAATAAGTGTGAGTATGGTATGTAATGAAAATAACACAATTCAAATGATCTACAAATAATAGAAATTGTACTTACAATTGTGATCCATAGTTTTTGCTTGGTTAGCTTCTTGAATAACCTGCAATAAAGAGAGAGAGAGAGAGAGAGAGAGAGAGAGATCTAGAGAGAGAGAGAGTGAGATCTAGAGAGAGAGAGATCTAGAGAGAGAGAAATCTAGAGAGAGAGAGAGAGAAAATTCAAAGAGAGAAAGATGTAGAAAGAGAGAAACAAAGACAGAGGGAGACAATAACAGAGAGCTTAAGCAAAACAACAATTTTGCATATACTTGCTTCAGCTCGTAAGCGCAACGCAATTGCGAACTTTGGAGAGCTCTTCGATCGGATGTGTGAAAATGCCGATTGCAGAGCCTCCAATGTTTTATTTTTTGTCCGTCAACAGGTCGTCGTATAAGCGATGCAACGCGTCGTCGTATAAGCGACATTTGTTTAGCGTCGCGTATACGACGGTCTGCACCGTCGCTTATACGACGGTGTCAACCGTCGCTTATGCGACGTAAAAAAGCGTCGCTTACGCGACGCCTTTGACAAGCGTCATTTAAGCGACGTTAGGCGGAAGCGTCGCAAATGCCATCGCAAATACCATCGTTCTTTGCGTCGTATAATCGACGGTCCGCGCTCGACGGTAATTCCGATGCAAGTTGCAATTTTATAGCGATGAAATTCTGTCCCGTTAACCGTCGCTACACGCCTGTATTCCTTGTAGTGAATGATTCCTCCTGATACTGATCTTCTACGTGCTTGGAAATGTAGAAATGCAGATGCACTCTGTGCTCTTGTTACAAGTACTTCTGATAGTGTTCTGACTCTCATTCAGCATACTACAAAGGAATGTGAAGCATGGAACATATTGAGAAATCAATATGAAACTCGTAATCAAACACGGATTCAGAACTTGGAGAATCAGCTTGCAGAAGAACGGTTTGCTGATGGGGAGATTGCAGAGGTGTTTATCACTCGCATAAAGAATCTACGAGATCAAATGGCGGGAGCAGGTGTTCAAAAGTCAAGTGAAGAGCTAGCTCTACGTTGTCTTCGAATCTGTCCACCTAAGTTTGATGGCCTGGTAATTGCTCTTAACACTCAAATCAGACATCAACCACTAACTTTTGAAGAATTTAGTGCCTTACTCATGGAGGAGGAGTTGCGGCTCAAGGCAAGGAGTGGTGGTAGCAAAGGAGATGCTGCATTCACAGCAAATGCCAAAGGAGGCAAAACAGACTCTTCAAAAGATGGAGGCAAAAAGAAGAAGGACAAAAAGAAGTTCAAGGGAGAGTGTTTTCACTGCAAGAAGAAAGGACACAGAATCCAAGACTATCACATCAAGAAGGCAGAAGAGAAGAGTGGATCTTCAAAAGGTGGCAAGGGCAAGGAGTCTGCCAACACACTAGAAACAGAGCTTGAGTTATTTGTTACGATAGAGGAGGTGTGCTCCTCGGTAGAAGATTCAGGAACAAAAGACTCATGGGTGTTGGATAGTGGGGTGCATCTCGTCACATGACGAGTAGAAAAGACCTTTATAGTTCCTTACAGCCTCTAAAGGAACCCATCACAGTAAAGGTAGGGAACAATGCAAGATGTCCTGCAGAGGGCGAAGGTACGGTTTCTTTCATTAACTAAAAGCTTTCAAATGTGCTGAATGTTCCACAAATAAAACAAAATCTACTTTCAGTAGTGTTGCAGAGCTAAAGGAAGTACAAAGCAGAGAAAAAGACGGGCCCCAAAATTTTTCCGATTTCGACATCATATTTTGTATCATAACCACTCTTGTAATATATTTTCCTTGGTAAATGCACTAGAGGAGTCCTCTAGATGCATCCCCACAGAAGATTAGAGATCTACCCATGTAAAATAGTAGGAAATTAGTCTTTTAGTGAATAAAGTGCCGGTCTCTTGTGTGAAAGGACCAAACTTAGGGCACTAGTATATAAGTCACTTTGTGACTCTTTGTAAAGACTTCTTGCCATTGTGAAGAAGGAGCTCTTCAAATTTTCGAGTTTGCCTCTTCTTTGCTGATTTTGATCTTCATTTCACTCTTGTATGTGTGTGTTATGCTTGTAATGCATGTGTAGGACTGTTGTCTACCCCTTCCCCTTGGTTTTGAGCTGCTGTAGTGCGTGCGCAAGCTAGGAGAAGTTGTGGCGTGGGTATTTGTGATTCCCGCCATTCACTGTTTTTGCCATAACTTGAAGGAGAGTGGTCAGAATTGAGTGAAACCACCACCGTTGGATGCGTCTCGTTGAGAGCTCGAAACGAGTACCCTATTGCCTATATTCGGAGTTCTGGGCTGGGAGAAAACCTCAAAATACTAAACACTGTTGTAAGAGGCTTGCGGCAAACACTTTCAGTATTTCAACGAGTGTGAGAGCTAGTAGTCTTTTCTCATGCATGCTAGCTAAACCACTTCATTTTCCATCATGTGTGCACACGTCTTCATACACTTGGTACGTCGTTCCTTAGGATTGACAATTAGATGTGTGTTAAAGTACCCACTATATGCACTTGTGTGGCAATTGAGGTATAGTCTCATTGGCACAAGTCCTTGAGTCATCTCGACTCGAGTACACACGTTTTTGGCGCCGTTGCCAGGGAACACTCAACCAAGGTGCCTTCGTGATGGTTATAGATCGAGTGTGATAGAATCTTACTTGCAGAGGTAAAATTGTCATGTGGCAAGTGGTCAGTCACTTCAGCACTTCTCACTTCACATCCCCGAGGTGTGTGTGATAAGTTTCAGGTTTAGGTTTAGGAGGAGGGAAGAGTAGGAAGAGTGAGGGAGTAGATTAGAGTAGCTTTCATCTTTTGTCTTGTTGTTTCATTTTCAGTAGATAGGAAAAAACCAAGTATAAAAGCTAAAAAGTATCATTTTGAAAATCACTTGTTTTGAGCAAGTATCGTGAGAGAGACTGTCGAATATCGCGAGCTGCCGAGTATCGTGTGTCGTGTCTGAGCTTGTGGAGCTGCTTTAAGCAAGAAAAGGTGCTAGAAGAGTGAGAAAGAGCATCAAAGGTGAGCCACTCAGTAGCTAGATCTTTTTGAACACTCAAATATTTCCATATCTGTGTCAAACGATCTGCATCAGGTATCGTTTAGAGCTTTCAGGGGGTAAAAAGAGTGATTTGATTGATACAGAGAGTGAGGAGAGGAGAGAGGAACTAGGAGAACAAGGGAATCAAAACCAAACTTAAAAAAACATTTCTCAAAAATTGTCTAAGGGTCAAGTATCGTTTTACTCCCGCGGTCGAGTACCGCGATACTTAGCAAGTATCGTGACCTCCTGTGGTCGAGTATCGCGATATTTCCCGTCGATCGTGTATCGTTTCATACCGATCGCAATACTTGGTCAGAGATCGTTTTACCAGCGATCGTCTATCGTGTATCGTTGATTGTGTATCGTTTCGTGCCGGTCGCGATACTTGAGAAGTATCGTTTGGTCAAAGATCGCGATACCTAATAAGTATCGTGTATCGTTTTGCCAGCGATCGTTTGCGAGAGATCGAGTATCGTCTGTGCCGAAGTATCGTGTATCGCTTGCTAGTCCAAGTATCGTGTATCGTTTTGTTCAAGATCGCGATACTTGTTGCCGATCGTGTATCGTTTTGTTTGAAGATCGTAAATCGCGTGTGCCAAGTATCGTTTGTCTGAAGTATCGTCTCGTCGAAGTATCGGCGATCATTAGTCGCATATCGTTTGGGTTAAGTATCGTGTATCGTTTCTCAGAGATCCCGATACTTACCAACTATCGTGTATCGTCGATCGTTCCAATTCAGAGATCGAGTATCGCCTGCTGCAAGTATCGAATATCGTCGGGATTGAAGTATCGTGTATCGTTTCCCCCAAGTAACAAGTATCATTTTCCTTCGAATAGCGTGTATCGTTGTGACCCAAGTATCGGGTATCGTCTAAACCCAGAGATCGTGTATCGTGGATTTTTTGGAGATAAGTATCGTGATCTGTAGAAAATTCTTCTTCAGTCATTTTTTTTCCAGCCAAAGGCTTCTAGAAATTTTTGACCTGTAGTGAAGAGTGCCAAAGGCCCAAGGGTAACAAAGACTGATCAGAGTTTAGAAGTGGATGAACCTGAGATCCGGAAGAACCCTAGGAAGCCGAAGAAGTGTAATTTCTTCCGTAGGTAGTGTAGCACAGCCAAGTAACCATTCACATTACTCTGAGACCTCCAGTGAGTCAGAGGAAGAAATTCCCATGGCTTCAGAGGATATGCAGAACACAGTACCCATGATTGGCATGATGTCAATCATTGAGGGAGAGTACAAAACCTCCTTGGAGTATGTGAACACCAACCACAATGAGGTCCCCATTTATCTGGATGGTCTAAACAGATCTGTGGCCAGGTTAAAGAAAGCGTCAGAGGCTTACATAGTGCCTAGACCAGCAGTCAAGTACGTAGGAGGACTGTACATGGACAAAAGAGATATCCAATATGTTGTCACAGAACACCCAGAGAACATTAACGAAAGTGGTGAAGAAAATAATGCTTCAAACTCAAATGGAGGAGGGAATGAAGAGCAAGTAACCACACCTAGAGGGAGATCTACAGTTGCGAGGATATGGAGAGGAGATCTGATTCCCCAGAATGACACCTTAATGGATGTATATTTGATCAATGGGATGGAGCATCTCCTTAGAGCACATTCCTCAATTTGGGAAGCTGCTCCTAATCCAGTCACCATTTATGAGTTGCAGGATCATGATTTTTCCACCATTATCACATATCTGGATAAAAATCAAAGAAGATATTGGCCCATAACAGAAGCGGAAAGAGCTGAGTTGAAATACCAGAACATCCCAGTGTTCCCACCTAGGGACCAAGCCACTACTTCAAGAAACCCACTGGGAACGTCCCATAATGATTCATACCAACAGTAGGGCCAGACAGAACAGACACAACAAACACAACAAACACAACAAACGCAACAAACCCAAATCCCCTTCAGACCTCCTGCACAGTTCGCAATGCCTGTAAATAACCCTAACTACCGACCTCAACCAACTAATGACCCAAGACATGGAGTTCATGCTCCAGCCAGACCACCGGTAGTAAGAGGACCAGGCATACCAATAGGAAGATCTATTTTCCCTGTGATGCCTAGACCACCTGAAGCAGGAAGACGACTAAGGCCAATCCAAGTTGCCAAATGTATGAGAAATCACTATGATGGCTCTAGCGAACCTTACAATCATATAGCGGAATTTAAACAAGTAATCAGAGCCGAACAGGTAGAAGACTTTTTTATTCAATATGAGTCCTTTGGTCTTACACTGTCAGACACTGCGCTAGCATGGTTTCAGTCATTGGACCCTAATACCTTTCAGAACATGGAGCAAGTATACCAAGAAATGATTGAGGAATTTACTAAATCAGGAATTAAAAACAATTCTTCATCATTAATCCATAGCTTTAAGCAAGTCCCTACTGAGTCAGTGAGATTGGCTGCCACAAGATTCAAGCAATATGTAGACAGATGCCCAGTGGAAGAGAGACCGACACAAAATAAAATGGTGTCATTATTTTTGGAAGGATTATTGAACGGATCCTTGAGATCATTGGTGTATGTAAAAAGGGTTCAGACCTTGCAAGAATGCATGAAGGAATGCATAGATCTGGAAGACAACCTAGCAGAGGACTTGAAAATACCTCAAGGAAACTTGAAGAGTGAAGATTCGACCAGTAACGCATCCATTCCTAAAAATAATGTAGAGGAAATAGCCGAATTGTTAGCGAAAAAGTTGAACGTTCAAGGACAGAGAAACTACCCCAATAACCCAATGAGAGTACCCATGCTTAGAAGGTGTATGCATTGCGGAGGTGATCATCTTTCTCACTTGTGTACTAGGGGAGTAGTTCCACCACCAGCTTATGGTTATAATAGACCCACTGTCCCAGGACCTCTACAATATTGCAGTGTGGAACAAAAATACACAAATCACAGCATCGAAAATTGTCCCTACAATAGGCAAGCGAGACCTGCACAGCAATACATGAGACCGTACGGATACCCTCAGAATCATCAGGGAGGTGAAGCCTTTAGGCACCCCTCTTATCAGCCACCGGCACCAGCACCACGACCCTATGCTTATCAGGGATACACACAACCACAGCCAGTACTAGGACAACAACCGCCCCATCCTCAGAACGTTGTCCCAGTCAAGATTGCCCAACCTGAAGAAAACCTAGAGAGCTATAGTGCCAGCCACACCTTTGACTAGTAATGAACCATATGACTCGTTTTATGACCCTAGTCAAGGAACATACCCTAATTATGAAGGCTCAATGATGGAATATGGACAATTGTATGAACCATATGCCTATGGCACGGAAGCACCAGATAGTTCACACGGTTATGAGCAGGATTATGTGTCATTAATGTACATAGCTCCTAGAGCAACCATACCACCCCGACCCATGAACAGACCGCCTGTACCCAGAGGACCATGTTATAGGTGTGGAGGTGATCATTATATCAGGGAATGCACATTGCCAAACCCACCACCACCACAACGAGTCTGGGAAGGCTACTGTAGTGATTGTGGTAAGGAACATCTTTTCAAAGACTGCCCCAAGAATCCCAACAAGGTTACATCTAATGTACAAATCAACGTAATAGAGGTAATTGAATCATCAGGGAGTGATAAAGAGTACACAGTACCATTGAAAGCAATAACAAGAGCCAAAGCCAGAGAGACCCCTGATAAAACGGATGAGAACAATCAAGGTGACAAGGAGAGGGACACACCCATCCCTCAAAGAGTTGAAGACTCAGAAAAGCCGGAGAAAAGTATTGCAAGTAAAAGGTCCCAGAGATGGAAGCACCGAAGAGAGAGGCTAAAAGAAAAGAAATTACGGCAGAAAAAGGAAAATGAAAGGAATGAACAAAATTCAAAAGAGGAGCAGAGAAAGAAAGAAGAAATTAAAAATGAACAATACAAAAAAGAAGAGGTAGGATCAGTGTTAGCAGATCCTATGCCTGAAGAATTAGCCATGTGGATTCAGGCATATAAGGCACGAATAAGAGCAGGACCTACCATAGAGCAACACGAGAGAGAATATCCGAGAGGTGACTTAGAAAAAGAAAGACTGGAGATCTGCAAGAAATTGATAGAAGTTGCACAACAAACATTAGAAAAACCTGCATCGCCTTTACCCAATACCCGAATTTCTGAAGGAGAGTTCCAAGAGTGTGTGAACACTCATGAAAAGCCTGAAGTAAATAGATCACAGAATGACGGATGTGGTGTTGAGAGAAGGGAAGGATCCATAGTCCCTGAAGTAGAAGGAGAATGGACTAAGGATCTATGGGCACGAGTTCAAGAGGAAAAATGGAAGAAAGTGGAAGGAATCGAACCGCCCTTTGAAGAATTAGCAGCAGAGAACGAAATAGAGGGTTCAATACCTGAACTAAATTCAGAAGAAATTCTTCCAATGGATGCAAGTGACAAAGGAGAGGAAGATGTAAAGGAACTGCCCAATTACACAGGGGAGTACGAACACAATTCAGAATTGTATCGCATTCCATCAATGAGGAAACGAGAAATGAACCCATCAGTCCAAACATCGGAGATCATACAACGCCTTAGAGAGGTAAAAATCCCATGTACCCTAACATTCGAAGAACTGTTAAAGGTAAAACCACATTTAAAAGAGAAATTAATCAATCAATGGGAAGTCAAGGAGGAAAAGAAAGAGATAGCTGACGAAGTAAACACAGTGAGAATTCCAGTGGATAAAGTAGGAGAATTTAGTGAGGGAGATGAAGGAAATACCTGCCTTCCAATTACTTACACGGGTTACACTACCAAAGCCATACTAGATTCAGGAGCTGGTGTTGGTATTGCTACCAAAGAAATCTGGGAGAAATGGGGAAAAACCAGCATTAAGACCAACACGCATGAAAATACAAATGGCAGATGGTCATACGGAGAGACCCTTAGGATTGTTGGAACGAGTAGTCTTCACTACGTGTGGAGTGGAATTCGAACATAATTTAGCAATATGTCACTTTGAAAGGCCAAGCAATTATGAAATGATCCTGGGAAGGCCTTTCATGAGACAGCTAAAGGTCGTACAAGATTGGGGAAAAGATGCGGTATACCTACAACACGCAGGAACCACCACTAGAATAAACCTACATACGTACACATATCAAGATGTTCCACCTCTACAATGAAATCAAATTCATAAGGAGGAAGATAATCAATCGGTTCATAGTGCAGGTTCTAGTGATCAGTCCTGGATGAACGAGGACACTCATCTGTGGATATGTCAAGCTGCAAAGAAGGAAGAGGAGAGAAGAAAAGGTTGGCAGCAAAAGCAAGGAATAGTGAGGTCTGTACAAGATTCATCTTATATGCCACAAGTATTTCCGGATGAAGAATTTGAACCTCACAGTTGGATGGAAATTTTAGCGACCCTCGATGTCTGTGTAAACGAAGAAGTAGTGACCATGAACGAATGTATCGATGAAGAGGGTTATGATGTTAGCCTGTATATGGTAGTCCTTCAGGAGGTTGAAGAAGGAGAAGTGATCGAGAAAGACTGGAAGGAGGACTACGAGAGCATTGAAATGGAGCCCGAACCCATGGATCTAGGGAATAGTGCCACCAACATAAATATCACCGCCAATGAAAAACACCAGGAACTCACACAGAAAAGGGAATTAGAATGTGAAAGAGAATCAGAAGATGAAGAAAATAAACCCCAAGACCAATTTGAGGTACCAGCTCATTTTAAAAAATATGAAGTGGAGGAGAGAAAAATTGCTATTCAAATGCCGAAAAGAGAAGCACAGCCTGGAATAGCATATGATAATAAGGAACAAACCAAGAAGATAGTTGTAACTGTAGAAGAAGGAGAAGAACGATGTACGTTCATAGGACAGGATGTCTCATTAGAGGAAGAACAAGAGTTAATTCGTCTCATAAGAGAATATCGGGATGTCTTTGCTTGGACCTATAAGGACTTGAAAGGAGTCGACCCTTCTATATGTGCGCATAGAATCCCCATGACATCCGAAGCCAAACCTTCTAAACAAAGACCATACACTTACAATGATGTGTATTCAGCCAAAATAAAGGAAGAAATAGACAAGTTACTAGATGCTGGATTCATCTATGAAATTGAGCACACGGAATGGGTGTCACCTTTGGTGGTAGTACCGAAAAAGAATGGAAAGTTAAGAGTGTGGATCAATTTGAAGAAGGTAAATGCTGCGACCATAAGGGATAGTTATCCTTTACCAATCACGGATCATCTCTTGGAAAGGGTAGTAGGGAAGGAAGTTTATAGTTTTCTGGATGGCTTTTCAGGGTATAATCAGGTAGCCATTGCTCCTGAAGACCAACATAAGACAGCATTCGAAACTGAATGGGGAGTATACGCCTTTAGAGTCATGCCTTTTGGTTTAACGAATGCCCTAGCTACCTTCCAAAGATTGATGTGTCATGTGTTCAAGGAATTTCTGAGAAAAAGTATGGAGGTATACGTGGATGATCTTTGTACTTATTCATCTATACGATCAGAGCATATCCCTGAACTAGAAATTTTTTTTGCTAAATGTCGACAATATCGAGTATGTCTCAATCCTGAAAGATGTGTCTTCATGGTTAGACAAGGAAAAATCTTAGGACCTATTGTCTCTAAGAACGGAATCTCAACAGATGAAGACAAAATTAAAGTAATTCTGGATTTACCAAGACCTAAGACTGCTAAAGAAGTTCAAGCATTTATGGGACATTGTGGATACTATCGAAGACTCATACATATGTACGCCATAATTGCTAGACCTCTTTATGCATTATTGACTCTATTTAATTGGACCGAAGAATGTGAAAAAGCTTTTAATGAGTTAAAGGATCGATTGAGTTCAGCACCAATCCTTCGAGTCCCTAACTGGAATAAACCGTTTCACATTCATGTGGATGCTTCCAAGTTTGCCATTGGTTGCATCTTAGGTCAACCTGCTGACACAGGAAAATTAGACCACCCTATAGCCTATGCTAGTAGACAGTTAAATCAAGCGGAACGAAATTATACCACCACGGAGAGAGAAGGCCTAGGGATGGTATACGCATTCAAAAAGTTCAGACATTACCTACTGGCAAAAAAATTCAAATTCTTCATTGATCATCAAGCCCTACTGTACCTAGTCAACAAGCCTTGTAATACAGGACGACTAGTACGATGGTTTTTATTGTTAATGGAATTTGATTTTGAGGTAATAGTGAAGAAAGGAAATACCCACATAAGAGCAGACCACTTGTCAAGAATGACCCATGGAGAACCACCCATAGGAGTACCGGATGATCTGCCAGATACTTACCTTTTTAACCTGGAAGTATGTCCTCAGTGGGCAAAAAAATTGATCCCTATACTTACACATGGACCTAAAGATGGGATCACACCAAACCAAACGCAAGACCTCTGGAGGACTAAAAACCTTCACATCATTGCGGGAAGTTTGTACCACCAGGATTCAAGTGGATTATTGATGAGATGCGTGGAAGAAGAGGAACAAGAAATGTGGCTTCAGAAAGCACACATAAACCAATGGAAAACTCATTTGAATGCAAATGGAACGTGGCAAACACTCAAGAGATTTGGCATATATTGGCCAACCATGCAAAGAGATGCACATAACTATGTGTCAACTTGTCAAACCTGTCAAGAACAAATCCCAGATGAGAACTCCACCTTATGCTATTCTACAATAGCACCAAGATGGAGCATGCCTCTAGTAAAGTTCTTGAAAACTCAAGAATACCCTGACGGAGCTACTTTAGCAAGGAAACGTGCGCTTGAAGAACAAAGTAAGGATTATGCCATCATAGGAAAACAACTCTTTAAACGAGGGAAAGATAACCAATTACGAATGTGCATTCACGAAAATGAATATCTTTCTGTTTTAGAGATGGCTCATACAGGAGCTGCAGGAGGACACTTCTCTGCAGATAAAACAGTAAAAATGATCCTCTTTGCTGGAATGTGGTGGCCAACTCTACACCAAGATGCCGTAACATATGTGCAACGGTGTGATACTTGTCAACGAACGAAATATCCTATTAGAAGAGATGAGATGCCACTTAGACCCATGATGAGTGCTAGAGCTTTCACAAAATGGGGAATAGACTTCATAGGACCTATTAGCCCACCAGCGAAAGATTCCCATGCTGAATATATAATTGTAGCCACAGACTATCTGACCAAATGGGTGGAAGCAAAAGCAAATAAGAAAAATGACGCAAGAACCATGGCCAAGTTTCTCTTTGAGAACGTTTTCACTAGATTTGGACTACCAATAGAAATTGTGAGTGATAGAGGTACGCACTTTGTTAATGAAGTTATAGAAGCCTTACTGAATGAATTCTTGGTAATTCATAAGAAGTCAGCTCCTTATCACCCACAAGCCAATGGACAAGCAAAAAGTTCAAATAAAATCTTGTGTACAGTTCTTACCAAAATCGTTAACAATGGTAGATCAGATTGGGATAAACAGTTACATCATGTTTTATGGGCATTTCGAGTAGCCTATAAAACCGCCATAGGCACTACTCCTTTTAACTTAGTGTATGGACAAAATGCTATTTTGCCAATTGATTTCTTGATTCCCACTCTAAGAGTAGCAACTACTTATGAGTGGACAGGACATGAACTATCAGCCCAATTGGATCAAATAGAGAAGCTTCATGAAACTAGGTTACAAGCAGTAGCAGGTATTTATGCTGCTAAAAGGCGACAGAAAGCCTACTTTGATGCGCACATAAAGGACAAAAATTTGAAGGAAGGAGATTTAGTTCTGGTATACACCTTGAAACAACATGCTAAGAAGTTGCAGAAGAGAGGATATGGTCCATTCATCATTAATCGTATATCTACAAGTGGAGCCATTAGCTTAGCAACCTTAGATGGAGATGTGTTACCAAACTACATCAGTGGGTGTAGAGTGAAAAAATATCTTGAACCATTAACCGAAGAAAATATGTCTCGATTAATCAAAGGCAAAAAATAGACGCATAGAAGAGGAAAGGATACGAGAAGAAGCGAGACAAGAAGCATTGGAAATAATAAAGAAACGGAAAGAGTGGATGAGAGAGCGAGATGAAAGATATCGACTAGGAGAAGAACTCATCCCAATGGCTAATTTTAGAGCCACTCAAAGCCTAGGATCGCAGAGAACACAACCTTATTTAAATTTGGGAGCAGGAAAGACGGAGTACCACTTGGTGGATGCTCTCATTGACACAGGAGCCGCTGTAAGCTGCATCAAGCTTTCGTTGACCCAAAAACTCAAGGAGACAGTACGCCCATCGATGGCCCAATTGATAGGAATAGGAGGAACAATTACTCAATGCATAGGTGAGATCACCTTACCGTTGCATCTTGGCAACAACACTATGGAACAAAAGCTGTTAGTGTGTCATGACCAAGATTTACTTGAAGAGGTAGTGTTAGGTCAAGACTGGATTTACGAATACGAAGTGACCATTCAATTGGCGTTAGGATACATCTCAGCCAGGATAGGACATCGTGAAGTATTCAGTCTGCTAGACGAACGACCAATCAAATCTGTGAGCATGGAGCAAACAGTTCATTCTAATGAACAAAGTCCTGAATGTATGATCACTAGCACTATAGAGACACCTTCATCGAGTACTATATGTGCGGACACTTCGAATTCTATTTGCACACCATGTTCTAGTCTAGCAAGCCAAGAGAGTATCAATCTATCTGAAACCCACCTCACCGAAGCACCATGCATAAGAGAGACTAGTCCTCTGAGTAATTCAAAATCTGTACCCATTAAAATATACCCTATTCTATACTCTAACCAAGCGTGGATAAAGAAAGACCTAGTGGAGGAGTATCTTCGACGGCAGAAGCACAAACGACATCAGAACAAACAATCAAAGGAGAAACCAACTCAGTCTGCACAACGAAGTCATCGACGAATTGCTACAATATGGATCCCAAAGAAATTAGTAGCCGCTCAACAGGATCGTTCGCAAATCTGGATTCCTAAGTCATGCGCTACAAAGAAACCAAACCGAAATAATGATCCTCAGCACAAGAAGAACCAATATGGTCCGCAGGCAAAACAGCCACAAAGAAAGGGCTACTGGAGAAAGAAGGAGTCTGTAATGGCAACCCGAGCCATTCCGAGATTCACAAATCAGATCAAGCAGACCTACAACAAGAAGAAAAGAGCCACTTTCAGTGGAAGTGGGCAACATACAACAAGGCCCAGCACAAGGAAGCAGATTTGGATACCGAAAGATAAAATAGACAGCTTGCATCAACCAAATACTTCCAATTGCACACATATGGAGCTTTCGAGACCCCAAGTATGCATGATAGGGCCACATTACAAGGCCAAGCATTTGGCACATCCTTCTTCTATTTCTGGATAGTCAAGCACATTTTCCTCTTGGGAAATGGGAGAGCACTTGTACATATACTAAGAAAAATACTCCAAAAAATTTAATAACCGCTTCGGCTATAAACTAACTTTTCTGTTTTCCTTTTCAGATGAAAATATAAAAATACATAAAAATGTGAAAAAAATCCAGGTATTACCTTTCTCACACACACGGGAAAGGGACGACACCATTCACTCGGAGCAATATCAAGCTTATGACAAACAAATAAAGGAGGATTTATGATAACATATGGCAACTAATTCATGCTCTACATTGAGTGCAGATGGCGTCTACTGATTCAGGATCTACGCAGTAGGAAGAGGTGCAGCTTCTTCCACTAGAATCAGTAACAAAAGCAAGAGGTCACTGGTTCCGAGATGATCAACCAGTGGCAGAGCTCATCTTCATGGCAACTATCAAGATAATGGATACAGATCATTATTTTCCTATCATGTCACAGGACTTCAAAACGATCATACAGGGGCTACCTCATATTGAAGATGTATGGACACAAGCAGGCATCGAGGCATTTCTCAAACTGCCTATCTATGTTCCAGACTTTCAAAGATGTGCACAAGTCATGAATACCATGCAACCGGCTGCAACAAAAATATCAGTCCCAGAAGCAGGAGTACTGGATAAAGTGGGGACTTGGAAAACCATCCAATTCACACATGAGTTAATCAATAAAGCTTTTGGATGGAATCAAGCAGGTATTACTAGTGTGAAAGAAGAATGTCATGACCCTAAGAAGAGATCTTTCTTGGAAATTAACAGAATTGACATAGAAGATGTTGTCCGTCTCGTACATCAACACTTTTGTTTCCCCAGCATGCACAGATACACAACTCCACAAAAGATAGTAGTTCACTTATTATCGCATGCCATGAGACAAATAGGAAACAGAATCAATTTAACAGGGTATGTCCAAGAAAGATTATTTGAAGCCCAGAAGAAGTGGGGACAAAAGAAGTTTTTGAATGGCAGTTCTGCATTAACACTATTGATATATGAAGCTCTCGAGATGAAAAACTGCTTACGGGAGATGCCGAACTCAGAAGGACTAGCCAAGTATGCAAAATCTGCTACGGTCCCTAAGAAGAAGAAAGCAGTAGTTATGGTTGAAGAAGCTGGACCGAGCACACAAAAACCCATGAGGGGTACAAAGCGCCTACGGGAGGAGGAAGCCCAAGTTACACCACAGTCTAAGAGAACTCATCTCTTACCGAAGATCACGACGGCTCAAGTGCCTATTACAAAGAGAGATCTGTCCGCTGCCCTCGAAGAAACACATCAATATATGCAAGGGCAGGTAAATCTAAACATTCAAGGTCATCATTATAGACAGGCTAGTCAAGAGAAACCACAACGGAGTCCAGAGAAAACACCAAAACAAAATGGAAGGTACAAAGAACTAGGGATCGATGATTCCAGTACCAATACGGACTCCAGCCCTGAAAAAGACACCTTGGATACTGATATACGGACAGAAACTCAAGAAGATGACTGGAATGAGATCGATCAAGTGGACAGGACGCCGGGAAATCAGGAAGAAAAGGAAAAGAGAGTCCAAGAATCTATGGAACCAGAGCATGTCATTCAATTGAATGACACTACAAAGATAAGCATCAAAGAAGATACAACCAGTGTTACACATGTAAAACAACCTATTAAAGAGGAAGAACAAACTCAAGTGAGTAAGGAAACGGAGGGGCTACAAAACCAAGAACAGACTGTGATCGAGGTGCCCGATGACACACCTCAAGAAGATAAAGCAAACATGGGGGCTGAGCCAAGGATCCAGCTTCAGATTAGGCAGCCCCATGACAATACATTACATATCGCTCAGGGCAAAGATGTCACAACCGGCGAAGAACCAAGCATTCCAAAAACATGGCTGAATGAGGATGTCACTCAGCTGAAGCCGGTAGTCAAGCAGATGATTCAAACAGCGATGGATACCCAACAACAGATGATGGAAACAGATGCAGATTATGATAGGGTCATGTAAGAAAAAAGTCAATTCCAGATAATGAGCGAACAACTGTCATCCCAACTCATTCAAGCGCAAAAGGAGATAACGGCCAGGAACACGGAGTTGATCGAAATCAAAACGAAATGTGATGTAGTAGTGACTCAGCATCACCAACTCCAAGCACAGCTCGCAAATTTACAGAGATCATATGATGCAAGTGAGGCAGACAAAGAGAGAATGCGAGCTAGAAGTACGTTGCTCGAGACACAGCTAAAGGTATATATGAAAGAAAATGACACATTGAGAAACAGGAATAAGGACTTAATGAAATCATTATTATATGATCAACCGATCGAGCAACAGGAAGCAACAGAAATCAAACAAAAAGAATTAAGAGAGCAGATAGCACAACATGCAGATTTGCTGCGACAAGAGCAAGAAATAAGAGAAGAATCAGAACGGAAGTACACTCAGGAAATATGTGAACTAAAAAGACAGTTAAATACAGCACATGCTAAACTTACAGCCAATTACAGTGAGAACATGGACAATGTGGCTGAAATCAGAAATGAGTTACTTGCAGCAAAAGAAGCACTCAGGGCAGCCATGCAAGAAGTCAAAGATAAAGATGCATGCATAGAACAGTTGAAGACTAAAATAAAAGAGAAAGCACCGATCGGGACACCAGTAGTGCCAGATAAGGAACATCCTACTGACGAGGTAGAGGTAAGCCCTCTATCTCACCCGATCTATAATTCCCCAATACGTGAGCAGATGGCGGATATACATGATGATCATCCTATGCCATATACTGTAGAAATAAGTCAGAAGGAACGGGCACTAGTGGTGTCCCGATTGACAGAAAATTTTGAAAATGAAGTGGTCAAAGTCATGAAAGAGGCCAAGATCAAAGGTAAAGACCTGGACAAAATTATGAAGCCATTCAACATTCCATACGGACTCTTGAAAGAGAAGACAAGACGTTATATAATGAAGATTACACAGAAGAGTCTAGATGAGCAGCTGAATTTCAAACACGATACGTTCGCATACACTCAAGCAGAGTTTGAAGCTGCACAACCAGTGTGGCGACGAAAATTTTTGGAGAAACATCCCACACTACGAGTGCATTGGCAAGCAGCGCCATATGCATTCCAGGTAAACCCTTCATTTTGTCCAATACCACACAGAAGGGATACCAGGGAATTTTTGGATTTGCAAAGAAGCGGCACTATAAATAAACAGTGGCTCAATTATCCTATGCTTCCGAGCCCGCCACATAACTATTTGCCAACGGAGGATTATATGGTCAAAACCATAGAATTTTGGCTACAGAATTACGCAAGAGTACCTGATTTAACTGTAAAAATGACAAACAAAATACTTAGCATGATCCTCACAGTCTTGAAGGTATTCAAGCATGCGGCATACACATTTTTGAACTTCATAGGCATTAATCAAGGCACGGAGATCCTCATTTTTGATCTATCAGTTATGCCTAGCAGACCAACAATTATGGCATATTATTCTATAATTATTTTCTTGCCAAGTGTATATATGCAGACCTTCGAAGAAGCTTTCTTCACAGGATTTTTTGAAATGGATTCCAAAATTTTTTTGAAGATGTCATCTAATTTAAATGCCAGATTAGTGGCATATGAACTCAGCTTCTTCGCAGATCATAGACAGCCACCCAAGGACGGTGTGAAGGCAGAACAATGGAAACAACTCATGATACGTGAAGCAAATCTGCTGAATAATACAGAGCAAAGAGTATATCAAACATATGTCCGTCGCTTATCAAAGCCTGTCGGGGACGACAGAGTCCAGGAGGGGGGGAGTGTTGAGGGAGAATCGAGTAAGAAGAAGAAAAGAAGAAGACAACGAAAAAAGCATTTTCACTAAAAAGCAGATATCTGAAGATATATCTCTGCATTACCCATCTTTGCACAGAGCCCCGCAGGGGCCCGCATCAGGCAAAAAGGCAAAACATCCAGGTCCTGCACGGTGGAAAAAAGCAAACAGCCTCAAAGCAATACAACAGGGTCAGATGTGTGCAACCAAGACAAATAAGAGGACCAAAAGTTAGAAAGGGGTAGAGGCTGAAAAGTTTAAGAGGGTGACTAAGAACAGCACATTCCTAGTCACTAGTGGCGTGCATGGCAACCCAAGTCAACAGGCAAGACAAATGCAACAGGCTCTCGAGTAGTAGAGCTTGAATCAAGAAGGCCATCAAATCTGCATGTCTGTTTAACTACAGGCAATACTGACCACTGGATGCGTGCGGACAACAAACGGATGACAAGAAGCAAAGTCTGTCAAGAAACGACAGAGACGAAGAGGGGGAGAGTGTTGTAGAGCTAAAGGAAGTACAAAGCAGAGAAAAAGACGGGCCCCAAAATTTTTCCGATTTGGACATCATATTTTGTATCATAACCACTCTTGTAATATATTTTCCTTGGTAAATGCACTAGAGGAGTCCTCTAGATGCATCCCCACAGAAGATTAGAGATCTACCCATGCAAAATAGTAGGAAATTAGTCTTTTAGTGAATAAAGTGCCGGTCTCTTGTGTGAAAGGACCAAACTTAGGGCACTAGTATATAAGTCACTTTGTGACTCTTTGTAAAGACTTCTTGCCATTGTGAAGAAGGAGCTCTTCAAATTTTCGAGTTGGCCTCTTCCTTGCTGATTTTGATCTTCATATCGCTCTTGTATGTGTGTGTTATGCTTGTAATGCATGTGTAGGACTGTTGTCTACCCATTCCCCTTGGTTTTGAGTTGCTGTAGTGCGTGCGCAAGCTAGGAGAAGTTGTGGCGTAGGTATTTGTGATTCACGCCATTCACTGTTTTTGCCATAACTTGAAGCAGAGTGGTCAAAATTGAGTGAAACCACCACCATTAGATGCGTCTCGTCGAGAGTTTCGAAACGAGTACCCTATTGCCTATATTCGGAGTTCTGGGCTAGGAGAAAACCTCAAAATACTAAAAACTGCTGTAAGAGGCTTGCGACAAACACTTTCAGTATTTCAGCGAGTGTGAGAGGTAGTAGTCTTTTCTCATGCATGCTAGCTAAACCACTTCATTTTCCATCACGTGTGCACACGTCTTCATACACTTGGTACGTCGTTCCTTAGGATTGACAATTAGATGTGTGTTAAAGTACCCACTATATGCACTTGTGTGGCAATTGAGGTATAGTCTCATTGGCACAAGTCCTTGAGTCATCTCGGCTCGAGTACACAAGTAGCTTCTATAATTGATCAAGGTCATCAAGTATCTTTCAGTAAGACAGGAGCTAAGATTATGGATGGTAACAACAACATTGTTGGGGACTGGCATAAGGAGGAACAACCTGTATGAGTTGTGTGCTCTTACAACCACTACAAATGTGGGCACAAGTAAGCTATGGCATGAGAGATTCGGCCACATTGGATACCCTGTATTGAGGGAGATGCATCATAGAGGTATGGTTGCACGCCTACCATCGATTGCAGAAATGAAGGAACCATGTGAAGCTTGCATGATGGGCAAGCAACAAAGGAAGGCGTTTCCACAATAAAGCAAGAACAGGAAAGCTATCCTCTAGAGTTGGTGCATGTTGACTTGTGCAGAAAAATACCTACACAAGGCTTGGGTGGATCTTCCTACTTCATGTTACTTGTCGACGACTATAGCAGGAAAATGTGGGTGTACTTCCTTCGTGATAAGGCTCAAGCTTTTGGTAAGTTTAAAGAATGGCTTCAGCTTGTTGAAACTGAAACAGGAAAGAAGATGAAGAAATTCAGGACAAACGGTGGTGGTGAGTTCACATCAACAAAGTTTGAAGATCCAAGGAACAAGCATGAGGTACAAATAGGAGATGATACAAGACACCTTGAGGAGAAAATAGGAAATGTCAAAGCACCTGATGGAAACATCAACTTACTCAGTAAGGTACTCTATGTCCCTACCATTACAAAGAATTTGATAAGTGTTAGGCAGATAGTAGAGAAAGGGTTGCAAGTCAGGTTCACAAAAGCAGTTGAAGATCCAAGTCAAGGATTCAGAAGAATTGCAAAAGGTGAAAAGATAGGTAGATTGTTCACATTTGAATTACAAGACACTAGAAATATTGCTCTCTTTAATTATGGTAGTCAGACACTCACAGAATTGGAAGTATGGCACAAAAGGTTAGCACATATTGGTGAAAGATCATTAAAGAAAATTTGCAAGGACCAAAGTGTACTTGGAATCCCTATCTTGTCAAAACAACACATGATTTATAAGTATAGTGTGTGTAAATTTGGAAAGTCTCACAGCTACCATTCATGAAGAAAGGATATATGCATGGAGATCTCTTGGAGTTGGTTCATACAGATGTATGGGGACCTAGCAAGGATGCTTCAATATTTGGATCAAGGTATTATGTCTCCTTCATTGATGATTGTAGTAGGTGGACTATATTATACTTTATGAAACACAAAGATGAAGTCTTTTCATTCTTCAAAGGATATCTGGCTCTTGTGGAGAATCAAACAGGTAAAACACTAAAAAGATTAAGGTCAGGTGGAGGGGGAGAATACTTCTCCCATGAATTTGACTCCTTTCTTCAAGAAAGAGGAATCAAAAGATAAATCACTACAAGGTACACTCTTGAACAAAATGGAGTGGCAAAAAGAAGGAGTATGGCAATTTTTGAAGCTGCAAGGTCTATGCTAAATGAAAAGTACTTACCTGATTACTTATGGGCTCAGGCTATATCCACAACCACTTACTTGATTAACAGGTTACCTTCAAAATCACTTGATGACATGACACCATATGAGGATTGGAATGGAAGAAGTCCAAGCTGGATCATTGTAAGATTTTTGGATGTGTTTCTTTTGCTCATGTTCCTTCACATGTTAGAGGCAAGATAGATCCCAAAGTATAAAGGTGTGTCTTCATTGGATATGACAACAATCAAAAGCGTTACAGATTATACAACCCAACAACCAAAGGATTCTTGGTGAGTAGAGATGTAGTATTTGATGAGAATAGTTCTTGGTATGAAGATTCATGTAGAAAGATCAACCTACCTTATGATCTTGAAGAAGATTTTCCAAAACTTCTTAATGATAGTTCTTCTAAAGTTGAAGAGCAGGATACCTCAGAAGATGATGAAGCAACTCAATATGAAAAAATCAAATGTGGAAGTCTAAAGGTAAAGCAAAAATACAGGAACTTGGACAAGAGGTAGAATCATCACATCATGGCCTAAGAAGGTCCATGAGGGAGAAAAGAAAGCCAGAAAGGTATGGGTTTGATACTTCTCTAGTCACTAAACATTCAATCTATTTAGCACAGGACATAAATCAAGAGGAACCTTCAACATTTGAGGAAGCAAAGAAGAAATCAGAATGGAGGCATGCAATGGAAGAAGAAATTGAAGCTCTTGAGGAGAATAAAACTTGGGAGTTGGTTCCCAAGTCTTTATCAATGAAAGTGATAGGCTCAAGGTGGATCTACAAATTGAAGAAGAACTCAGATGGCTTCATTAACAGGTATAAGGCAAGGCTTGTGGCAAAAGGCTTTGCACAAACTCAGGGAATCGATTATGAGGAGAGCTTCTCTCCTGTGGCAAAGATGCCTACTATTAGGGTTTTGCTTAGTATTGCCTCTTCCAAGAATTGGAAGATACTTTTTTTTTTTATATAAAGGAAGTTCGGCATTAGCCTACTCTCCGGGACTTGAATTGAATAAAGAAAGAAAAGTTCAAGAGAAGGGGACTAGTGCCCATGGGACCCCCCATATCCCACAAAGCAGGGGAAGCTTTTACAGAGCTTAGATGGCATTACAAAGAAGGTTAATCAACCTCTCATCACCCTCATGAGAGGCCCACTTGGGTTTAAGCTTGTTATTGATCAAAAGGAGAACTTGATGGTGCCTGAAGGGGGGGGATTTCTTACAGTTAGCAATCCTTTTGCCAAGGAGGAACAACGATTTCTCAATTGACCACTCCTTGGGGGAGTCACCAAAGTTGAGAGCACATCTTTCCCACCAGATTTTCCATAGGACCTCCCCTCAGATGGCGTTTCAGAGAGTCGCGAAGCAGCCGATCGCTTCTCCCAGCAGGGCTTGCTGCCAACTGAGATGTCTCTGAAGTCTAATTTTCTTTCCAACCTTCTGCTAGAGTCTGTTGGAGTTTGGGTAGGTAAAGAAGATGTGTGGAACATCTTCGATAGACCGGTAGTAGCGTTTGCACCAGGGATGGATCCCACAAAGTTTTCTAACCTTAAGATTGGTCCAGATTCCATGATGAAGAATTTCCCATAAGAGGACAGACTTTTTGATTTCTATGAGGGGGTGCCAGATAGCCATGAACTTCATGTTCCACCGAAGCCGTGTCCATGACAGGCACCACTTCTTGTTGAGGTTAACCTGATAGTCAATCGTTTCTTTGATGTTCGGGATTTTTGATAGGCTATTCCCATTGTGCCATTTGAGACCAAGCGAGCTCAATGTGTCGTGTCCCATGAGAAGGCGAGTTTTTTGACGATCCCAGGCAAGACATCTGCTTTGCAAAGTGTTCCATTCTTCGTACAAAATGTTGACGCAAGGGTCAATATCCTCGAAGTTGATCCAGTGGTTGGTGTCTTGTTTCCAGAGATGTTTCCATTTTTTGAAGCCTTTGTTCCATAACTTCTTGGCATTTTGAATGTTCCAAGATTCCACACTCCGGATGCCATGGATCGGAAACCAAATAGAGTTGTTTTGTCTGATATCGGTAGCCCACTTCGAGTCTTCACTAATTCTTGTGTAGATTTTGACTTTATTCCAAATCTTCTATAGGGAGCACACGAGATTAGAGCCTTGCGGGAAGATGGGGATCGCGAAAAACAGCAGGGTCAAGATGTCGAGATTCTTCCAATTTGGGAAACCCAAGAGTGCCAACTTGTTCTTGTTTCTGAAGATCAGCTTGGCCCACGAGGCCTCCTCATTGCACCAAGCCTTAATCATCCATTTGGCTGCCAGTTTGTTAGCCATGCACCCAATGTCCAGGATACCAAGTCCCCCACTATCTCTATGGCTGGTGTAGATGGACCATTTGATTTTAGGCACCCCCCTTCTATTGTGATCGCCTGTCCAAAGGAAGTTTCTACAGATACTATCTAGTTTGGACATATCTTGCTCTTTCGGTCTCTAGCAAGAAAGGAAATAAATGGTAGAAGAAAGGAGGAACGTGTTGATAACCATAGCACGACTAGCAAGATTGATTTGCATACCTCTCCAATAGTTAAGCTTGTTTTCAAGTTTGGCCAACACCGAGGTCTACCATTGTTCCATAGAGACGCCAAACCCCAAGGGGATCCCAAGAAGCAGAAAAATTTGGCTATGCGGAATGATTTGACAGCCATGATCAATGAGGAGGCCGGGCTGAGACCCCACAATAGCTCTAAAGGCGGTCTTAGAGTGGTTGATTATGGATCCAGAGGCCTCACAAAAAGTAGCAAGACACCTCTAGAACGTCTCCAGGCTAGTACTATCATTGTGCACAAACGCGTTCATATAATCGGTAAAAAGTCTCATGGTGATCTGACTGTGGTCGTGAGGCAAGCGGAGGCCTATGATATTGCCAGCTTCCACCTGGTGCGCCACAAGCCTGCTAAGCCCCTCCGTGGCGATGGCAAAGAGAAGGGGAGCCAATGGGCACCCTTGTCTGATAGATCTTCTAAGTTTGATCACCTTCAAAAGTTTGCCGTTGATGTTAATTTGGATGCGTTTCTGAGAAGGGTTGTGATCATCTTGGTGAATTTCTGACTACATCCAAGATCCTGGAGCGACTGCAGAATATAGTCCCATTCTAGCCTATCGTAGGCTTTATCAAAGTCGATCTTGAGGAAGACCACATCTTGTTTAGATTCATTTGCAAATTCAAGACCTTCCCAAATATCTATAATGGTTTCCAAAATTGACCTGCCTTTGATGAAACCTTTTTGGTCCTCACTTAGCCACGCTCTCAAGTGGCAAGAGATTCTGTTGGCAATGACTTTGGCGATGATCTTGTATCATGTTTGGAGCATCATAATAGGATGCCAGTTCTCTATTCTGTTCTTTTCCCCTTTTTTGTGTATTAACTTGATAATAACATTGTTGAGACAAGAAGGAAGTGCGCCAAACTTGAGCGCCTCTTGCCAAACCAGACAAAGAGGGGTGGCGACCACCAACTTGAAGGATTTAAAGAACTCATTAGTGAGCCCGTCGGGTCCCGGGCTTTTATCGGGAGGGAGGGCATCAATGACCTCAATGATTTTTGCTTCAGAGATAGGGGCATGTAGCAGGGAGCGAAGGTTGAGTGGTATCCTGTGGGGAGAAACCCTAGATATGGCTGCCATACAGTCCCTTCTATGGTGGGAGAGGGGGTTTGAGGTCCCCAGGAGTCTCGTGAAGTGCCCTTCAATGATCCCAAAATTATCTTCTTCCGAATTGCATACATTGCCATTTAAGTCTAGCAATAAGGGGATCGATTCTCTGTTATGTTTCCATTTAAGGATACGGCACATCTCTTTGGTGGGTTTGTCGGCTTTGCCAGCCCACCACTCCTTGAAGAAAATTTGCAAATTTTTTCTTTGTATTTCTTCCTCGTATCTCAACAGCGCTCTGATTTTTTGAAGACCTTTCTGGGCTTGAGATTTTCCTTTGTTCACTTCCTCCTCGAGCCTCCAGAGTCTGTGGTAAAGAGCTTCCCTAGGAGCCCGCCACACAGTCTCGAGCATCTTCCTGGATCTAATCATGATCTATCGAGACTTATCGACTGCACTTCTCCAGCACTTGGCTGGGGACAAGTCGGAGGCGAATGCCTCCTTCCACACATCAGCAATTTCTTGATGGACGGAGGGGAGAGAGAAGGTGGGTGCACTGGCATGGAACCAAGGAGCCTTGCGGATCTTGTTGGAAGGTTGGAAAGTGATAACGATTGGGTAGTGATCAGAGATGGTGAGGTTGGTGCATTGCGCAAGGGATGGGTGGCCCCACTGATGCATAAAACTCTGAGAGGTGTAGCATCTATCAAGTCTAGCTTTCCTTAGGTCCTTGCCCGCTTGGAGATTTGACCAAGAAAAGCCATTCGAGTCTTTGAATTCGACCAAATCCAAGTGAAGTTTGGTTTTGTCCCACATTTCTTTCTCCCGACTATCGATGACCCTGCCCTTGCCCATCCATCTGTCCATAGGGTCCTCCACCATGTTGAAGTCACCACAAATAAGCACGTTGTGGGGGAGCGAGTCCAAGGAGGCCCATGTGTTCAGTCTCTCTAATTCTTCATTAGGGGTGTACAAAGAAACCAGAGTAAAACAAAGAGAAGCACCAAAAGAAACAGCAATCCATTGATGCCTTTCATCTTCAATGGAGTTCTCAAGCTTTTCAAACCAGAGTTGATTAATGCCGATTGCCGTTCCAACCAATCCCCGCTGGTGCGCCATTGAAATCCAAACATGGGTCGAGGAGACCTGTCTAAGCCATTTTTGGAGGTCTTCTCTGTCAATTTTAATCTCTTTAATACATATCAATTCTGGGTTTAGGCTAATGTCGCGAAGCCATTGACCAATGATGGTCGCTCTTGAGGGGTCGGTTAGCCCTCTAGCATTTAACGAGATGATGATCATTGACGTAGTGAGCCCTCTTTGCGGGAGGGAGCTTTGTCCTTTCTTTTCTTGGATTCATCTTTCTTTTTCGCTGGGATCGGATCCCGAATTAGCAATAGGTTCTTGTGGGGGCTTTTCCAGGGTAACTCCATAGGTTGTTTTCCTTTGCGGGATGCCTCCTGCTGGGAAGACTTGGGCACCGTTTTCGACACCGTTTCCTGGATAGTTGATCCGATGATGGAACTTTCACTATCCATGTTATCTTCGTTACTAGTGTTAAAGCCATCTTCTTTGCTTGTAGTGTAGCCCTCTTGGGAGGTTTCTTTATTATCAGGGATCTCTAGGGCTTTGTCGTTGGTGTCCACCTCAAGTAGGTTCCCACCTGGGTAGTCAAACTCATTGATCTCCTTTTCCAGATTGCAATATAAATTGCTAGAGGGGGTAACTGACATGATGTTTCGCTCATAAGTCACCCTAGGGCTTCTTTTCCTTCTTCTTCTGACTTCGATGAACACGTCTACATCAGCTTCTGGATTACGGGGGTCCTTGCCTTCCTCTTACGGGGGCCCTTGCCTTCCTCTGAATTGGAAGATACTTCAATTGGATGTAAAAAATGCATCTTAATGGATGGATAACAGAAGAGGTATATATGTCACAACCACCTACTTTTGAGAATCACATATATCCTGATTATGTGTGTAAACTTAATAAAGCTTTATATGGACTCAAACAAGCCCCAAGGGCTTGGAATCACAGACTTGTGTCCTTCTTGCAAGTCAAAGGATTTCAACCTAGCAAGGCAGATCCATCACTATTCATAAAAAGGGGTAATTCTGAAGTCATCTATTTGTGTGTGTATGTAGATGCTATTATACTTACAGGAAATGATACAGATGACATGAAGAGAATCAAAGAATAGATGAGAGAAGAGTTCAAGGAAAGTGATTTGGGTTCACTTACCTACTTCCTAGGATTGGAAGTTGTCTACAAAGATCATGGTTTGTTTCTTACTAACATTAAAGACATGTTCGCAAAATTCAAGATGCAAGATTATAGGATTGCACGTACTCCAATGGAGGTTAATCATAAATTGAGCTCACATGAAGGTGAACTCATAGAAGATGTGACAAGTTATCAAAGCCGTGTGGGTAGTTTGAACTATGCCACATTGACAAGGGTTGATATATGTTATAGTGTGAGTGTGCTAAGTCAATTTATGCACACACCTAGGAAACCTCACATGGAGGCTGCCAAGAGGATACTTAGATATCTCAAAGGGACCATGAATGAGGGATTTTATTACCCTTATGTATCTGATTTAAGTTTGAAATTGTTCTTTGATGTGGATTGGGCTGGCTCCAAGGAAGTTAGAAGGAGGACCTCAGGTTATCTTACCTTTGCAGGTTCAAAACTTGTTTCATGGTCATCCAAGAAGCAACCCATAGTTGCTCTCTCTTCTACTGAAGCTGAATACAGAGGTCTTGCCATAGCTACTCAACTATTCACAGATCTTGGATTGGAATTTGGCACTCCAACTATTTTTGGTGACAATATGAGCTCTATTCACTTAGCTGCTAATCCAATTTTTCATGCAAGGACTAAACATATTGAAGTTCATTATCACTATGTAAGAGAGAAGATTGTAAGCAAGGAGATTCTAATATCATATGTGTCCACTCATCAACAATGTGCAGATATTCTAACCAAAGCATTGGATGATACAAAGCTTTGCAAATTCAAGGCTATGATAGGTTTGCAGGTAATCTTGGAGGATTGAAGACCTCAAGCATACTTGGCTTGAGGGGGAGCTATTGGAGCAAGTCTATGAAAAGCCTAAGTAATGGATTGAGTCCCACAAAGTCATAGAAGAATCTTTAAAATGAAGACAATGTAAAGTTCACTTGTGAACTAGCTCTTGTAACTTTTTGAAGTTTTACTTAATTTAAAAGTGAAATAATCTTAAGTGGTTGAGTCCACTCGATCCGAGTTCATATCTTCATGTTTTTGTGAAGTGTACTGTTCACTGCCATATCTCTCAGTTTTCTCAGTCAGATTGCAGAGATGATTTATCTGAGCTTGGTGAATTATTTTCCGTGATTTAACTCGGTAAAGTTAGCTCTCTAAGTCTAATGTATGCTCACCAAATTTCATTAAAATTGGATGTTTCAATCTTCAGCTATGATCATTTGAAGTCAACTATGTCACTTGGTTTTCTTCTTCTCTGGCAGCACTCTCTCAAAACAATCATTTTGTCAGAGCTTTTTCTCAGTGTGTACTTCACCCTTTTCTTGATTTAAAGCTTGTTAGATTTCGAATGCTATCTAGTATATGCGTACAAAATTTCATAATCATTGGATCTTGAATCTTGAGATATTTGCATTTTACTGCTCACAGGGCTGAGTACTGTTGCAGCTCGGGAAAATCGAGGTCATCCTATGACTTCCTAAGCTTGTTTCTCTTTGTGTAGTTCATCTTTTTTTATCAAATCACTCATGATTGTTAGCTTACTAAGTTTATAAGAGTTCCCCAAAAGGAATTAAGTTAATTGCTGCTGTGGCCAGAGAATTGTTCAAAACTTTGGACAGGTGTATGAACATAAATAACAAGTTTTTGGCTCTTGAATCTACTCCAACTTATCTATTTTGATTCAAATTTTTGAGAGTGATCTTCCAAGGTACATAGGGTGTCCAATACATCCTTTGGCAAGCTAAAAGGGCCCACCACATATCTCTGGAGTCGAGTTGGCTGGTGTAGTGCAAAGTTTTTGCAGCACCACTTCATCTTCATCAACTACAAATCCATCTCTTCACAGGATGCAGTGCAATTAGAGACTTGGACTGGAAAGGCACTACTACTATGCAACATCTCTAGACTCAAGGCCTATTGGCATCAAGAAAAGTAAAGCTTTTTGTAGATTACCTGACAAGTTGTACAATAACTCTACTCTTTTCCATTGAGTTTTGCTATTATCATCAGATTTAATGCCTTTCTTTTGTGTTATTTCTCATAATTTTGATGCCATTCCATAGCCCAAATTGTAAGAATTTTTAGGATTTTTTTTTGGAAAATTTTAAAGGATTTTTTGGGATTTTTTTTCGTTCTATAATGCATTTTTTCTTGTTAATTTGATGATAAAATGGGTTTTTTAAATGGGGTTATGTGTCTTGAGTATGTATTTTGTATTATATATTTTTTGGGATATCTTTTATTTTTAATGGTATTTTTTGATTTTATTTGGATTTTTCCTTATATTTTAAAATTATTATTCCAACAAAGAAAAGGATCCCCATTGCTCTTTGGTATTTTATAAAAAGGGAGCCTTTGTGACTCTCTCTCTCTCTCTCTCTCTCTCTCTCTCTCTCTCTCTCTCTCTCTCTCTCTTCTTCCCCTCTCCCTCTCCCTCTCCCTCTCCCTCTCCCTCTCCTGCCCCCCCCCCTTCCCCCTCTTGACCTCCCCTTACCCTTTCCGCCCTGCCCCCTCCCCTCCCTCCTCCCTACCTCTCCCTTTTTATTTTTTTCATTCTTTTTATTATTTTTTATTTTAATTCTCCCTCAAAAGGGAGAATGTTTTATTAATCTTTTATTTATTTATTTATTATTTTATCCTTGTCTCCCTATACCATAGTATAAGTTTTATACTATGGTATTAATACTTTTCAATTTTTTTTTTCAATATCAATGCTCAATAGCTCTGAGTTGTGCTTCAACTAGTGATCTTTTTTGGCATCATTGATTGTGCGCAAGGGATGACCTCAATGATCAAGATGGAGGTTCCCAATACTTCCTGAGGTCACCCATCCTAGTATTGTTCCCCCTAGAACTCACTTAACCGAGAATATCTTGCCATTAAGCTACACTCTTGTGGTGTCTGAAGAAGGGGAAAGACTAAGGTTCACATTACCTTGAACATGTTTTGCGTACTCAAAGCTTCATTTTTTATTTTCAAAGCTTGTTTTGAAGAATTTTTGGGATGATTCTTGGAGCCATTTTGGAGTACTTTCTTCTATAACAATAAATAATAAATCTATAGGTATCTTAAAAGGTTTTTAGTTGTAGTGGGAGCAACCACCACAAGTTTATGCAAGTTTTTGAGCCTAGAGAATAGAACTGATAGACACTTGTAGGTGTTTTTAGCTAGTGTTTGGGCTTTAAATTTAGACTTTTCAGAGCCATTTTATTGCATATCTTGAGCACATACAATATATGTATGCTTTTATGAATACCTCTTATGTATGTCTATGTGGTCATTGATATAGTAGTTATGTATTTGCATAAAGCCTTTGATGTTGATAAAGAGGGTTGTGGTGTGGTATTCTTAACTGGGAGACACCTAGATGTTGGGATATCTTCGGTGATGCAGGTGAAAGACTTATCCAACCTCACCATAGAAGATACATGATATTTGTTCATAGGTGCTCGATAAGCTAGTTGTCTTCTTTCAATTAACTGATTATATGCAGTGGAGTCAGTGAGTGATTATGTGGGTTTACATCTTAGTACTTGAAGTTTTATAAGCTTTTCAGATTGGTCATATGCTCATTTTTGTAGACGAGACTTTGGTAAAAATTTTCCAAAATTTTTGTTTTGTCAACTATATAATGGTCGATTTACTCTTTGATACACTTATTGGTGTGAGCACATTTATTCTCATATAATCCTTTTGGTTGGTCATTACTATTCATTAATTCATTTTTCTACTGAGACTATAGATTTTTTTCCTAGAATCGGATACTTGGTAATCCTTTTTTGAGCTTTAGTGGCATTTGGACTCTTCTAGCTTCATTATCATTCTAGTCAATTCTCTATCATCATGGCATTAGAGATCTTAGGTACGTATGGTGGATCAAGCTCTAGTGCTAGTGTTCCTAGGAGGAGCTACACATTGTAGGGCAAAGACCATTTTGAGATCCGAAAATTTGATGGCACAAACTTCGCTCTATGGATTACTTAGATTAAAGATGTGTTGATTCAAAGGTGGCAATGGACGACAATAAATCGAATCTCAAACAAGCCTTCTCACATGGATGAAGATGTGGGTAGAGGGAAGGCATCCATTATTGGTTACATAGGTTTTGATTGTGATGGTTGTGTAGACAATCATAAATCTATATCAGGGTACATTTTTCATTTTGTTGGAGGTGCTATCTCTTGAAGATCTCATCTTCAAGAATGTACAACTATTTCCACTACAAAAGCAGAGCATGTTGCAACAAGTGAGGCATATAAGAAAGCATTGTAGCTTTCTCGTCTTGCTTGTGATATAGATCTACCTCAACATGTACCTCATTCTCTTGGTGATAGTCAGAGTGCCATTGCTTTGGCTAAGAGTTCGGTCTATCATGCAAAAGCCAAGCACATTGAGATGAGGTATCACTTCATTAGAGATTGCTTAGCCATTGAGTGCATTATGCTAGAGAAGGTTCAAACTCGAGATAATGTTGTAAATGCTTTGACTAAAGCTCTATTGCAGGATAGGTTTTAACATTGTTGTCACTTGATGGGGGTTATTTGATTCATGATCTTACAAGTAACTGTGTAACATGCCCATCAGGTGGGAGGTATAGTTTGTAGAATTACACTCAGATATCCTTTATCATTCTTTATTTTTCTCCCATAGTCACATTTGCCATATTGGCCTTTAATGGGAGATTGTTACCGTTAGTGTCAATGTGAAAGGCGAAATGGATTTCAGAGACTTTTGTAAATGTTCTTTAATGAAATATAAAGTGGCTTGGTTAGCCATAGATTGTAAGTTGGGCTGCGTTTGCAACACCTAAGAAATTTTTGTTTGTGCTCTCTATGTACTGTGTTTTTTTGCGTATTCTATAGGTTTGTGTGGAGCACTGTGTGTGGAATCCGAAGTTTTGTTTTCTATTGCGAGGTATCTTCTTGGAGCACTTGAAAAGGAGAGTCCACCATGGTGCATCGTCATCAAAATACTTCAAGAAGGATTTTCACTTTCAAGGTTGGTTAAACTCATTCTATTTATTACACATGATAATTAAAGATTTGTGAGCTTCATTTATGGTGCAACACAATTTGACATATAATTAAAGACTTTAAGGATATATCATCTAAGAGCATAGTTCATGGCTTGATAAATTTATCAAGGTAGTTTTGACACACATATGTGAAGCATGCTGATATGGAAATTCTAAAAGATTATCCTTTAAGACATGTTCTTATGTAAGCCAATGGTTATTGGACTTAGTACATATAGGTATGTGTTGACCAACAAAGGAAGCATCCTTCTTAGGTTGTAAGCACTATGCAACATTTATGGATGATAAGTCTTTAAATATGATTTTTCTTCATTTTATGAAGTAAAAAACATAAGAATTTTATTGTTTTAAGCACCAAAACATTATTGACAAGCATACAAGTAGATTATCAAAATGTTAAGGTTTGTTGGAGGAGAATATTACTTCTTAAGAGAATTAATGAAGAAATCAAAAGAGAAGTCATGAGAAGGTACACTCCTCAACAAAATATAGTTGTAGAAAGGAAAAATCAAGCTATAATAAAATATTCAAGGAGCATGACTAATGAGATGAAATTATCAAGCATATTTTGCACAAAGGATGTAAGTACGTGTGTATTTCATTAATCAATTCCTATTGTAGGTATTCATCCAATGGCTTGATATGAAGTATTTCTCAATAGAAAACCAAATGTAAGTCACTTGAGAGTGTTTGTTGTATATGCCATGCATATGTACCATTTGAATTGAGAACTAAGATTGATGTAAGAGATGAAAAACTGTTGTGAGATATTTTGATATACATAAATCTTATAGGTGCTACAAAGATTTTAGTTTCTAGAGATGTAAGATTTGATGAAACTTTCTCATGGTATGCTAAACAAGGACAAGGACCTTGATGAAAGAAGATGATGAAGGAATTGAATGAAACATATCACAAATTTCAACAATATACAAAAAGTGGACTACATGAAGAACTAGGGCCATTGTGAAATGGAATATCTTGATCTACAAGACCTCCTATTATAAAAGGCAAATGTAAATAAAATATAGTTGCAATAAATAATGATGGTCAAGTTATTGGTGAAGATAATTAGCAGGGGCAATCACCCAAAACTCCTAGCAAGTATACAAAAAGTCTTTCAAGACATGATAAAGATTTGAAGTTGCCTCCATCATATGCTAGAAAAAGTTCCAAATAAAGAAGAAAACTAGAGAGACATGACTCTGATGTTTTTATGCGAATTGATAATTCTATATGCCTAAGATTCGGGAGATGAAGAGACAAAGACTTATGAAGAAGCCAAAGAAGATTCTTAGTGGAAAGATGCTATGGATAAGGATTCAAATGCTCTTTAAGAGAATGAAACATGGGCATTAATACCAAGGACTCTAAATCAAAAGGTAATTCGATGTAAGTGGGTGTTTAGGATACAACAAATCTCTATTACATAGCAAACAGAATTTAAATAAGATCCAATAATTCTAATGTTTTCATAATTCATAACATGTTTTCCATTGAAAAACATTTTTCTCGATTGAAAATAGAAATTATATATGGAAGTCTGCACAAGTGAACTGTCAAGCAAGAATTCATCAATAGAAATCAACTACTCCTTCAAATCTTTGATCTTTGTCAAAAAGCTTTCCATGGTATCTCCTTCATTCATGTGCTCACTCTCCAATTTTTTTTGGGAGGTAAGCAACATGAGCCTCATTCCTTGCCTGGTATAAAGTGGTAAGTGTATCTCAAGCAAGAGCGTATATGAGGAATAATGGCATATTTGATAGACAAGGCTATCAATGCATGTGCCTGAGCATCTCTGCCATCCCAACAAAGTTGCTCTGCAGTAGATGCAGTAGGAACCACAACACGAACAAGAACCTGAAGAATATCACTATCTTCAACACCATCTATATCACCTTCAATAATTGTACTTGCAGGTATAATAGGACATTTTTCAACACCTTGCACAATATTCCACAGTCCTTTTGCAAACAATACATGATGCATTATATAATCCCATAATGGGTAATGGGTACCATCCAACTTATCCTCAATAGCCAACATACAAAATACATCACTGCTTTCAATCATAGCCACTGACTAAAACACCCTGATATAGAAAAATGATTGTATCTTAAAAAGTTGATCAGATATTCTCCTTCAGTTGAACATAAAGAAAATTTTGGTTTCTTCTTGGAACTCCATGATACCAATTTTGAACTTGCAAATGCTTCATTAAGTGTCCCTTTCAAGTACTTGAGTATTCTCTTTGTAGCATCCATGTGTGGCTTTCTAGGTGAGTGCATGAAATGACTAAGCACTACCAAACTATATGATATATCTGGTCTTGTGTGAGTAGCATATATCAAGCTATCAAGTAAGCTTAGATACTCATTAGGATCATCAATCTGCTCACCTTCATAAATACTAAGTTTATGGTTCAATTCGAAAGATGTACCTACAAGCTTTGTGTTCTCCATTCAAAACTTGAGAAGTAGGTCTTGAATGTATCTTCGTTGAGTTAGATACATCCCTTCATCTATATAAATCACTTGCATACCTAGAAAATATGTGAGCTCACCTAAATCACTGATTCTGAACTCCTCTTGCATGTGTCTCTTGATCCTTTGAATGCCATTAAAATCATCACCTATCACAATAATATCATCTACATATACACATAGATAGATAACCTCATTGTGATCCCTTTTATGAATAAAGAAGGATATGAGTTTCTAGGTTTGAACCCTTGATCTTGAAGGTATGTAACCAGATTGTAATTCCAAGCTCAAGGATCTTGTTTCAATCCATACCATGCTTTCTTAATTCTCCAAATATAAGATGTATGATTAGGGTTTTCAAAACTTGGTGGTTTTGATATGTATACCTCTTCTTTTATCCAACCATTTAGGAATGCATTTTTCACATCAAGTTAGAGGAGTCTCCAATTTCTTGTAGCAGCTATACTTATCAATGTTCTGAGTGGTCATCTTTGAAGCTGGTGAGAATGTTTCCTCATAGTCTATACCATGAGCTTGTGAGCATCCTTTGGCAACTAATCTTGCCTTGTACCTACAAACTGATCCATCTGAGTTTTTTTTTAACTTTATATACCCATCCGCAACCAATTACCCTTTGATTGAGTGACACTGGAACCAAATCCCAAATATCCATCTCCTTCAATGCATCTATTTCTTCTTTCATGGCCTTTTCCTAATTAGGGTTTTCCTTTGCCTCCATAGGTGGAGGGTTCCTTTGAAATTAAGTCCTTTGCCAAGTAGTTTGAATGCTTTGTAACAAATGTGGAATCATATCCATACCTTTCTAGTTGTGGTCCTCTTTGAATGGTTGTGAGTGCTTTTGTCTTCGATAAGCATGGCAACGCTTCTATAGGTGTTTTCATTTCATCTTTCCCTTAGATGCATAGAGTAGCCTTGTTCATTCATGCTAACATATGAGATTTTGACTCCTTGAGAAGGTTCCATGGAGAAACATAGAACTGCAAGCTATTGATGTTCAACATGTGCAACAAAGGCAAGATGGATTGACTCCTATAAAGATCAACAAGATAGCAGAGATAGGCACAAGAACTCTCTCAACTGAAAGTGTACTATAGCTATTGGAGATAGCATTGTATGCAATAAGGAGGAAGGCCCTATGGGTACCTAAACAAAGCAAACACATGCTCGATAATTGTCATCCCAATTCCCCACTATCACATTCTCAAAATAATATACATATATTGTTATTTGTTTCTCTATTATTTCAATGCATCAATACTCATCATATCATCCTATGGTTCACAACTAGATAAACATGGACTGTGCCGACTCTAGATCACATGGGCTATGCAACTATGTGCATGATGGATCAATTGCTATAGATTGTTCTTCTCAGGGTTTGTGGGTTCCAGGCTTCAGGTCCCCCCCTTCATGCAAGGCTTTTATTCCGTGCTCTTTCACTATTCCTTGTTCTTTGTCTGCTTTGTCAGTCTCTCTCTGTTTTGAGGTAGCCTCTTCGTGGTGTTCTCCCCTAAAAGGGGGAGCCTGGGTGCACAAGGTGGCTTCAATACCATCCCCCTCGATAGAGAACAGGTGATTTTGACTCCTGATGATGTCCCATCTACAATGCTCTATTGAGAAACAAAGCCCATTGACAGCTCCAAATACTAAAATCTTAGGCACAATGGTAAAAGCCCTTGATGTCTCCATGAGTGTGCAGAGTGCCCCACCTTCTTCAATAGCAGGTACATCAAAATTAATCCCAGGTGCACCCAAGAAGTCTTTTGTTGAGGTGCTTTCCCAAGGTAAAAACCCCTTCAATTTCATTAGAAATACAGGTATTTACTTTGAACCTCACTCTGTCAAGGGTAACGAAATTGGTTTGAATGTCTCGGGTTGGCACAATATAGCTCTTGAAGAGAATGTGAACACTATCGATGAGTCTACTCTTGTCATTGATAAGAACTCCTTCTATCAATGGCAGAAACAACTCATTGACAGAGTAGTGATTGTTCTCTGTCATGGGCCCATTCCCCCTCAAGCAATGTTGAAGCAGTGGATTAGGTCCAACTAGGAAAGTAGGGTCTTGTTTGTTAAGCACATTTAGTATTTACCAAACGGATATTTTCTATCTTTTTTGATGACTCTAGTAGTGCGCTCAAGGTCATCACAGAGGGTGAGTGGATTATTAGATTGACTCCTGCTTCTTTTTTCAGGTGGTATGCCAGTTTTAATCCTCGAGGACATAAGCCCACTAAGGTCCCCGTTTGGGTAGAATTCCCCAACCTCCTAGTGGAATTCTACCCATGGATTGATGGACTACTGTCCTTGATTGACAAAGTTTTGGGACAAAGGGCAAGAGGGGGCATTAATCCCAAATGGGATCCTCAAATGTTGGTTGAAATTGACATTGCTAAACTAGTTAAAACTTCTTTTTTAATTAAGTACTCTGATGGTTTATGTCTTCATGAACAGAAGGTATTCTACAAAAATCTCCCCAATGCATGTTTCAATTGTTACAAGAAAGGACATTGGATTAAGGACTCCCCTTTGCGTAAAGAAAATACTCAGACTCCCTCTATCAAAACATCAGATGAAACCTTTTGCTCAAAAAGCTAACCAAGTCCAGGTACTTATAAAAAATCCACGTAAAAGTACCAATGAAGAAGAAGGGTAAGAATTTGATCAATACATATGATTTGCTTCTTGAAAATGTGTTTAAACCCTTTTTTGATTCCTTTGAAAATTTGAGTACTCTAAAACCTTCTAAAGATAAAATGGTTCGGCTAGATATTTATGGAGAGTCATCAGCCTGTTTGGAGACTTGTAGAATAACGAATCCAAAGGGGCATTCAAGGACTCAATCCAATCAAGATGCAGGGTGGAACATGATGATCAACAAGAAAAAAGTGGCTTAGTGGAAACCAGATTCTATTTTAAGGATTGCTCTTGTTAGCAACCCTAATTTTTTATTGTCTAATGACCACAAGTTCTCTATAGAGCTAAACAATCACGATGATGCTAATATAAGAGATCTCCAGCAAAAGGGATATGAAGGTGAAGATCTCCAATCAACCCAGAAAGAGAATGAGGCTCCTTCTGGTCAGAATGTCACTAAAACAATGAGGAAAGATGGTATCTCGAAACCTAGAAGGAAAGATATATTGAAAAATTATGTGTCTACAGAAGGAAATGAATTTCTGGTGCATTATGTTTTGCCATTATTCTACTTTCATCATGAATGCCATTGATTTGATGTCTTTTAACATTAAAGCTATATCTGATCTAGTTAGGGCTAAGTTTTTAGCTAAGTGGATGCTTGACTTGTCCCTCAGGCCAAAAATCAGTTGTTTGTAGGAACTTAAGCTTAGTGGTTCTAAATTCCCTTTCACCTTAACATTGATTCTAATAACCATAAGTGGTTTTGTACAAACCACCTACAAGGGAGAGGGGGATCTGTTATCGATGTCTCCTACTCTCTTAATCATATCATTCATGATATTTTCATTAGCCCCACCCATCAGTGGGTTGGAGTGTCTCTCAAAAAGCATCTTGACTGTTGTGTCATTAGTCTTTATGTAGCCAGTTGCCCCTCCGTGAGAACTAAATGCTAGGAGGAGTTGTGTAGCCTGCCTGGACCTATCCTTGTTGTTGGGGACTTTAACATGGTAACTTCTATTCCTGACAGATATTGTAAAAATGACAGTTCCATTAGTGATCAAAAGTGCTGATCTTGGCTAAGGCTAGTTTCCACCCATGGAATTATTGATATATCCACTAATTTTGGTTTTACTTGGAACAATAAGCAAAAAGGTGATAACTACTTAGCTACCCGACTTGATAGGTGCTACATCAATATTCTGTTCCTTCAAGAGTTTTGGGACATGAAAAACTCTCTAGATCATTCCTATTGCATTTGGGACCATGCCCTCTTGACCATTACCCTTCCGAATAACTGCTTGAATGTCAAGTCTAGTTGGCCTCACTTGGATCCGTCCTTGTTGAAATCCTTGTGTTGTGGAGAAGACCAAGGTCATCTTCTCTTTGCACTTTAGTAAAAACCCTAACACTTTTGTGGCCTGGTCTAGGGCTATCAAAGACATTCAGTCTCTCTTCACCCATTCGAGAAGTCCATTAGAGCCAATAGGAGAAGGTTAATCTCTAGGGAGATTGCCCTTCTTTCCTCCTCTCATGGTCCTCTATAGAATAACATGGATAAAATTTTGTTCCTTCAGGATAGATTAGAATATGAGGAGTACATTGAAGTTGGTGGTATGCTCTCCTCTTTAAGAGACTTTTGGGCTAGAATTCTGGATAGACCAAACAAAAGTATGCTCTCTTTGTTACAAAAAAAGAAGTGCAAGGACTTCAGATGAAAAATTCTGGTGGTTATGCTATCAATGTTGAGGAGAATTCGCAAGAGGGTACCAACTTCTTTACTAATGTTTTCTCTAGTTCTCTCAAGTGGGGGAGGATATCCACGGAGCTAGGGCCACTATTACTCTTAAAAGGAAAAAACCTATTCCTCCTAGCCTGGCTTCCCTATTGGACCTACCCCTCAGTGCCAGTGAAGTTAAAGAAACCATTGTCAATGATAAATTGAAACCCTGCAAAACTCTTGGCCTTGATGGCCTCCCAGATGAGTTTTTCATTACTCTCAAAGATTTCTTGACTCCATTCTCTTGATTTGGAAAGAAGCTATTAGTAGAGGCACTCTTCCTGTTGAGATCAATAACAGAGTGATAAAATTAAAGAGGATTTGAATAACTGGAGGCCATTACTTGTTTGACCACTATCTATAAGATATTCGCCTCTTCACTTGCTAGGAGACTTAGCTCTATGATGAAAGATATTATCCTCATGGAGCAAAAAGTCTTCATAAAGGGTAGATTCATTTTGGATGCCATCAGCTCACTTTGGGAAGGTATTGAGTATGCTAATGAGTCCAATCGGACATTTTACTTCTTCAAAATAGACTTTGACAAAGCTTATGATAGGAAAGGCTCTATGATAAGGGTTCTTCACAAACTTAACTCTAGATGCAGATTGAACTAGAATGTTGACCACTGGCACCACATATTTCTCTGTATCTGGGCTTTCCCTATCAATATTAAGCAATCCTTTTTACTTTGGCTGATTATTCACAGTGGTGTTTGGTGTGGTGCTATGGCTAGGAATATTAATGTTAATGACTAAGTATGTAAATTCTATGGCAATGTGGAGGATTTAACCCACCTATTCTATAACTACAGGCATGCCCAAGCTTTTTGGAAATATATGCATCCCAGCTGTCACAAGTTCAATATCTCTATGAGCTACCAAGTATTTCTACTTGGTGCCTGCAACAGGTTGGACATTGTCCTTTGAAACTTATGGAGGGCCCATATGTTGTGGAACATTTGGAAGAGCAAGAACGAAGCTATGCTGAACAAGTCTAAATAGTTAGTTCACTTTTCTTTTCTCAAAGGGTTTACAGGAATTGCTATGCAATGTTTGTTTGCTATCAAGTCTGCACCTCTTCTGGATTTCCAGCTTTCTAAACTGCTCCAAGACATCCCCCCAGTCAATGGAGAGATACTCTACTTAAAATGTGCTCCAATCTTAGGTCTAAAATTATTTTTACATGTACTTAGGGAGTTTGTTGCTCAACCCTTTTTTACATATACTTAGTGATTCCTTGTTCCTGCTCATGAGGTCCTTCTCCTCTAGATCTAATTGGCCTAAGTTTGACATGTAATCTGGGCCCTTGTGTGGGGTCTTTCCCATTGTATAGTTTTACATTTCATCATTAATTTAATCTTCTTGTTGGCTAAAAAAAAACTATGTGCATGATTGAGTGGCACATTCCACAACATTGGGAGTGTTGCATGCATGAATTTTGATCCATCAGAGCCTTGCTGCATAGATTCCTTCAATCCATGGCTAGTTCTCTTGAGACATCGGGAAGCAACAAGACAACGATCAACAATAAAAAGAAATGAGAGAAGCTACACGTTAATAGCTTGTGACAAACATCGATTGAAGACTCAGGGAGCTAAGAAGGACTTGCACGTGACAGGTGAGGCAAAGAAGGTGGTATGGCTGCACATCGTCAGATAAGGGTTGGCAAGCAAGTAGATGTGCTGGCAAGTAATACGACAATAATAGAGATATGGCCTTCTCTATAGCATAGACACTCGGGCCCAAGTTCCCTTAGAGAGTGCATGGATCATCAACACCTTCTGTACAGGAGAGAACACCTAGACAAAAATTGCCCTTCTCTATAAGCTATGATATAACTGAAGCATCGGCCTCCTCTGTATACACACACTATCAATATTTCCTTTACTCTGTGGGTCACAATCTTCGAAGTAACAATCAACTTTACTACCTTCTACTAGTACGCGACTTTTGCCAAAAAGAAAGAGAGAGAGAGAAAGAGAGAGAGAGAGAGAGAGAGAGAGAGAGAGATAGAGAGAGAGAGAGAGCATTTCTCTTTTGTGCACAACTAGTCTTCTCTGATGCAGATAAAGAACGAGAGGGGGCGGGGAGGGGGAGAGCCATGTCCTTCTCAATGACGTGGCTAGTTGAATTTTTGGTGCTTTGTTCTCGATCAGATGTGTTTAATGGCATCACCTATGATGTCTTTCATAGATCCATTGAAATATTCTTATTCAACTAATAGGGCTCGAGAGATGTATCATGCAAAGTACATTGAACACATAGTCAAAAAGCAATATTTTTGCAGGTACTAATGTGGAGATATTAATGACCATCTTCACTTTTTGAAAGTTATTTTGCTCTACACCCTCGTGAAGCTTCTCTCAACTTGTATCACGTGGAATTTTGGATCCATATATCATTATCTCTGAGCTCTTAAGTTATGATTTCAAGAGTTTTAACCTTCTAATACTCTAGGTATCTACTTCTCTATTGATGAATCTCTCAATAAGGAGTCACTTTGTATCTTCTAAAAGGCTACAAACCCTTACTTTGCGATACACCATTTGGCACTACTTAAAGAGCTACTTTTGTAAATCCCAAGGGTTTAACCCTTACTATTTGGTACTAAGTGCCCATCTTGTGACATCACAAATCTAAGAGGAAGATAGTGTGTGGGTGTGTGTATGCCTTATGAGGCTACTCTAAGCCCCCAAGTGTGACTCTCTCAATGAAGTGTAGGGCTATTCTAATCCCCCCCTCTACAACATGTCTTTCTCATCATGAAGTGTAGGGCCATTCTAAGGCCCTCCTCCCCCCCTCTACCCCTCTCAATTTTGAGAAAATTTTGACTTTAATTTTTCAAGTGTGGTAACTTATTTTTAACGGAAATATGTCAAAACTTTCACATGCCATATCATCGAGTCGATGTTATTTATTCTCACTCATGCCAATCTTTATGCAAAAAAATGAGCAACTCAATGACAGAAACTATGATATCTAGAAGGACACCATTAGGAATTACCTTTATACAAACCTCTTATACAAAGTAGTTGAAGGAGCCGAGCAAGAACTCGATAAGGATAGTGATCTAGTTACTTAGCATTTGCAAGCTCAAAGTGAGTGTCTTGGAGTTCCATAAAGCAACCAACAGTTGCTTTATCCTCAATTGAAATCGATTATAGAGGTTTGACCATAGCAACTCAAGAGGTAATATGGTAAAAAACATTGTATATAGATTTGGAACTTGTGAGTTCCAAACCTCACATATTTGGAGATAATGTAAGTTCCATGCATCTAGCAGCAAACCCTATTTTCCATGCAAGAGCCAAACATATAGAGGTCCATTACCAATCAAGGAGAAGTTCATGGCTAAGGAGATTGACATTTCTTTTGTTCCAACTAAAAAGCAAGTAGCAAATATGATGATGAAGGCACTTGATAGAATAAAGCTTTGCATATTTAAATCAATGGCATGTATTCAACCTATTAGAGAATGAAGACTCAAGCATACTTTAGCTTGAGGGGGAGCTATTGGAACATCAAGCTTACACTATGCTTGAGGTGGATTTGATCTTCATCAAAAATCTAATTTTTGGATTATATCAAAATATCCATTGAAGAGTTCTATTCATGCTCATTTATTGTATTTTTTTAAAATATGTTTTATGGATCATTTACCAATGTAAAAGCCTAGAGGTTTGTACATGTAAAACGAGAAAAAGAGAGCTCAAATTCCTAGAATTTGAGGTGTTTTGTAAATGGGCTACGTGCATAAACCATAAAGATCAAGGTGGTTTGTGCATTCTTGACATTGAAGGAATGGCCAATCAGCTGGTGACAAAATGGTTAATCAAAGCATGGAGCAACAGTGATGGCTCTTGGGCCAAACTTATATTTAGAAACAAGGGCACTCTTGGACTGGTGGTCCTCCTAAGAAGGAGGGGTCTTGATCTACTTACTCGTTTGTTCTCCCCATTTTTGGTGACTCCTAGGGGCTCGAGCTTGGTATGCTCTCTGACAAATGAAGACTAGAAATGGACGGCCGGTATTAGACATAATGATTCTGTCTGGTTCCCTATCAAGGGCATCAGTGGTGTGGAGTCTTGGAACCTCCAAAAAGCTAGGAATCTTTGGAACAAAGGTTTTTGATTGTGGTAACACCTCTAGAATTAAGAAACAAGACAATGGATTAGATTTGAGGACATTGATCCAACTTAAAGAGTGGTCTATGAAGAATGGCGTGTTTTGTTGAGTAGATTCAATGCTTGGGAGTGCTCGAGGACTCGCCTCCTTATTGGTGAGGAATCTCCTCACCTTTAGGGTCTGATGGTACAACGACAATAGCCTTGAGAAAATTCCGAGATTTAAGAAGAATGTGGACTTTCATGTCACACTTAATAGGAAATGGTATCTTGATTGGTCGATCTTAAGGTGGGATCTTGAGTTCCAATCCCTTTGGCATCCCCTCATTGAGATTAAAAAGTTAGTGCTTATGTGGCAAATCCTCCAGTGGGGAATATGGACCAATGTAAAAGCTAATAAAATTTGTGGCATCCCTTTGTGGTGCAAACATTGCATTCATGGCAATGAGGACTTGGGACACCTCTTCTTTTCTTTCTCTAAGTCAATGTCGGTTTGGCAAGAGCTTGGGAGAATCATGTTGCTTCAGGGACAAATCAATTGGAAGCAAGCTTTAGTTGGTGAAGCGATTAGATGTTCTTCACCATTGTGGAATGCTATAAGAGGTGAGACCCTCTGGAAGATCTAGAAAGAGAGGTGTGCTGGCAACTTTGGAAACCCTCCTAAAGAATGGTGGATCAAAAAATCTCTTTTCCTATTAGGCAAAATAATTTCATATTATAAGAAGCCCCCACCTTTTAGACATTATAGAGGGTTTTTCCTCGAGAACAACAAAATTAAAAGCAAGTGGGCCCCACATGAGGGGGACGAGAGCTTTATCAAGCTTCTTTGTAGCTCTCTAGCAATGTATAAGTTAAGCAACCCCTGTTTTAAGGGATTCAGGGGGTCCCATGGGTACTAGGCCCATTCACTTGTACACTTGTTTCTTCTATTAATTGAAGTCTTAGAGAGTCGGCTAGTGTCGAACTCCCTTTTGATAAAAAACTTGTATATGACCTAGGTTGAATTGGGAGCCCAATTGAAGATCTTGATCTTGTTTCTCACCCTCTCCATGGTTTACGATAGGATGAAATATAGAAATCGTTCACCACATCATTGTATGTAATGGATGCAAAATTTGATCAATTAGTCACATTGATGGTGAATGAAGTGACAAATTAAGGACATTCACAATCAAAGGGAAAACAAGTTTCAAGTTTCCAATGAAGGTAAATGAAAAGTTAGGTGGAAAAAAAAACTTAAGGTAGGGTGAGAGGAAGATAAAAATCAAGTTGAAGCAGCCAAGAAGGCTCCAACCAAAAGTGTGGATCATGATGAAGAGGAAGGAGCAAAGGAAGAGGAGGAAGATCACAAGGAAGAGAAGCATCAATGGAGAATGCTACGACTATACAAACATAGGCCATTATGCAAGAGGTTTTTTTGGGAGAAAGGAGGAGGTAATCAAGGCCATTCTACAAGTAATTTATGGTCCCTCTTACTAGATCCCCGTGGTCAATTGGAAGCAAGTGCTGCTCGATGAAGGTGTTTGTTCTCTATGACTCTCATGAATACTATAAGAGGCAAAGCTCTCTAGAAAATGTAGAAGAAATGATGTCCTGCCAAGTTTGGTGTACCCTTGATGGAGTGGTCCCTATATAAATCCTTAGATAGCCTAGGCAAAAGATTTCAAAGTTGTAAAAAGCATCCCCCATTCAAGAACCATCTTAAAGAGCAGCAAGCGTAGAAGAAAATGCATCTCATATGAAAGAGACGAAAGGATTATGCCTCTCTTTTGCCTTCTTGTAAATTCTTCCTTTTAATTTAAAGCATTTATGTTAAGAAAATCTGTAAACATGGTTTCTAGTTGCATGCATGGTATGTCAATTTCTTTGTTGGTAGGCTTTTGCATCTTTGACATAGTCACAGTTAGAACATTGTTCACCATGCTCGTTCTCACCTCTCCACCTTCGTGTTCTCAAGATAGATCCCTCTACTCTCTCCACATGGTGTCATTTCTCTCGTTGAATCGCTTCTTCTTTTTTGCACTCACCACTTATCTACAATGTATAGTTCTCTTGGACATGCACTTTCATCTACTCTCTTTCCAAGATAGCTACATGCACTTTCATCTCTTCTCTTTCCAATCCACCTGCATTTTTCTAGCATTGCTATATCACTGGCATAATTGGCATAAGTATCCATTATTTGGATCCAGAGGAGAAGAGAATCAAGGATAAAATATACCATGAGCTCCTAGGAAGAAGTAAGAGAGAGTCATAGTGGCTTACTAATCAAGAATAGATAAGGGAAGTAGGAAGATTAGGAAACTGGATGATTTGTTCTAAGAAAACATTGATGTGAGCATTCGTGAAAGATCGTTACCTAGCAAGCAAGGCGTGCAATCTGTTCTCAAGGAAATGCTCCCGTCTTCTCAAGTGCATATGAAGATTTACTGCGACAACCTTTCGTGTATTCATCTTGCAGGCAATCCAAAACACTCTGAAAAAACCAAACATGTGGATCTAAAGTTTCATTTTACACGGGACCTGGTTGAGCAAAAGAAAGTGCAGCTGGCATACACTTCAACTCACATTATGTGGGCTGATATCTTTACAAAACCACTTGCTGCTGAAAAATTTACGTTGTGCAGGAAACACCTTGGGTTGGCTGAGAAACCTTCTTAGCTCCGACATGGTGGAGTTAAGGGGGAGTGTTGGGATGCCACGTGTAACTCCACACGTCGGCGCCCAGCCACATGTGCAAGAAGGCACAACTTTCGATAAACGTTGCAACCGCTCATGTGGCCACTCGATGTAATTAAAGAAACCACTAATGAAAATTATTGCGTGTGTTTTGTTACACGCGACGTCATCGCCTTGATCAACGGGCATGTGTGGTTGTCTGTGTATTCAAATTTCCACACACATTCGTTGTAGGAATTACGTGTTGTTGTTGGAAGAGAGGAACCTGCGCCATTGTTTGCAGTCCCTTCTGGAGTAGTGCATTCCATTGCTTGAGGCGCATGGCGTAGCACGTTAGAATAGCATAAGTTGGCATCCTTGCGGGTGCATCGCCCGAGCACAGATTTTAGGTGCCAAAATTCACTTGGGCAGGCAGAGGCTGGAGGGAGCGACCCTGTACGAACAGCAATCTGCGAAGAATAGAAGGCGCACTGCTGAGAATCATTAAAAGCAGGAATTTTACCACCAGTTGGAGTCGTCCATCGTTGATGGAGCAAGCGACTCAGTCCTGAAGAAGAGGGTGAGGCTCGTGCAGTGCCAGGGTGGCCAACACCAGGCTGCAGAGTAGTCGCCATGAGAAAAGAAAACCCAAGAACACCATCAGGGCACAGCGGAGGAAGACGCACGGTGGCAGGATCGTACCGGCCTCTTAATACCATGAAGAAAACTGAAAGAACCCAACCGACTCACACGCGTACTCAAAACGGCTTGTTTATTATGATCGTAAGAGGTACATTTATAGGTTATTTAGAGTGTCTAACATAAGGACTTATTCACATGGGCATGAGCGTTACATTACTCCAACACACACTTCTCGATCTCATCCTGGCTGCTAATTATCTCAACATCCAGTCTCTTCTGGATTTGACTTGTCAGCGTGTTGCAGACATGATCAAAGAAAAAACGCCGGAGGAGATTAGAAGGGCCTTCAATATTGAAAACGATTTCACTCCTGAGGAAGAAGAGGAGGTTAGGCGTGAGAATCAATGGGCCTTTGAATGAATGATTGTACTGTGTATTCTTGAAAACTTTGGGGAGAAATGCTCTTCCTGACGTTACCTTTGATTGATTGTACTGTGTACCTGAAAAGCTTTGACGAGAAATGTGGACAATTCATCCACTTTTGTGAATGGTTTATGGTTCTCGCGCATCTCAAATTCCGTCTGTTCCGTCATTACAGTACAATTCCATCGCCTTTTAGATTTCGACGAGAAATGCTCTTCTGGGCGTCAATTACGTGAAAGGTTCAATGTAAGTTGAGGAGATTAACTTAAGGCGCATGGCATAAATTGAGGGAGCTTGTGCGCAGAGGTAAGACCTGCAAGCAGAGCAAACATGTTGGGGTGCAAGCTCATCGGGATTAGGAGGGAGTTGGAGAATGGCGGCACAGAGCTTAGTACTATGATACTTTTGTCAACTTCAGGATAAAACATATATATCTTTTTCTAATTGTGAAGATTGAAGGCTGTGGGATGCCATCTTAATATTTCAGGTTCTAGGAAATGACAAGTGGAAACCATTGAATTTCGGTGTAGAAACAAGGGTCAACAAAGAACTAGTTTGGTCTGCACATGCAAATTTTTGTTGATTGAGCGTGATTGATGGCAGCCTATGAGGGACTTAGTTAGTTAGAGAGAGAGAGAGAGAGAGTATTGAGCAACCTAGTCATGTGTTGAAAGTAAATGAGGTTCTCAATAGAACTACATGAATTTTGCCTCATAATGCAATGGAGAAATTCAATTAGGCACACATTTAAGTCGCTAACTGATCTCTCAAAATGAAATAAGGACAGAGAGTTAGTTAGAGAGAAAGAGACAGAGAGAGTATGAGCTATGCTTACTTCGACTACCTGACTTTAATTTGCAAACTCTTTTCGAACTAACAATATTAATTCACATGCTTTAAGTTTATCCACATTCTTAGTTTTGAACTATTCGACGGAAAATGAATATTCTCTTTCTTTGGTTGAATTGAATGCTGAGGAATCAACAAGTCTATTCTTGTTAGGACAACGATATTGCACTGTGATTCCGATGAAAATGATGTGCATTGTTGCATTCATGTTGAAATGTGAAAAGCATGCATTTGCCTTTTTAGTGCAATGGAGATTGTATCTACAAATTTCTTTTACATTTCCATCGGGACATCTTATATAGTCTATGAATCTCTCACCAAGTGTCTTGCGTGCTTTGAAGAATTCTGGACAATTTCCCTACTCGCTCTCCAAATGGAACCCTTCTCAATGTAGAAGACTAATTCCCTTGCATTCAAAGTATGCTTGGCTGGCTAGGTAATGATCTTCCATGCAGGCCCATTGTAATAAACTAGGGACTATGCAAACAAGAGAATGACCCCTAACTCTCTACCCAACCTACCATTATATAGATTTTGGGAATAGCCATGATGGCTAGAGCTATTTGGAGTCCACATATGTATGTCCAACCTCCAGTACGCCTTTAGCACCTTCCACTAGAGTCTATTAGAGGATTCTACTAGTGTTACTGGTGCTCATGGCTTATGTTAAGTCCCTCTACATCCAACTTAACTCTTGAACCCAAGACCTCCTCCTTCTTATCCTTAAGACTTGAAAACTAGGCTAAGTCTCTATCCTTTTTAATACTTCTGAAGTAGCTAATCTTCCTACTTTATAGGATCCCCCCCTTCCCCTTGAAGAACGTGATTGATACACATGTCTTTTATTCACAATGGTGATTGTTTGTGGGAACGCCTTTTAGAGTTCCATCCGAACATCTCATATATATCGTGGGTCTATTGGGAAGCGTCTCATGAGATTTGAAGAATTCTATAGAATTGCTCTATTCACCCTAAAGATCCGAATCTTTTAACGGTAAAAAATTCACTCACATTCAAAGTGTGCCTTGCTTGCTAGGTAACGATCTTTAACGAATGCTCACATCAATGTTTTCTTAGAACAAATCATCCAGTTTCCTAATCTTCCTACTTCCCTTCTCTATTCTTGATTAGTAAAAGCCACTATGAGTCTCTGTTACTTGTTCCTAGGAGCTCATGGTATATTTTATCCTTGATTCTCTTCTCCTTTGGATCCAAATATTGGATACTTATGCCAATTATGCTAGTGATATAGCAATGCTAGAAAAATGCAGGTGGATTGGAAAGAGAAGATATGAAAGTGCATGTAGCTATCTTGGAAAGAGAGGATATGAAAGTGCATGTCCAAGAGAACTATACATTGCAGATAAGTGGTGAGTGCAAAAAAGATGAAGCAATTCAACGAGAGAAATGACACCATGTGGAAAGAGTAGAGGGATCTATCTTGAGAACACGAAGGTGGAGAGGTGAGAACCAGCATGGTGAACAATGTTCTAACTGTGACTATGTCAAAGATGCAAAAGCCTACCAACAAAGAAATTGACATACCATGCATGCAACTAGAAACCATGTTTACAGATTTTCTTAACATAAATGCTTTAAATTAAAAGGAAGAATTTACAAGAAGGCAAAAGAGAGGCATAGTCCTTTTGTCTCTTTCATATGAGATGCATTTTCTTCTACGCTTGCTGCTCTTTAAGATGGTTCTTGAATGGGGGATGCTTTTTACAACTTTGAAATCTTTTGCCTAGGCTATCTAAGGATTTATATAGGGACCACTCCATCAAGGGTACACCAAACTTGGCAGGACATCATTTCTTCTACATTTTCTAGAGAGCTTTGCCTCTTATAGTATTCAAGAGAGTCATAGAGAACAAACACCTTCATCAAGGAGCACTTGCTTCCAATTGACCTGGGGGATCTAGTAAGAGGGACCATAAATTTCTTGTAGAATGGCCTTGATTACCTCCTCCTTTCTCCCAAAATAACCTCTTGCATAATGGCCTATGTTTCTATAGTCATAGCATTCTCCATTGATGCTTCTCTTCCTTATGATCTTCCTCGTCTTCCTTTGCTCCTTCCTCTTCGTCATGATCCACACTTTTGGTTGGAGCCTTCTTGGCTGCTCAACTTGATTTTTATCTTCCTCTCACCCTACCTTAAGGTTTTTTTTCCACCTAAATTTTCATTTACCTGGATTGGAAACTTGAGCTTGTTTTCCCTTTGATTGTGAATGTCCTTAATTTGTCTCTTCATTCACCATCAATGTGACTAATTGATCAAATTTTGCATCCCTTATATACAATGATGTGGTGAATGATTTCTATCTTTCATCCTATCGTAAACCATGAAGAGGGTGAGAAACAAGATCAAGATCTTCAATTGGGCTCCCAATTCAACCTAGGGCATATACAAGTTTTTTATCAAAATGGAGTTCGGCACTAGCCTACTCTCCAAGACTTCAATTAATAGAAGAAACAAGTGTACAAGTGAATGGGCCTAGTACCCATGGGACCCCCTAAATCCCTTAAAACAGGGGTTGCTTAGCTTATACATTGCTAGAGAGCTTTACAAAGAAGCTTGATAAATCTCTCGTCCCCCTCATGTGGGGCCCACTTGCTTTTAATCTTGTTGTTCTCGAGGAAAACACTCTATGATGTATAAAAGGTGGGACCTTCTTATAATACGAAATTCTTTTGCCTAATAGGAAAAGAGACTTTTTGATGCAACTTTCTTTAGGAGGGTTTCCAAAGTTGGCAGCACACCTCTCTTTCTAGATCTTCCTGAGGGTCTCACCTCTTATAGCATTCCACAATGCTGAAGAACATCCAATTGCTTCACGAAGTAAAGCTTGCTTCCAATTGATTTGTCCTTGAAGCAACATGATTCTCCTAAGCGCTTGCCAAACCGACATTGACTTAGGGCAAGAAAAGAAGAGGTGTCCCAAGCCCTCATTGCCATGAATGCAATGTTTGCACCATGAAGGGACACCACAAATTTTGTTAGCTTTTACATTGGTCCATATTCCCGAGTGGAGGATTTGCCACATAAGCACTAACTTTTTAATCTCAATGAGGGGATGCCAAAGGGATTGGAACTCAAGATTCCACCTCAAGATCGACCAGTCAAGATACCATTTCCTATCAAGTGTGACATGAAACTCTACATTCTTTTTTAATCTTGAAATTTTCTCAAGGCTATTGTCATTGTACCATCAGACCCTAAAGGTGAGGAGATTCCTGTCCAATAAAGAGGCGAGTCCTAGAGCACTTTTAAGCATTGAATCTACTCAACAAAAGGCACCATTCTTCATAGTCCACTCTTTAAGTCGGATCAATGTCCTCAAATCTAATCCATTAGCTTGTTTCTTGATTCTAGAGGTGTTATCACAATCAAAAACCTTTCTTCCAAAGATTCCTAGCTTTTTGGAGGTTCAAAGTCTCCACACCTCTGATGCCCTTGATAGGGAACCAGACGGAATCCTTTTGTCTAATACCGGTCGTCCATTTCCAGCCTTCATTTGTCTTGAAAAATTGTTTCATCTTGTTCCAATTCTTCCATAGAGAGCATACCAAGCTCGAGCCCCTAGGAGTCACCAAAAATCGGGAGAACAAACGAGTAAGTAGATCAAGACCCCTCCATCTTAGGAGGACCACCAGTCCAAGAGTGCCCTTGTTTCTAAAAATAATTTTGGCCGAAGAGCCATCACTGTTGCTCCATGCTTTGATTAACCATTTTTTCACCAGCTTATTGGCCATTCCTTCAATGTCAAGAATGCAAAAACCACCTTCATCTTTCGGGTTTATGCACGTAGCCCATTTTACAAAACATCTTAAAGTCTAGGAATTTGAGCTCTCTTTTTCTCCTTTTACATGTATGAAGCTTTTACATTGGTAAATGATCCATAAAAAATATTTTAAAAAAATACAATAAATGAGCATGAATAAAACTCTTCAATGGATATTTTGATATAATCCAAAGATTAGATTTTTGATGAAGATCAAATCCACCTCAAACACAGTGTAAGCTTGATGTTCCAATAGCCCCCCCTCAAGCTAAAGTATGCTTGAGTCTTCATTCTCTAATAGGTTGAATACATGCCATTGGTTTAAATATGCAAAGCTTTATTCCATCAAGTGCCTTCATCATCATATTTGATACTTGCTTTTTCGTTGGAACAAAAGAAATGTCAATCTCCTTTGCCATGAACTTCTCCCTAATGAAGTGGTAATGGACCTCTATGTATTTGGTTCTTGCATGGAAAATAGGGTTTGCTGCTAGATGCATGGAACTTACATTATCTCCAAATATGTGAGGTTTGGAACTCACAAGTTCCAAATTATATACAATGCTTTTAAACATTTTACCTCTTGAGTTGCTATGGTCAAACCTCTATACTCTATTTCAATTGAGGATAAAGCAAATGCTGGTTGCTTCTTGGAACTCCATGACACTCACTTTGGGCTTGCAAATGCTAAGTAACTAGATCACTTTCCTTATCGAGTTCTTGCTCGGTTCCTTCAACCACTTTGTATAAGAGGTTTGTATAAAGGTAATTCTTGATGGTGTCCTTCCGGATATCATAGTTTCTGTCATTGAGTTGCTCATTTTTTTGCATAAAGATTGGCTGAGTGAGAGCAAATACCATTGACTCAATGATATGGCATTTGAAATTTTTGACATATTTCCGTTGAAAATAAATTACCACACTTGCCAAATTAAAGTAAAAATTTGCTCAAACTTGAGAGGGGTAGAGGTGGGGACGGGGGGCCTTAGAATGGCCTTTCACTTGATGATGAGAAAGATATGGTGTAGAGGGGGGATTAGAATAGTCCTACACTTCAGTGAGAGCATCACACTTGGGGGCTTAGAGTAGCCTTGTAAGGCATACACACACCCTTACACTATCTTCCTCTTAGATTTGTGATGTTACAAGATGGGCACTTAGTAGCAAATAGTAAGGGTTAAACCCTTAGGATTTACAAAAGTAGCTCTTTAAGTACTGCCAAATGGTGTATCACAAAGTAAGGGTTTGTAGCCTTTTAGAAGATACAAAGTGACTCCTTAATTAGAGATTCATCAATAGAAAAGTAGATACGCAGAGTATTACAAGGTTAAAACTCTTGAAATCATAACTTAAGAGCTCAGGGACAATGATATATGGATCCAAAATTCCACGTGATACAAGTTGAGAGAAGCTTCACAAGGGTGTAGAGCAAAATAACTTTCAAAAAGTGAAGATGCTCATTAATATGTCCACGTTAGTACCTGCAAAAATAGTGCTCTTTGACTATGTGTTCAATGTACTTTGCATGATACAGAGAAGACTAGTTGTGCACAAAAGAGAAATGCTCTCTCTCTCTCTCTTTGGCAAAAGTCGCGTAGTAGTAGAAGGTAGTAAATTTGATTGTTACTTCGAAGGTTGTGACCCACAGAGTAAAGGAAATATTGGTAGTGTGTGTATACAAAGGAGGCGGAAGCTTCAGGTATATCATAGCTTATAGAGAAGGCCAATTTCTATCTGGGTGTTCTCTCTCTGTAGAGAAGGTGCTGATGATCCATGCACTCTGTGAGGGAACTTGGACCCGAGTGTCTATGCTACAGAGAAGGCTGTAGCTCTATCTTTGTCGTATTACTTGCTAGCACATCTACTTGCTTGCCAAACCTTTTCCGACGATGTGCATCGAGGCCACCTTCTTTGCCTCACCTGTCCCATGGAAGTCCTTCTTAGCTCCCTGACTCTTCAGTCGTTATTTCTCACAAGCTATTAACGTATAGCTTCTCTCACTTCCTTTTATTGTTGATCATTGGCTTGTTGTTTCCTGATGGCTGAAGGGGAATAGCCATCCATTGAAGGAATCTATGTAACAAGGCACTGATGGATCAAAATTCATGCATGCAAAACTCCCAATGTTGTGGAATGTGCCACTCAATCATGCACATAGTTTTCTTCTGAGCCAACAGGAAGATTAAATTAATGATGAAATGTAAAACTGTACAATGGGCAAGACCCCACACAAGGGCCCAGATTGCATGTCAAACTCAGACCAATTACATCTAGAGGAGAAGGACCTCATGAGCAGGAACAAGGAATCACTAAGTACATGTAAAAAAGGGTTGAGCAACAAACTCCCTAAGTACATGTAAAAATCATTTTAAACCTAAGATTGTAGTACATTTTAAGTAGAGTATATCTCCATTGACTGGGGGGATGTCTTGGAGCAGTTTAAAAAGCTAGAAATCCACAGGATGTGCAAAATTGATCGCATTAGACTTGTTCAGCACAACTTGATTCCTCCTCTTCCAAATGTTCCACAAGATATGGGCCCTCCATAAGTTTCAAAGGACAATGTCCAACCTATTGTAGGCACCAAGCAGAAATACTTGGTAGCTCATAGAGATAATGAGCTTGTGATAGATGGGGTGCATATATTTCCAAAAAGCTTGTGCATGCCTGTAGTTATAGAATAGGTGGGTTAAATCCTCCACATTGCCACAAAATTTACATACTTAGTCATTAACATTAATCTTCCTAGCCTTAGCACCACGCTAAACACCATTGTGAATAATCAGCCATAGTAAAAGGGATTGCTTAATACTGATAGAGAAAGCCCAGATATAGAGAAATATGTGGTGCCAATGGTCAACATTCCAGTTCCATCTCCATCTAGAGTTAAGTTTGTGGAGAATCCTTATCATAGAGCCTTTCCTTTTCTTGAAATTTTGTAGCATATCTCTGGCAGCATCCACAAGTTGTATAGGTCTACAACTAGTGCATTGAAGTAGCCCCTCTTGCAGCAATCTCTTGTGCAGTAGTAAAACCTGAAAACAAGGAGGAGAAATATCAGTAGTTTCCATAATGAAAGTATTAGTCATAACGTCCCCATCAATAGTGAGGAACCTCCAGGAGGAGAATCCTTTGTTGCAAAATTCATGTTCCTTTATCCCTATATTATAGTTGTTCCATAGAGAAAGACAACCTGTCCATATGCTTTCGTGAAGAAAAAAATCAGAGTGAGAAAAGAATTTATCATTAGGACTACAAGATTTTCTTAACACCATCTAAGCCTTCCACAAACTGCAGCAAAGTGAACTTCTAGCAGAAGAATACATGTGAGGAGAAGCAATTATGTCCCAAATAGAATACCCTTTCCAAGACTTGTAATAAACTAGGGAAAATTGTTTGATGTTTCTTTTAATAAGATTAGCCCAAACATTAGTAGAGTCTAAAGATCTAACAATCCATTTAGCTGCCAAGTTGGTGGCCATTTTTATAGGACACAAAATACCCAAATCTCCTTCTTTTTTAGGAAAGCAACAAATATTCCAAGAAATTTTGGGCACTTTATTATGCTTCAAACTACCACCCCATAAAAACCTCCTAGCAAGCACAATGACCTGATTGAAATGCTTCTTGTTAGGAATCTAGCATGAGAGAAAATATATCAAAAAAGGAAGAATGTAATGATTAAGCACAAAGACTTTGTGAGAAAAGGAGTTTTGACAAGCATACCAATTAAAAAGCTGACCTCTAAATCTGTGCAAGACCCAATCCCACCTTTGACTAAAAGAAACATGGAAACCCATGGGAATACCTAAAAGTCTAAAAATTGCCACATCCTTTATAATTTCACAGCCAACGAAGTAATATAGTCAAGTATGTGGTTACTTGAGGCTCTAAAGGCAGTCTTTTTATGGTTGACATGAGACCCACTGGCCTGGAAAAATGTGTGGAGACAATCAAGGAAACACTGAGATAGCTAGTGCTAGCTTTCATGATAATGTTGGTATCATCAACAAAAGCCTGAAGACAAACCTAACTATTAGACTCAGGAATAGATATGCCCTCTATCTTATTATTGGCCATAGCATCTTTAATGAGCCAACCTAGAGAGTCACTAGCAACAACAACAACAGGGGAGCAAGGGGGCAGCCTTGCCTAATGGATCCTCTTAATCTAAAATGGGGTGAGAGGGTACGATTAATGGAAAGTTTAGAATTACCAAACAAGGTGCTCACAGCTTTGATAAAGCATTTTCTAGCATCAATCTCATGGAGGGATTGAAGCACAAATTCCCACACAATCCTATCATAAGCTTTGTCAAAGTATATTTTGAAGAAGTAAAATGTCTTATTGGACTCATTAGCATACTCAATACCTTCCCAAAGTGACATGATGGCATCCAAAATGAATCTACCCTTTATGAAGAGTTTTTGCTTTATGAGGATGATATCTTTCATCATATGGCTAAGTCTCCTAGCAAGTGAAGAGGCGAATACCTTATAGATAGTGGTCAAACAAGTAATGGGCCTCTAGTTATTCAGATCCTCTTTAGGTCCCTTTTTATGAATCAATTTTATCACTCGATTTTTGATCTAAACAGGAAGAGTGCCTTTACTAATAGCTTCTTTCTAAATCAAGAGAATGGAGTCAAGAAATCTTTGAGAGTAATGAAAAACTCATTCAAAAGGCCATCAAGGCCAAGCGTTTTGCATGGTTTCAATTTATCAATGGTTTCTTTAACTTCATTGGCAGTGAGGGGTAGGTCCAACAGGGAAGCTAGGCCAGAAGGAATAGGTTTTTTACTTTTAAGAGCAATAGTGGCCCTGGCTCCATGGATATCCTCCCCCACTTGGGAGAACTAGAGAAAACATTAGTAAAGAAGCTGGTAGCCTCTTGCGAATTCTCCTCAACATTGATAGCATAACCACCATACTTTTTCATCAACATCGGTATGAAGTCCTTACACTTCTTTTTTTGTAACAAAGAGAACATACTTTTGTTTGGTCTATGTAGAATTCCAGCCCAAAGTCTCTTGAAGAGGAGAGAATACCACTAGTTTCAATGTACTCCTCATATTCTAATCTATCCTGAAGGAACAAGATTTTATCCATGTTATTCTATAGAGGACCATGAGAAGAGGAAAGAAGGGAAATCTCCCTAGAGATTAACCTTCTCCTATTGGCTCTAATGGACTTCTTCAATGGGGGAAGAGAGACTGAAGGCCACAAAAGTATTAGGGTTTTGTACTAAAGTGAAAAGAGAAGATGACCTTGGTCTTCTCCACAACACAAGGAATTTTCAACAAGGAGGGATCCAAGTGAGGCCAACCAGACTTGACATTCGAGCAGTTATTCGTAAGGGTAATGGTCAAGCGGGCATGGTCCCAAATGCAATAGGAATGATCTAGAGAGTTTTTCACGTCCCAAAACTGTTGAAGGAAGGTAATATTGATGTAGCACCTATCAAGTCGGGCAGCTAAGTAGTTATCACCTTTTTGCTTATTGTTCCAAGTAAAACCAAAATTCGTGGATATATCGATAAGTTAATGGGTGGAAACTAGCCTTAGCCAAGAGCACCACTTTTGACCACTAATGGAACTATCATTTTTATAGTATCTATCATGAATAGAAGTTACCATGTTATAATCCCCAACAACAAGGATAGGTCTGGGTAGGCTACACAACTCCTCCTAGCATTTAGTTCTCAAGGAGGGGCAACTGGCTACATAAAGACTAATGACAGAGCAGTCAAGAGGCTTTTTGAGAGACACTCCAACCCACTGATGGGTGGGGCTGATGAAAATATCATGAATGATATGATTAAGAGAGTAGGAGACATCAATAAGAGAGCCTCCTCTTCCTTGCAGGTGGTTTGTACAAAACCACTTATGGTTATTAGGCACAATGTTAAGGTGCAAGGGTAATTTAGAACCACTAAGCTTAATTTCCTACAAACAAATGATTTTTGACCTAAGGGACAAGTCAAATATCCACTTAGCCAAACACTTAGCCCTAACTAGATCAGATATAGCTTTAATGTTAAAAGACAACAAATTAATGGCATTCATGATGAAAGTAGAATAGTGGCCAAACCTAATGCACCAAAAATTCATTTCCTTATGTTCTTAGTCAACTTATTCAAAGACACATAATTTTTCAATATATCTTTCCTTTTAGGTTTCGAGAGACCATCTTTCCTCCTTGTTTTACTTTCTAACTAGAAGGAGCTTCATTCTCTTTTTCGTTGATTGGAGATCTTCACCTTCATATCACTTCTGTTGGAGATCTCTTATATTAGCATCATCTTGATTATTTATCTCTAGAGGGAACTTGTGGTCATTAGACAATAAAAAATTAGAGTTGCTAACAAGAGCAATCTTTAAAATAGAATCTGGTTTCCACAAAGCCACTTTTTTCTTCTTAATCATCTATTCCACCTTGCATCTTGATTGGGCGGAGTCCCTCAATGCCCCTTTGGATTCATTATTCTACAAGTCTCCATACAGACTGATGACTCTCCACAAATATCTAGCCCAACCATTTTATCTTTAGAAGGTTTTAGACTACTCAGATTTTCAAAGCAATCAGAAAAGGGTTTAAACACATTTTCAAGAAGCAAATCATATGTATTGATCAAATTCTTACCCTTCTTCTTCACTGGTTTTACCTGGATTCTTTTAAGTACATGGACTTGGTTAACTTTTTGAGCAAAGGTTTCATCTGATGTTCTCATAGAGGGAGTTTGAGTATTCTCCTTAAGCAAAGGAGAGTCCTTAATCCAATGTCCTTGCTTGTAACAATTGAAGCACACATTGGGGAGATTTTTGTATAATACCTTCTGTTCATGAAGACATAAACCATCAAAGTCCTTAATTAAAAAAGATGTTTTAACTGGTTTAGCAATGTCAATTTCAACCAACATTTGAGGATCGCATTTGGGATTAATGCCCCCTCTTGCCCTTTGTCCCAAAACTTTGCCAACCAAGGAGCAAAGCCCATCAATCCATGCGTAGAATTCCACTGGGAGGTTGGGGAATTCTACCCAAACAAGGACCTTAGTGGGCTTATGTCCTCGAGGATTAAAACCGGCATACCACATGAAAAAAGAAACAGGAGTCGATCTAATAATCCACTGACCCTCTGTGATGACCTGGAGCGCACTGCTAGAGTCGTAAAAAAGAAACAAGAAATATCTGTTTGGTAAATACTAAATGTGCTTAACAAACAAGCCCCTACTTTCCTTGTTGGACCTAATCCACTGCTTAAACATTGCTTGAGGGGGAATGGGCCCATGAAACAGAGCAATCACTACTCTGTCAATGAGTTGTTTTTGCCATTGATAGAAGGAGTTCTTATCAACGACAAGACTAGACTCATCGATAGTGTTCACATTCTATTCAAGAGCTATATTGTGCCAACCCGAGACATTTAAACCAACTTCATTACCCTTGACAGAGTGAGGTTCAAAGTAAATACCTGTATTTCTGATGAAATTGAAGGAGTTTTACCCTGGGAAAGCGCCTCAACAAAAGACTTCTTGGGTGCACCTGGGATTAATTTTGATGTACCTCCTACTGAAGAAGGTGGGGCACTCTGCTAGCTTATAGAGACATCAAGGGTTTTCACCACCGTTGTCGGGAAGATTTGCATCTTCCAATTGATGGCCCGAAAAATTAAAATATTTATTGGTGAATTCTAAACCTCTTTTATATCACTGTTGATCAGTTGTGCTAATTGGATTAACTATTTTGAAAATGTTATCAGGTATGAAGGATGAAGCAGGACATATGTTCATATTAGGGTTTACCCTAAGTACTTAATTAATGAGTATTTATATTTATACATGCTAGAAACATGGGTATATAACTCTAGTTCATATGATTTATGACAATAGGGTTCATTTGAAGGGTCTCAAAAGGTTCTAATAGGTTCATGTTAGAGTTTATTTATGTACCAAAGGGTTAGTGATAGGGTTTATTTAAATGTTAATGAGCTAATGGTAGGATTCCAAAAGGGTTTTAAGGGGTTTAGTGTGAAAGAATGAAGATTAGCCTTAGTTTGAAGGGTTGAAACAATTAATATTTAATGAAATTAATCTATAATTTAACATTGGTTAACCTACAAATTTAATTTATGGTTTAATTTGTTAATTTAATAGTGTGTATACTTTTAAATACTAAGGTTCTAATTAATTAAACCCTTAAATTAAGATTGAATTAAATGATTTATTTAAAATAAGAAATATAGGCTAATTAAATTAAAAATGGTAAATTAAATGGATAAATAATTAGTGGTCTATATGAGTACTAGGAAAAAGAATGGTTTATAGAAGATGTGTAACTAAAGTGATTGAAAGAGTGGTTGGAATAAATGATGCAATTAAAGGAAGTTAAAGAGAAACTTTAAATGAATGGTGTATATAAAAATGGTTAAAAGAATGGAGTAAGTGAGTTGTGTAAATAAAGTCAATTTAAAGTGTGGTGAAATTAAGGAGATTAAAGTGTGGTTGTAGATTAAAAGTTAAAACCAAAAGAGTGGATTAGGAAGGACTTGTGTATGTATTTAAATGTGTGTTGAGCTCAAGTTTCTCCTAATGTTTTTTGCAGGTACTGTCTCCTGCTCTTTACTTTCTTCTGTTTTTCCTTCTTTCTCATTAGACCCTCCTCGTGCTCGGGATATTGAGCCGTCATGTCCTGCTGTGTACGATGATCTTGATATGCCCCATGCTGCTGCATGAATGATTGTCCGGCCGAAAGCATGACCATGCCTATTCCGTGGCTTGGTCTGAGTCCCTACAGTAGTGTGTGTGATATGTGTGTATGTGTTATGTGTATGTGTGTGTATGTGTGAAGTGTTATGTGTATGTGCGTGTATGTGCGTGTATGTGTGATGTGTGTGTGTTATGTGTGTATGTGTTATGTGTATGTGCGTGTATGTGTGATATGTGTGTATGTGTTATGTGTATGTGTGTGTATGTGTGATGTGTGTGTGTTATGTGTGTATGTGTTATGTGTATGTGCGTGTATGTGTGATATGTGTGTATGTGTTATGTGTATGTGCGTGTATGTGTGATGTGTGTGTGTTATGTGTGTATGTGTTATGTGTGATGTGTGTATGTGTTATGTGTATGTGCGTGTGATGTGTGTGTGTTATGTGTGTATGTGTTATGTGTGATGTGTGTATCTGTGTATGTGTTATGTGTATGTGCGTGTATGTGTGATATCTGTGTATGTGTTATGTGTGTGTGCGTGTATGATGTGACGTGTGTGTGTGTGATGTATGTGTGTGAGAGAGAATCTCTCCCTCCCCTCCTCTGCTGCAGCGCGACAGCGCGCACAGAGAAGGAGACAGAGAGAGAGAGTGAAAGTCTCTCCCTCCCTCCCTGGCGCTGCGCGCAGCAGCGCGCAGAGAGAGAGAGAGAGAGAGAGAGAGAGAGAGAGAGAGAGAGAGAGAGAGAGAGAGAGAGAGAGAGAGAGAGAGAGAGAGAGAGAGAGAGAAAGGCGTAGAGGGAAAGAGAGAGAGATCGGCGCTGGAGAGAGAGAGAGAGAGAGAGAGAGAGAGAGAGAGAGAGAGAGAGAGAGAGAGAGAGAGAGAGAGAGAGAGAGAGAGAGAGAGAGAGAGAGAGAGAGAGAGAGAGAGAGAGAGAGAGAGAGAGAGAGAGAGAGAGAGAGAGAGAGAGAGAGGTAGGCAGGCAGAGAGAGAATGGGGAAGAGAGAGAGCAGAGAGAGAGAGAGAGAGAGAGAGAGAGAGAGAGAGAGAGAGAGAGAGAGAGAGAGAGAGAGAGAGAGAGAGAGAGAGAGAGAGAGAGAGAGAGAAGGAGAGAGAGAGAGAGAGAGAGAGAGAGAGAGAGAGAGAGAGAGAGAGAGAGAGAGAGAGAGAGAGAGAGAGAGAGAGAGGGAGAGAGAAAGAGAACGAGAAAGAGAGAGAGAGAGAGAGAGAGAGAGAGAGAGAGAGAGAGAGATAAGAAATTTATTTTAAGTTAATAAATGTTATAAAAGTGACTAAATAGTTAAATACATGCGTGTGTTAATTGTTTTTTAATACATAAGTATATATATATATATAATTGCAAATGTATGAGTGGAATGTATATACATAAATATATGTAAATAAACGCAAATTAGAGTCAACTTAGGTGTAGATGCATGAGCTAATGTTAGCATATTTATGTGATAAATGAACATATGTGTGCATTATTGTGTTCATTTGCATAGGATTAAGTGCTTGAGAACATGTTAGTATGTTTGAGTGATGAATGAGAATGTGAAAATATGTATTAAGTTAGCATATTAATGTTTAGGGATGTGAATGTATCTACATATAAGAGTTAATGTGAGCATGCATTAGCATATGCTAGCATGTGTGTGTGTATAGATGTAAGTACATGGGTTAATTTAAGCATAAGCATAAGCATGTATGTTAGCATGAGAGTTGATGAATATTCATATGTGCATATATGCATATGAGAAAGTATATTTGTATGAGCATATGAGTATGTGCATATGCATGAAAGTGTGTGTGTTTGCATATGTGAGAATGCATGTGTATGCAAATTCCAAGTGAATTATGTCTTGAAAGTTAATGATTTCTTGTAATATTACTAATATCCTAATGTTTTTTGCAGAAACATTGAAGATTACAATCAATTAAATTGATCAGATGTTAATTTAGAGATGGAAATAAGGTTCCCTTAAAGTTGAGGAACATATAACACATCATGGATAAGTATTCGCTGGCCGTTGGCAAGTTCAATAGGAGCACAGCCGGAGCCCAGTGCATGTTGGGTAGTGTTGTTGCCAAAACGTATCTCCAAAGGTGTAGAGATGGATTTATAATTTGTAAGTAAGTCTTTGGAGGCTGTCAAGTGACAGGTCGCTCCAGAGTCTAAAATCCAAGATTTCTTTGATAACGGTAGGAAGTTTGTAGTGGCCATAAAAGCAATAATAGATTCTTCATCGCTTGTTTGGGACTCATAGTCTGAAGTAGATTCAGACGTTACATGATACGCATGGCCTGGTTTGGAATATCGGCATGGAGGAGGAGTAATAGAACGGTGCCTATGGTAATGTTTATAGTGACCATGCCGGCGTGAAGGTTTGGGTGTTGCCCGGAAACGGCGAGATGGTGATATACTATGGTGATAGCGAGATTTTAAAGCATAAGCAGAATGGTGTCGTGATCTGGGTGGAGTGGAGGAATAGGAGCGGGAGTGCTCATGCGTCATATGTCGTTCAGTGGTCATTGCAAGCACAGTATCACTCGTGGATGCAGACAAGGACGAAGAAGGTTGTGACGCACGGCGTAGTGTCATTTCTTGAAGAATGAGGGGAACAAGTTTCTGGACACTAAGATTTGTTTGAATGCTAATCGTGGAAACAAAAGGTTGAAATGATAAAGGGAGAGTTGAAAGTAACATCAGCGCTTGAACTTCTGTCGAAATTTGGAGGCCTGCAAGAAGGAGGTCATCGAGTTTCAGGCACCAAGTCTGGAGAAAATTCTCGAGAGCATCTCCTTCCTTCATGGTAAGCGACACCAACTGTTTCAAGCAATTGACTTGATAAGCAATGGATTTTGATTCATACGTGGCTTCGAGGTATTGCCACACCTCCCGCGCTGTTGTAAGCAAACGTACAGACTGTTTGACGGGATCCATCATATGCAACAACAATTTGAGTCGGGCATTCAGGTCCCGTTCATCCCAGGCCTTGACGGCATTGGCATTGTTTGGATCTTGGCGATCTGGACAGGGCTCAGAGCCATCTATCACAGGGAGGAGCCCAAGCTTCTATATAACCATGCGCATAGTTAATTTCCATGGTTGAAAATTGGTGCCATGGAGTTTGTCAATCTTATAAGCTCACGAGGTAGGCGCTTGTGCCATAGTGATCAGCGATGGACTACGCAACAATCGCGAATGCAAGAAATGACCTATTCTTCAAGAGCTAAGGCTTCGTGATACCATGTGGAAAGTTGAGAGCGAGTGGAGCTTTAATGGCGTAGTGGAGCTTTAATGGCTATCGTGGGTTGAGGGTTTTCCCTCCCCCCCTTTCGAGTCCCTCCCCTCAGTTGGGAGGGCGCTCGCCAGCGTGCTTCGCCCCTGTGGGGGGTGGCGTTTTCTCACCTTCGTGCTTCGCCCCTGTGGGGGGTGGCGTTTTCTCGCCTGCGTGCTTCGCTCCGGTTTTCTTCTACTCTACCTCCTCATGGCGCTTTTTGAAGCGCTGCGCAATGGCATTTCTAAGGTGGATGCTCCACTGTTCGAAGGTTTGGAGGCTCGTGCTCTGTCTACTGCTTTGGGAAATAAACAGTTAAGCATCTGCAACTCTGATGGTAAGGATCTGCCAATGGCTGATGCCCCTGATGGCGGCCTGGAGACCCGGACAATCAATGTCGCGCGCTCTCCTCAAAAATCTTTTGCGGACATCGCTCGCTCTCTTGAGGAACAAGCTCTTTCTCAGACATCGAAAAAGTTCGGTCATTATGTTGTAGAGACAGGTATGAATCCTTCCCCTCGCTTTCATGGCCCGATGGATAAAGGCAAATCTCTGATGGATGAATGCCCCCATACTCTTAACATTGATAACCAAGTTCCCCCTGATGAGGAAGAGTTTGTCATTGATAGAAATTCTCTAGCTAACTGGCATTCCCAGCTTGAGGAGAGAGTAGTCATTGGACTCTGTCATGGTCCAAGACCTGCTCAAGATTTCCTTAGAAGCTGGATGAGGACGAACTGGGAAACTCGTGGTCTTTTTGTCAAACAGGTGCAATACCTTCCTAATAACTACTATTTGTTCTTCTTTGACGATTCGACTAGTGCTCTGAAGGTTATAACGGAAGGGCAATGGCTGATAAGAAATACTCCTATCTCCTTCTTTCGTTGGCATGTCGGTTTTAATCCCAGAGGCCCCAAGCCCTCCAAGCTGCCAATATGGGTGGACTTCCCGGATCTTCCTGTTGATTTTTATCCTTGGTTAAATAAGCTGGGGGCTATGTTAGGAAAAGTTTTAGGGCAGAGGTCCAGGTCTGGTGGCATTAACCCTAAATGGGATCCCCAATTAATGATCGAGATAGATGTGTCTAAACCGATTAAGCAATCTATTCGTATTAAAGACTCTGAAGGTTTTTTTCTGCATGAGCAACAGCTTCTTTACAGAAACCTGCCTAACGCTTGTTTCAAGTGTTTTCAGCAGGGTCATCTCATCAAGGATTGTCCCCTGCTAAATGCGTCCCCTTCTGTTGCAAAGGATGCTCCAATAGCCCCGGAGACAAATATTAGTGTTGCCTCCTTAAACAAGAATGCTTCAAATGGCCATACCGCTTCAAACCAAAAAAAAGCCCCTACTAAGAATCATCGGAAAAAACCAAGGAAGGTGGCTAATCCCTATAGTGTTCTCCTTGATGTGTATAATCATTCCTTTCTTGATGAATGTGGTACAGACAAGGATAACTGCCCTGATGAACTTGATACGCCAGTCAACCAAGAGGTTCCCTCGGATAAAAAGGTATCTGCAGGCGTTAACTCAGACATGGATTGGCAGGTGGTGAGTAAAAAAAAGTCCTTCAACAACAGGTATCATTCTGCCTCGGGTGACGACACTATAATGGATGAGATTAATAAAATAGATGAATTGCTCTTGGCTCAAATGTCACATGATATGCCGGTTCATGATGACTCTCCAACGGCCAGCAATAAAGTCAACGAAATAATTGTCAAATTGCAAGGTAAGGCAAAAAGGAAGGAAGTTGTAAGGACCTCAGGTTCTTCTCTCCAGCCAAGCAAGTCTTCTAAAACTTAAAGTTCCTGTTTGCTTTCCCCCTTCTCTCTGTTTTTATGGATATACTAAAAATTGTTTCTCTTAATAGCAAAGGCCTGACGGATCCTGTCAGGGCCAAGATCATTAGCAATTGGCATAAGAACCTCCATAGGTCCCCTGATGTCTTATGTCTCCAGGAAGTGAAGATTGGTGGTAATAAGCTCCACTCTCAGCTGAAAATCGTCGATGGGAAGTTCAGATGGTATGGCACTGCTCACGGCCAAGGCAAAGGGGGAGCTGTTATTGGTGTTAATCCGAAGTTAATCCACTTAATAAAAGGGATGTCTGTTAGTCCTACTAATCAATGGGTCTCTGTTTCGTTTGATTCCCCTTTGGATGTTAGTATTGTCAGTTTGTATGCCTCTAATTGCAGAAACTTGAGAAGTAAATGCTGGGAGGAGTTAAAATCCCTGCAAGGTAATGTCTGTATCATAGGTGATTTTAACATGGTTACCAGTATTAATGATAGACTCAATCAAAAGGGTGGGTGTATTTATGGTATGGAGAAGTCCTGTTGGTATTCCTTGTGTCATTTTCATGATCTTATTGACCACTCTGAGAATACTGGTATCACTTGGCATAATAGGCAGTCTAATGAGAATGCTTTGGGTGCTCGTCTTGATAGGTGTTACACTAACTCCGATTTTGGAAAAGATTTTTGGGAAATAATTGCTGTCACTGACCATTCTTTGTTTCTGTCTGACCATACTCCGATTTGTATGACTTTTAAAAAGAATTGTAAACCCTTTCGTGCTGGGTGGCCCCACCTTGATGCTAGAATGCTCAAGTTCCCCTCTTTGATTAATCAAATTAAAGAGGCTATAAAATGGCATTTCTCTCATAACTCTTCAGCTCTAAAAAGTTGGGAGCTGGTTGTTAAAGATATTAAGAAGATCTTCGTCTTCTATAAAGACAAAGTTTGTAAGGCTAGATCGCTCAGAAAAGAGAAAATCCTTGCTGCTCTTAATAGGTATGATTCTAATAACCCCTGTGCGGAATTTATAGAGTTGAATCACAAGTTGAAATGTGTGGAGTACCTGGAAGCTAGCTGGTCTCTTGCCAACTCCAGAAGGTTTTGGGAAGGTAACATGGACAGGCCTAATAAACACATGTATGACTTGTTAAAGCAGAAGAAAAACAAGGATTTCATCCCTTTGTTGTCTAAAAGTAATGGAGTTTCTGCTTCCAACATGGAGGAATCTTTACAAACTGCTTCTAATTTCTTTATGAATGTTTTCTCTTGTCCTCCCAAGAGGGGGGAAGATATCCAGAGAGCCAGGGCCCACATAGCTTCTGTCAGGACCAAAACTCTCCCTCAAGGGATGACTTCTCTTCTGGACTTACCCCTCTCTCCGGGTGAGGTGAAAGAAACCATTGATAAATTGAAACTTGGAAAATCTCCAAGGATAGATGGGATTCCTAATGAACTTTTCAAAGAGCTCAAGGACTTCATTACCCCTTACCTTCTGGAGATCTGGAGAGAGGCCACTAGGAAAGGTTCTTTGTCTTCTGACATAAACATGGGGGTTATTAGACTCATACACAAGAAGGGCCCTAAGGATGATCTCAATAACTGGAGACCCATCACTTGTCTTAATTCTGTTTACAAAGTTTTTGCTTCTACCCTAGCTAGAAGACTTAGCCCCATCATGGATGTTATCATTTTACCCATGCAAAAAGGCTTTATCAAAGGTAGGTACATATTAGATGCTATCATATCCTTGTGGGAAGGCTTTGACCTTGCTGATGAAAAGGGTCTTGATTTCTACTTTTTCAAGATCGATTTCGATAAGGCCTATGACCGAATCGAATGGGACTTTGTTCTTCAATCCCTGCAGGATATTGGTCTGGGAAAAAAGTTTATTAAATTTGTTAGTACCCTTTTTGGGAATGCTTGGTCCAGAATCTCTTTGAATGGTCATCTCTCCCCCCCGTTTAAAATTGTTAGATCTATTAGACAAGGGTGTCCCTTGGCCCCTCTTTTATTTGCCATTGCCAGTGATGCGCTCGGGTGGTTGGTGAATCATGAAATGTCCAGAGGTAATATTAAAGGCATCCCCATTCCCAACTCCAATCACCAATTGGGTCTCCAAATGTTTGCGGATGATACTAACATGTGCACTTTGGCTGAGCCTATTTATGCTGAAAACTTTCTGGCTTGTTTGAATACTTTCTGTTTGGCGAGTGGTTCTCACATTAACCACTTCAAAACTGGTTTTCGTTCCTCCAATAAAATGATTCCCATATGCATTTCTAACTCCAATTGTATGATCTTGCAGGAACAAGTTGTTTTTAGACTTCTGGGTATTCCCATGGGATTCAGTGTTACTATGCAACAAAGATGGGATTGGGTGATTAACAAATTTAAAGCTAAAATGTTCAGGTGGTATAATGTTTACGCCTCTTTGTCTCACAGGTGCTTCATATTAAAACATTACTTGCTCCCTTCCCTGGTGTACTTCTTGTCTTGTTGGAGCCCTTCTAAGAAGCAGCTTGGTCAGGCCATTGCCCTGGCCAGGAGGTTTTTATGGGGTGGCAATGATCAAGTTAACAAAACTCCTAAGGTGTCTTGGAAGATATGCTGCTTGCCTAAGCATGAAGGAGGTTTAGGCATTATATGTCCAATTAAAATGGCTGAGAACATGGCTTCTAAGTGGATCCTCAGAGCTTTAAGTTCGTCTGATATATGGGCTGTCCTCCTTAAAAGGAATATTCATAAGTTTCATGTTAAAAATTACAAAGCTTGGTCTAACAATCACCTGTGGGATATTGTTATTTCACCTTCCGTTTTCTCTCCTGTTGGTAGTACTCTCTCCTGCAGATTTTGGTCTATGTGGATGAAGGTCAAGACCTGCTTCTCCCCAAGCTCCAAATATTCTTCTAACATTAATTTTTGTTTGCAGGAATCGCCTTGGCTGGGTTGGATTGCATTATGGAAGAACAAAAATATTGGCATTAGAGAGCATAAATGTTTCAAACTGGGAATTAGAAACTGGGCTTGGTTCCTCAATAATGGGTAGTTGATCTCTGATAATTCTATCCGTGCCCTGACACAATGCTCTTCTGGTTGCTTTCAGATCTTGTTGGAGATGAAGTCCCTCTTGAAGGAAAAGTTGGAGGAGTGCAGGATTAGCAACATTCACATCAAGGACATTGCTAAAGATATGTGGCAAAGCTTTAAAGCCAACAAAGGCTCTGTTCTCTGTGTGATTAACAAGCTGAATAAGAGATGGGGTTGCAACTGGTCGGCCATCCAGTGGAGATATAGGTTTAAAGCTATTTGGGCTTTCCCTCTCAACATCAAACATTCCTTCTTGGAATGGTTGATCTTGCATAATGGTCTATGGACAGGCAACAGGGCAAAGAGAGTAAATCCAAATAATGGAAAATGTTCTCTGTGTAGCAGGGAAGAGGATTTAACCCATCTGTTTATCAATTGTTGGCATGCCAGACAGTTCTGGAGTCTGCTTGATCCCATTCTGGCAATAAAAAAGATCCCCCAATTTGGTGTTAGTGAAATCCTTCTTGGCTGCTGCAATAATCTTGATCTTGTTCTCTGGAATCTATGGAGGGGGCATATCTTATGGTATATATGGATCAGCAGAAATCAATCGTTGTTTAACAGTGGCAAAAAAAATTTTTTGTGTGCCCTCAGGAAAACTTTGTATCTTACTGGTTTACATAGTCTTCAAGCTATTAAAATTGCCCCCCATGATCTTAATGGCACTATCAAATCCTTGCCTCCTTCTAAATGGAGGAAAGCTCTTCTTGAGTGCTACTCCCAAGACAGATTCATTATGGTCTGTAATTTGTAACCCCTAGTTTTGTGATGGGATCTCTGCTTCCCTGTATACTTTGTAACATTTTTCATTAATTTACTCTCCTTTCCTGTTGTCTCAAAAAAAAAAAAGATACCATGTGGAAATTTGAATACACAGACAACCACACAGGCCCATTGATCAAGGCGATGACATCGCGTGTAACAGAACGCACGCAGTAAATTTCATTAGTGGTTCCTTTAATTACATCGAGTGGCCGCATGAGCGGTTTCAATGTTTATCGAAAGTTGTGCCTTCTTGCACATGTGGCTGGGCGCCGACGTGTGGAGTTACACGTGGCATCCCAACAATGTGCCCCTGCTAACGCGCTCTCCTCAGCGACATCTCTTTTGCCTACTGCGACAATGCAGCTCCTATCAATTGGGATCACCGACCAACTCATGCCCAATACTGTTCTGATTTCTTGCCCCACGCTCACCAATAGAGTCCTAAATCAATGCGTGGATGCCTGCAATATGCGTGTTTTTCGTGACAATCCTCTTTCGCCATGTGGAAGGCTAACTATGTCCAGCGCACTTTTGATATCTTGCCTGTTCTTGCGCACAAATTTTGATTGAGAATGTTTGCTCGCCCCTGCTTCAGTTCACTGCACGAACCTGCTGCCAGCGTTCACTCTACATCAACAGATGGTTACGTGGCCAGAGATTTGGTGCCATAAGCATGCCAATGCCTTCCTTTATATTTACTGCGATGATGTTTTGCTGCTCTATTTTACTCTCGCAGGTTCACAGGTTCATAATCATGGAAGCCCACCCGATTCAAGTATGATGCGATTCTTTGCAAGGGTCTTAATTCAGATAATGTCCTTTAAATATATCACAATTGCAGTTACACTCATGCTGATGCTACTCCGAGAACAGAAATTCCTTCTTCACCTCAAATCGATGTTCCCATTTCAAGTATGCGATCCCGGTGGCATTAATCACAACTACTTGCTGATCTCTCTCCATTCAACTTCACATTCGCTTCATATTCGCTTGAGGAGGAGAGAATCAACGTACAAGCTCATCTGAAGCTGTCAAAGTGCTGCAGATCTCAAGCTACAATGGATTCTATCTGATGCAGCAAAAATTATAATGACAAATTCATCATTTAGCTGAACCCATTGCATTTCATATTTGTATTGCATTAAGCATGTAGATTAGTTCCATGAATAAATCCTAATTCCCTCTTATGCGGTCATTCGCGTTAAGAAAGAGTGTTGGAGTAATGTAACGCTCATGCCCGTGTGAATAAGTCCTTATGTTAGGACACTCTAAATAACCTATAAATGTACGTCTTACAATCATAATAAACAAGCCGTTTTGAGTACGCGTGTGAGTCGGTTGGGTTCTTTCAGTTTTCTTCAGTGTGGCCTGATCAACCTCGAGAAACTTGGCGTCCCAATGCGTAACATCCTCTTCGGAAACGGCGGGGCGTTTGCCATCGCCTTCACCCTTGTTGGGCACCTCCAGAGCATGGTAGCGACAATACTTGATGACCTTGGACAAGATCTGTGACGAGACATTGAGGAGTGGAATGACGGAATCTGTACCAATATCCTCGACGATGTCCTTAATGGTTCGAGATTCCAACGCTACGACTTCTTCCACCTCAAAGAGCTCATCGTCGGCGGACTTGAGCTTTACCTTCAACTCCCCTGACGTGTTCATGTTCTCTGCTGGGTGCTGCGAGCGGCGAGGTGCAACACACGAACGAGGCCTGACGTTTGTACCCGGAGATGGCGATCAGGCGCGAGCTTGCACCAGAATGATGACTACAAGTCCGAGCTTTCTCCTGTCGACGAACTCCAATGGAACTTCCATGGCCTATGTCCTATTATATAGCATCGCCTGAAAGGCAGCTTCGATGAAAAGCACGTGGGATAGCCCTGATGCTTTTCGGGAAAGGATCGCTGGTGTAACTCAAATCACGGCGTTCCTTGAATGCTTTTGATATTAAAAGTAAAAAAAAAGTTTGCTTTCGATAAAACAGCCTTGTAGCTTTTCAGAGGCCATTACGTTTTCTCATGGCAAAATAACATTGGCTGCTGCCACGTGCCCTTTGGTATGCTGTAAATGGAGCCCTTGGAGTGTCTACACCAGGGCCTAAAATTGACGGGTAGCTTAAGCTTGCATATGACAGGAAATTTTTTTCTTGTGCCTTTCATATGACAGGCTTTTTCTCAAAAACTCCTTGTCAAATGACAGACGCTTTTTACAGAAGACAAGTTTTCATATATGCTTGACACCACGGATGTCTTTTAACACCAAAAACGTTATACATTCTCAATGGCAATCATTAGGAACATGGCATATGTATCAAATATAATGCATGTTCTTGGAGGTGTATATATTGGTAAAAAAATCTTCGTCCTTTGGATGAATATCCAAGGTGGAAATACATAACACCTATGTCAAAAGTCTATTGTTCAAGTCTTCATTTTTCTGTATATGTTTATGGAGTCTTTCAGTTACATCTGATAATCTCCAATAATTTTCTCTGAAGTACTAAATGAAGAACTTCAATTTCTTTTATTCATGTCTTTTTCCACTCCAGAACATTCAACAAAGAACATTCAACAAGACATACTAATAGCAAAATATTTAACATTAAATCCACAGAAAACGATTTTAAAAAAACTTTGCAAAACCATATAATAGAACAATTTTCAATTCATGTTCCACGAAGATATACTATAAGCAAAATAGTGAAACATTAAATCCACAAACAAAATGCTTCTAAAGAAGTTTGCACAACCATACATCACAACAGTTTTTAACTCATGTTCTATAGAGAAATACTATAAGCAAAATAGTAAAATATTAAATCCACAGAGAGAACTCTTCTAAAGAAACTTTGTAGAATCGTATAATAGAACACTCTGTAATGGCTTCCAGTTCGAATGCACATTCTTTCGAACATTGAACTTCATATAATAACTACAAGATGTAACTAACAGAAAATGCATCAGAATATGTATCATATTCTGATGATACATATTCATCCAATACCAATTCCATATTGCGATTTAGCTTTATATAATCGTCCGTTTTATTAAATCATAAGTTCTTCAACGCTTATTTGCAATCACAAGCATATGCACTCTTTTTTTCTCATCAGCATAAACAAACAGGTGCCTACACATCACTTATCCATGTTTTAATATTTCTCATTAGCCTGCATGTGTGAACGTGCATGCATATATACAAACCACTTGTAAATCCCTTGGATATAACCAGAGGTACATATAACCATACCGTAGACATACACAGTAACACAAACATATACCTACTCATACATCTTGATCACACATCCACATACATATACTTGCATACATATATCCATACATCCACACACATCCAAACGCATGCCCAAACATGCATATGCCCACACATGTGTTCTATGAATGAACGTACATGTATAAAGAAAATGCGTGAGTGGAAGCGTTCTCAGCATGAGGTGTTCTCAAGCTAGCTTGACTACACAAGGTGTTCTCAGACGTTAATCTCACGTATCCTGACAAAGATCAGGAATCTTCTACACCTAGTCATGTATAAGTAGAAGAACACTTCAATGTGACTAAAAAAGAAGCTAAAATAGCATCATAACATCATTGAATAAGCTATGCTTTGAATAACTGCTCATAAGTGTCTTATGTCGCATTTAGCTTCATAAGTGTTTCAGTTTAATTATGTATTTGTGCAATTATGCTGCATGATATTTTGGTAACTCAAGAGATATGCGCATGGGAGAGTCGAGATGTATGTGCATGTGAATGAAGAATCAAATTGCTTGTATAATTGATGTTTCACTTTGAGACGAATGAAGAATCAAATTGCTTGTATAATTGATGTTTCACTTTGAGCCGAATACATGCTGCTACAATAGATAGACTCCTCAAATTCATTCCTATGTGTGATTGAAACAGTTTTACAAAGGGCCATAGCAACCACACAAGCATATATGCATGCCCATAAGCCAAATTATTATGGAGGCGAGTCAGTATCAGATAGATATAGGCATTGGCGACTCTTCTTGCTCAGTCAAAACCCATGAAAAGAATCAACAAATGATAGAATTTGTGTTCGTGGCACTTTCCATAGAAGAGCACACAACTAGGTAACATAAGCATTGCACAATTAGGCAATGGTGGTTCTCATTTCTTTGCATAAGTACGCATTGGTAGCTCTCTTCTTCTATCAAGTGCAATGGTGGTTCTCGTTTCCTCATGCCCTAATTTTGAATACTCTAAACTTGCAAAAACTGAATGCCCAAATAATGATGCAAATGCCCTAGGTCTGACATCTCAAAAGAGGCTTGCAAATCAGCCTCAAAATCAGATAAATACTTCTCATTAGGAAGAGTGAGCAGCATGTCATCAACATATGCAACAATCATCAGAAGTACATCATCTGCACGCTTAACATATAAGCTTCTCTCAAACCCAAGTTCAGTCAAGTAGGCATGTATCTTTCCATACCAAGCACATGGTGCTTGTTTCAAATCATAATATCCCTTCTTCAACTTGCGCACTTTGTTTTCATGCCCTTTCTCCACAAAACCACGAGGCTGAAATACGTACACTTCTTCATGTAAGTTACCATTCATAAATGCATGTTTAATGTCTAACTGTTGTACATTTCAACCATGATGAGCTCCAAGTGCACACACACTATGAACAGTGGTGGTTCGGCATGTGGGTGCAAAGGTCTCCTCAAAAATCAATGCCTCTCTCTTGAGCATAACCATTTGCAACAAGTCTAGCCTTACACCTCTCAACTGTTCCATCAGGCTTATGTTTTAGCTTGTATACCCATTTAGTGCCAATAGCCTTTTTTCCAAGAGCCAAATCACATAAAGACTAGATACCGTTCTTCATAATACCATCATATTCTTATTGCATAGCATCCATATGAATTTCTGAATTTTGTGCATCATCAAAAGAAACACGCTCATTTTCCCTACACTTAATAATGTCAATGACCTAAGTACACAATGATTTAGAAAGTTCCAAAAGCTTGCCACTCAAAATCATAGCTCTTCAACCTATATATAAGTTAGCATTTTTTACCTTCAAACTTACCTTCTTTCAAGGATGTTAAGATCTGCAACCAACTTACTAGGATTGTTTCATATCTTGGGCATATAGTCTGCAAGGATGGAATCCAGATGGATCCTGAAAAAGTAAGGGCTATTACGGAATGGCCACATCCAAGGAACCTGTAAGAGCTGCACATCTTCCTTGGTTTATCAGGTTTCTATCAAAGATTCATTAAAAACTATGCCAAAATTGCTGTCCCGATGAAGGAACAGCTTAAAGGGAAAGGAAAAGCCTTTCATTGGGGAGACGAGCAGAAGCAAAGTATCAAGAAATTGAAAGTAGAAATTGCTACAACTCCACTTTTACATATAGCATATCCCAACAAACCATTTGTGGTTGAGACTGATGCGAGTGATTTTGCCATTGGAGCGGTTCTAGTTCAGGATATTCCACATGAGCTTGAGAGCATACTACGCACTCGAGAAAAACGGACAAGAAGTCACTTATATAAAGAGTGTCTAGTAAAGTGGAAAGATAGTCAAATAGATAGTGCCACATGGGAGCAGGTTAGCACCCTTCAGAGAAGGTTTCCCAAGAGTCTTCCCAAGAGTCTTCTTAAGAGGAAGGATATGGGGAAGCAACACAGAGACATGACCATGATTTTTTATACATGGGGATTTAGTGGGAGTACTATTCCGTTGATTATCTCTTTCTTTAGACCTTCCAGTACCATTTTTGAGGAAAAAATAGGAGTTAAGGGGAAGGAAATGTTATATTGAGTAACCTTTGAGAGAGGTGTGAACCACCTCTTAATTCATTTAGATGGGCTCGCACATGAGTGCCATGTGGCACCCATGTCTAGAGCCATGGGTCACTCATTAATTATGGAAAGAGAGAGAGAGAGAGAGAGAGAGAGAGAGTCTTCTCTAGATTTAGTACGCGGCTAGGCGGCTGAGAGAGATCATCATTCGTCTTGCGTAGAGATCTTGGTAGTCGTTTTCAAAGAGTGTGCAGAAGAGTTTCCCAAAATTAGGGGGGTCAGTGGAGAGGACAACATCTTGTAAATAATATTTTGCTCCCATACCTCTCCTTCATTGATGTTTATGGAAATTATGGGAGGGAGATCCTTGTTAAGATGTGCTTCGATGCAAATCTCAAAATGCCATCTTGCATTAAACGAGTGTTTTGAACCTTCATAGATGAAACCCCCAAGGTTGTGTTTCAAGGCTAAGGGCCGACCAATGGGAAGCATTATTTCTCTTAAGAATCCATAAAGGAAGAAACACAAGTTCGTAAGCTCGACTTAGAGTGGATAATGAGACAGATATGACTTATTTAGAATAAAGTTAGGGAACCACTTAAAGAGGCATAATGTAGTATGCCACACTTGCCAAGTGCCAAGTTGTAAGGCCTGGAAAGCCATCTCTTGATTCTCAAAGACCAATAGAACGTGTTTTATTAGAAAGAATTGATATTTGCAAAATACTAGCCCATGGGGAACCACTCCTTACAAAACCATTGATGGAAACCACTCCTTACGATGGAAATCCCACAGGTGATCAATGTGAAACTACTACCTCTAAGCAAAAAGATACTTAGAACTCAAAGCGAAGCAGCAGAACAACTGGAAGCGAAACAACTTTAGTTGGGAGTCAAACACTTGTTACTTCTCAACCCCTCGACCTAGAGGGGAGGGGGAGAAGACTAATGAAGAATAGAGAACGGAAGTAGGAAGATCAGGAAATTGGATGATTTGGTCTAAGAAAACATTGATGTAAGCATTCGTGAAAGATGGTTACCTAGCAATCAAGGCATACTTTGAATGCAAGTGAATTCTTTACCATCAAAAGATTCGGATCTTCAGAGTGAATAGAGAAATTCTATAGAATTCTTCAGATCTCATGAGACGCTTTGTAATAGATAAACGATATATATAAGATGTCCGGATGGAACTCTAAAAAGTGCTGCCACAAACAATCACGATTGTAAATAAAAGACATGTGTATCAATCACGTTTTTCAAGGGGAAAGGGGGATGCTTTAAAGTAGTTTGGAATGTTATGATAAGATTAGCTACTTCAGAAGTATTAAAAAATATAGAGGCTTAGCCTAGTTGTCAAGTTTTAAGGATAGGAGGGTGGAGGTCTTGGGTTCAAGAGTTAAGTTGGATGTAGAGGGACGTAACATAAGCCATGAGCACCAGTACCACTAGTAGACTCCTCTAATAGACTCTAATGGAAGGTGCCAAAGGAGTACTGGAGGTTGGACATACATATGTGGACTCCAAATTACTCTAATCATCATGGCTAGCCCCGAGATCTATATAATGGTAGGTTGGGTAGAGAGTTAGGGGTCATTCTCTTGTTTGCATAGTCCCTAGTTTATTACAATGGGTCTACATGGAAGATCATTACCTAGCAAGCCAAGGGTGATTGAGGAAATTGCTAGAGCCATGTTGAATGAAAAGAGCATGCCAGATATGTTTTGGATAGAAGTTTGCCATACAGCTGTACATGTGATAAATAGAGCTCCAACAGGCATGGTTCATGGTCTCACTCCTTATGAAAGACTATGGAAGAATAAGCCAAAGATGAGATATTTACATGTTTTTGGAAGTATTTGTTATGCACACGTGCCTAGTCAGTTGAGACACAAGTTTGAGGAAAAATATGAAAAGTGCATATTTGTTGGACACTCAGAAGAGAAGAAGGGATATAAATGCTATAATCTTGTTACAAAAGAATGTATAGTGAGTAGAGATGTTATATTTGATGAGAATGCATCATGGTACACACCCAGAGACATGGCTATGATAGAGAATGATATGGATGATTCTATGCATAATGTTCATGATGACCCAGAAACAAGTCGTAGACATTTTGATCATGAAGAAAGCCAAAATTATGGCTCACATGAGTTTCCTACACTTGAAACGTCATGGAGTGAAAATGCAAAAGACTAAGCAAGGAGGAAGGAGAACGGGAAAGAGATGATGAGAGAGTACATCTCTGACTCGGATATTCTAGTCTTGTGTGAGTAACATATATCAAGCTATCAACTAAGCTTAGATACTCATTAGGATCATCAATCTCATCACCTTCATAAATACTAAGTTTATGGTTCAATTCGAAAGGTGTACCTACATGCTTTGTGTTCTCCATTCTAAACTTGAGAAGTAGGTCTTGAATGTATCTTTTTTGAGTTAGATACATCCCTTCATCTATATAAATCACTTGCATACCTAGGAAATATGTGAGCTCACCTAAATCACTGATTCTGAACTCCTCTTGCATGTGTCTCTTGATCCTTTGAATGCCATTCAAATCATCACCTATCACAATAATATCATCTACATATACACATAGATAGATAACCTCATTGTGATCCCTTTGATGCATAAAGAAGGATCTGAGTTTCTAGATTTGAACCCTTGATCTTGAAGGTATGCAACCAAATTATAATTCCAAGCTCAAGGATCTTGTTTCAATCCATACAATGCTTTCTTAAGTCTGCAAATATAAGATGTATGATTAGGGTTTTCAAAACTTGGTGGTTTGGATAGGTATACCTCTTCTTTTATCCAACCATTTAGGAATGCATTTTTCACATCAATTTAGAGGAGTCTCCAATTTCTTGCAACAACTATACTTATCAATGTTCTGAGTGGTCATCTTTGAAGCTGGTGAGAATGTTTCCTCATAGTCTATACCATGACTTTAGTAGCATCCTTTGGCAACTAATCTTTCCTTGTACCTACAAACTGATCCATCTGAGTTTTTTTAAACTTTATATACCCATCCACAACCAATTACATTTTGATTGAGTGACACTGGAACCAAATCCCAAGTATCCATCTCCTTCAATACATCTATTTCTTCTTTCATGGCCTTTTCCTAATTAGGGTTTTCCTTTGCCTCTTCATAGGTGGAGGGTTCCTATGAAATTAAGTCCTTTGCCAAGTATATTGAATGCTTTGTAACAAATGTGGAATCATATACATACCTTTCTAGTTGTGATCCTCTTTGAATGGTTGTGAGTGCTTTTGTGTTCGATGAGCCTGGCAACACTTCTATAGGTGTTGTCATTTCATCTTTCCGTTAGATGCATAGAGTAGCCTTGTTCATTCATGCTAACATATGAGATTTTGACTCCTTGAGAAGGTTCCATGGAGAAACATAGAAGTTCAAGCTATTGATGTTCAACATGTGCAACAAAGGCAAGATGGATTGACTCCTATAAAGATCAACAAGATAGCGGAGATAGGCACAAGAACGCTCTCAACTGAAAGTGTACTATAGCTATTGGAGATAGCATTGTATGCAATAAGGAGGAAGGTCCTCTGGGCACCTAAACAAAGCAAACACATGCTCGATAATTGTCATCCCAATTCCCCACTATCACATTCTCAAAATAATATACATATATTGTTATTTGTTTCTCCATTATTTCAATGCATCAATACTCATCATATCATCCTATGGTTAACAACTAGATAAACATGGACTGTGTCGACTCTAGATCACATGGGCTATGCAACTATGTGCATGATGGATCAATTTCTGTAGATTGTTCTTCTCAGGGTGTGTGGGTTAGAGGCTTCAGGTCCCCCCCCTTCATGCAAGGCTTTTATTCCGTGCTCTTTCACTATTCCTTGTTCTTTGTCTGCTTCGTCAGTCTCTCTCTGTTTTGAGGTAGCCTCTTCGTGGTGTTCTCTCCTGAAAGGGGGAGCCTGGGTGCATAGGGTGGCTTCAATACCATCCCCCTCGATAGAGAACAGGTGATTTTGACTCCTGATGATGTCCCATCTACAATGCTCTATTGAGAAACAAAGCCCATTGACAGCTCCAAATACTAAAATCTTAGGCACAATGGTAAAAGCCCTTGATGTCTCCATGAGTGAGCAGAGTGCCCCACCTTCTTCAATAGTAGGTACATCAAAATTAATCCCAGGTGCACCCAAGAAGTCTTTTGTTGAGGTGCTTTCCCAAGGTAAAAACTCCTTCAATTTCATTAGAAATACAGGTATTTACTTTGAACCTCACTCTGTCAAGGGTAACGAAGTTGGTTTGAATGTCTCGGGTTGGCACAATATAGCTCTTGAATAGAATGTGAACACTATCGATGAGTCTACTCTTGTCATTGATAAGAACTCCTTCTATCAATGGCAGAAACAGCTCATTGACAGAGTAGTGATTGTTCTCTGTCATGGGCCCATTCCCCCTCAAGCAGTGTTGAAGCAGTGGATTAGGTCCAACTAGGAAAGTAGGGTCTTGTTTGTTAAGCACATTTAGTATTTACCAAACGGATATTTTCTATTTTTTTTTTGATGACTCTAGCAGTGCGCTCAAGGTCATCACAGAGGGTGAGTGGATTATTAGATTGACTCCTGCTTCTTTTTTCAGGTGGTATGCCGGTTTTAATCCTCGAGGACATAAGCCCACTAAGGTCCCCGTTTGGGTAGAATTCCCCAACCTCCCAGTGGAATTCTACCCATGGATTGATGGGCTACGCTCCTTGATTGACAAAGTTTTGGGACAAAGGGCAAGAGGGGGCATTAATCCCAAATGGGATCCTCAAATGTTGGTTGAAATTGACATTGCTAAACCAGTTAAAACATCTTTTTTAATTAAGGACTCTAATGGTTTATGTCTTCATGAACAGAAGGTATTCTACAAAAATCTCCCCAATGCATGTTTCAATTGTTACAAGAAAGGACATTGGATTAAGGACTCCCCTTTGCGTAAGGAAAATACTCAGACTCCCTCTATCAAAACATCAGATGAAACCTTTTGCTCAAAAAGTTAACCAAGTCCAGGTACTTAAAAAAAATCTAGGTAAAAGTACCAGTGAAGAAGAAGGGTAAGAATTTGATCAATACATATGATTTGCTTCTTGAAAATGTGTTTAAACCCTTTTTTGATTCCTTTGAAAATTTGAGTAGTCTAAAACCTTCTAAAGATAAAATGGTTCGGCTAGATATTTCTAGAGAGTCATCAGCTTGTATGGAGACTTGTAGAATAACGAATCCAAAGGGGCATTCAGGGACTCAATCCAATCAAGATGCAGCGTGGAACATGATGATCAACAAGAAAAAAGTGGCTTAGTGGAAACCCGATTCTATTTTAAAGATTGCTCTTGTTAGCAACCCTAATTTTTTATTGTCTTATGACCACAAGTTCTCTATAGAGATAGACAATCACAATCATGCTAATATAAGAGATCTCCAGCAAAAGGGATATGAAGGTGAAGATCTCCAATCAACCCAGAAAGAGAATGAGGCTCCTTCTGGTCAGAATGTCACTAAAACAATGAGGAAAGATGGTATCTCGAAACCTCAAAGGAAAGATATATTGAAAAATTATGTGTCTTTGAATAAGTTGACTAAGAACATAAGGAAATGAATTTCTGGTGCATTATGTTTTGCCATTATTCTACTTTCATCATGAATGCCATTAATTTGCTGTCTTTTAACATTAAAGCTATATCTGATCTACTTAGGGCCAAGTGTTTAGCTAAGTGGATGCTTGACTTGTCCCTCAAGCCAAAAATCAGTTGTTTGTAGGAAATTAAGCTTAGTGGTTCTAAATTCCCTTTCACCTTAACATTGTGTCTAATAACCATAAGTGGTTTTGTACAAACCACCTACAAGGGAGAGGGGGCTCTGTTATCGATGTCTCCTACTCTCTTAATCATATCATTCATGATATTTTCATCAGCCCCACCCATCAGTGGGTTGGAGTGTCTCTCAAGAAGCCTCTTGACTGCTGTCTCATTAGTCTTTATGTAGCCAGTTGCCCCTCCGTGAGAACTAAATGCTAGGAGGAGTTGTGTAGCCTGCCCAGACCTATCCTTGTTGTTGGGGACTTTAACATGGTAACTTCTATTCCTGACAGATACTGTAAAAATGACAGTTCCATTAGTGATCAAAAGTGGTGATCTTGGCTAAGGCTAGTTTCCACCCATGGAATTATTGATATATCCACTAATTTTGGTTTTACTTGGAACAATAAGAAAAAAGGTGATAACTACTTAGCTGCCCGACTTGATACGTGCTACATTAATATTCCGTTCCTTCAACAGTTTTGGGATGTGAAAAAATCTCTAGATCATTCCTATTGCATTTGGGACCATGCCCCCTTGACCATTACCCTTCCGAATAACTGCTCGAATGTCAAGTCTAGTTGGCCTCACTTGGATCCCTCCTTGTTGAAATCCTTGTGTTGTGGAGAAGACCAAGGTCATCTTCTCTTTGCACTTGAGGAAAAACCCTAACACTTTTGTGGCCTGGTCTAGGGCTATCAAAGACATTCAGTCTCTCTTCACCCATTTGAGAAGTCCATTAGAGCCAATAGGAGAAGGTTAATCTCTAGGGATATTGCCCTTCTTTCCTCCTCTCATGGTCCTCTATAGAATAACATGGATAAAATTTTGTTCCTTCAGGATAGATTAGAATATGAGGAGTACATTGAAGTTGGTGGTATTCTCTCCTCTTCAAGAGACTTTTGGGCTGGAATTCTGGATAGACCAAACAAAAGTATGTTCTCTTTGTTACAAAAAAAGAAGTGCAAGGACTTCATACCGATGTTGATGAAAAATTCTGGTGGTTACGCTATCAATGTTGAGGAGAATTCGCAAGAGGGTACCAACTTCTTTACTAATGTTTTCTCTAGTTCTCTCAAGTGGGGGAGGATATCCACGGAGCCAAGGCCACTATTACTCTTAAAAGGAAAAAACCTATTCCTCCTAGCCTGGCTTCCCTACTAGACGTACCCCTCAATGCCATTGAAGTTAAAGAAACCATTGATAAATTGAAACCCTGCAAAACTCTTGGCCTTGATGGCCTCCCAAATGAGTTTTTCATTAGTCTCAAAGATTTCTTGACTCCATTCTCTTGATTTGGAAAGAAGCTATTAGTAGAGGCACTCTTCCTATTGAGATCAATAACGGAGTGATAAAATTGATTCCTAAAAAGGGACCTAAAGAGGATTTGAATAACTGGAGGCCATTACTTGTTTGACCACTATCTATAAGATATTCGCCTCTTCACTTGCTAGGAGACTTAGATCTATGATGAAAGATATTATCCTCATGGAGCAAAAAGTCTTCATAAAGGGTAGATTCATTTTGGATGCCATCAGCTCACTTTGGGAAGGTATTGAGTATGCTAATGAGTCCAATCGGACATTTTACTTCTTCAAAATAGACTTTGACAAAGCTTATGATAGGATTGAGTGGGACTTTGTGCTTCAATCCCTCCATGACATTGGTGCTCGAAAATGCTTTATCAAAGCTGTAAGCACCTTGTTTGGTAATGCCCATTCTAAAATTTCCATTAATGGTACCCTCTCACCCCCTTTTAGATTAAGAAGATCCATTAGGCAAGGCTGCCCCCTTGCTCCCCTGCTCTTTGTTGTTGCCGATGACTCTCTAGGTTGGCTCATTAAAGATGCTATGGCCAATAATAAGATAGAGGGCATATCTTTTCTTGGGTCTGATAGTTAGCTTTGTCTTCAGTATTTTGTCGATGATCCCAACATTATTATGAAAGCTAGCACTAGCAATGCTCAGTGTTCCCTTGATTATCTCCACACATTTTGCCTGGCCAGTGGGTCTCAAGTCAACCATAAAAGGACTGCCTTTAGAGCCCCAAGTAACCACATACTTGACTGTATTACTTCCTTGGCTATGACATTATAAAGGATGTGGGAATTTTTAGACGTTTAGGTATTCCCATGGGTTTCCATGTTTCTTTTAGTCAAAGGTGGGATTGGGTCTTGCACAGATTTAGAGGTAAGCTTTTTAATTGGTATGCTTGTCAAAACTCCTTTTCTCACAAAGTTTTTGTGCTTAATCATTACATTCTTCCTTTTTTGATATATTTTCTCTCATGCTAGATGCCTAACAAGAAGCATTTCAATCAAGTCATTGCGTTTGCTAGGAGGTTTTTATGCGGTGGTAGTTTGAAGCATAATAAAGTGCCCAAGATTGCCTGGAATATTTGTTGCCTTCCTAAAAAGGAAGGAGGTTTGGGTATTTTGTGTCCTATAAAAATGGCCACCAACTTGGTAGCTAAATGGATTGTTAGATATCTAGACTCTACTAATTTTTGGGCTAATCTTATTAAAGGAAACATCAAACAATTTTCCCTAGTTGATTACAAGTCTTGGGAAGGGTATTCTATTTGGGGCATAATTGCTTCTCCTCACATGTATTCTTCTTCTAGAAGTTCCCTTTGCTGCAGTTTGTGGAAGGCTTGGATGGTGGTAAAAAAATCTTGTAGTCCTAATGATAAATTCTTATCTCACTCTGATTTTTTTCTTCAGGAAAGCATATGGAGAGGTTGGCTTTCTCTATGGAACAACTATAATATAGGGATAAAGGAACATGAATGTTGCAAGAAAGGATTCTCCTACTAGAGGGTCCTCACTGTTGATGGGGAGGTTATGACTGATACTTTCATTATGGAATCTACTAATCTCTCTCCTCCTTGTTTTTATGTTCTACTACTGCACAAGAGATTGCTGCAGGAGAGGCTGCTCGAATGCACTACTTGTAGACCTATGCAACTTGTGGATGTCGCGAGAGATATGCTAGAAAATTTCAAGAAAAGGAAAGGCTCTATGATAAGGATTCTTCACAAACTTAACTCTAGATGCAGATTGAACTAGAATGTTGACCACTGGCACCACATATTTCTTTGTATCTGGGCTTTCCCTATCAGTATTAAGCAATCCTTTTTACTTTGGCTGATTATTCACAATGGTGTTTGGTGTGGTGCTATGGCTAGGAATATTAATGTTAATGACTAAGTATGTAAATTCTATGGCAATGTGGAGGATTTAACCCACCTATTCTATAACTGCAGGCATGCCCAAGCTTTTTGGAAATATATGCATCCCAGCTGTCACAAGTTCAGTATCTCTATGAGCTACCAAGTATTTCTACTTGGTGCCTGCAACAGGTTGGACATTGTCCTTTGAAACTTATGGAGGGCCCATATGTTGTGGAACATTTGGAAGAGCAGGAACGAAGCTGTGCTGAACAAGTCTAAATAGTCAATTCACTTTTCTTTTCTCAAAGGGTTTATAGGAATTGCTATGCAATGTTTGTTTGCTATCAAGTCTGCACCTCTTGTTGATTTCCAGCTTTCTAAACTGCTCCAAGACATCCCCCCAATCAATGGAGAGATACTCTACTTAAAATGTGCTCCAATCTTAGTTTTAAAATTATTTTTACATGTACTTAGGGAGTTTGCTGCTCAACCCTTTTTTACATATACTTAGTGATTCCTTGTTCCTGCTCATGAGGTCCTTCTCGTCTAGATCTAATTGGCCTAAGTTCGACATGCAATCTAGGCCCTTGTGTGGGGTCTTTCCCATTGTAAAATTTTACATTTCATCATTAATTTAATCTTCTTGTTGGCTAAAAAAAAAACTATGTGCATGATTGAGTGGCACATTCCACAACATTGGGAGTGTTGCATGCATGAATTTTGATCCATCAGAGCCTTGCTGCATAGATTCCTTCAATCGATGGCTAGTTCTCTTCAGACATAGGGAAGCAACAAGCCAACGATCAACAATAAAAAGAAGTGAGAGAAGCTACACGTTAATAGCTTGTGAGAAACATCGACTGAAGACTCAGGGAGCTAAGAAGGACTTGCACGTGACAGGTGAGGCAAAGAAGGTGGTCTGGCTGCACATCGTCAGATAAGGGTTGGCAAGCAAGTAGATGTGCTGGCAAGTAATACGACAATGATAGAGCTATGGCCTTCTCTGTAGCATAGACACTCTGGCCCATATACGCACAATATCAATATTTCCTTTACTCTGTGGGTCACAATCTTCGAAGTAACAATCAACTTTACTACCTTCTACTAGTACGCGACTTTTGCCAAAAAGAAAGAGAGAGAGAGAGAGAGAGAGAGAGAGAGAGAGAGAGAGAGAGAGAGAGAGAGAGAGAGAGAGAGAGAGAGAGAGAGAGAGAGAGAGAGAGAGAGAGAGAGAGAGAGAGAGAGAGAGAGAGAGCATTTCTCTTTTGTGCACAACTAGTCTTCTCTGATGCAGATAAAGAACGAGAGGGGGCGGGGAGGGGGAGAGCCATGTCCTTCTCAATGACGTGGCTAGTTGAATTTTTGGTGCTTTGTTCTCGATCAAATGTGTTTAATGTCATCACCTATGATGTCTTTCATAGATCCATTGAAATATTCTTATGCAACTAATAGGGCTTGAGAGATGTATCATGCAAAGTACATTGAACACACAGACAAAAAGCAATATTTTTGTAGGTACTAACGTGGAGATATTAATGACCATCTTCACTTTTTGAAAGTTATTTTGCTCTACACCCTCGTGAAGCTTCTCTCAACTTGTATCACGTGGAATTTTGGATCCATATATCATTATCTCTGAGCTCTTAAGTTATGATTTCAAGAGTTTTAACCTTCTAATACTCTAGGTATCTACTTCGCTATTGATGAATCTCTCAATAAGGAGTCACTTTGTATCTTCTAAAAGGCTACAAACCCTTACTTTGCGATACACCATTTGGCACTACTTAAAGAGCTACTTTTGTAAATCCCAAGGGTTTAACCCTTACTATTTGGTTCTAAGTGCCCATCTTGTGACATCACAAATCTAAGAGGAAGATAGTGTGTGGGTGTGTGTATGCCTTATGATGCTACTCTAAGCCCCCAAGTGTGACTCTCTCAATGAAGTGTAGGGCTATTCTAATCCCCCCCTCTACAACATGTCTTTCTCATCATGAAGTGTAGGGCCATTCTAAGGCCCCCCTCCCCCCCTCTACCCCTCTCAATTTTGAGAAAATTTTGACTTTAATTTTGCAAGTGTGGTAACTTATTTTTAACGGAAATATGTCAAAACTTTCACATGCCATATCATCGAGTCGATGTTATTTATTCTCACTCATGCCAATCTTTATGCAAAAAAATGAGCAACTCAATGACAGAAACTATGATATCTAGAAGGACACCATTAGGAATTACCTTTATACAAACCTCTTATACAAAGTAGTTGAAGGAGCCGAGCAAGAACTCGATAAGGATAGTGATCTAGTTACTTAGCATTTGCAAGCTCAAAGTGAGTGTCTTGGAGTTCCAAGAAGCAACCAACAGTTGCTTTATCCTGAATTGAAATAGATTATAGAGGTTTGACCATAGCAACTCAAGAGGTAATATGGTAAAAAACATTGTATATAGATTTGGAACTTGTGAGTTCCAAACCTCACATATTTGGAGATAATGTAAGTTCCATGCATCTAGCAGCAAACCCTATTTTCCATGCAAGAGCCAAACATATAGAGGTCCATTACCAATCAAGGAGAAGTTCATGGCTAAGGAGATTGACATTTCTTTTGTTCCAACTAAAAAGCAAGTAGCAAATATGATGATGAAGGCACTTGATAGAATAAAGCTTTGCATATTTAAATCAATGGCATGTATTCAACCTATTAGAGAATGAAGACTCAAGCATACTTTAGCTTGAGGGGGAGCTATTGGAACATCAAGCTTACACTATGCTTGAGGTCGATTTGATCTTCATCAAAAATCTAATTTTTGGATTATATCAAAATATCCATTGAAGAGTTCTATTCATGCTCATTTATTGTATTTTTTTAAAATATGTTTTATGGATCCAATGTAAAAGCCTAGAGGTTTGTACATGTAAAACGACAAAAAGAGAGCTCAAATTCCTAGAATTTGAGGTGTTTTGTAAATGGGCTACGTGAATAAACCAGAAAGATCAAGGTGGTTTGTGCATTCTTGTCTAAGAAAACATTGCTGTGAGCATTCGTGAAAGATCGTTACCTAGCAAGCAAGCCACACTTTGAATGCGAGTGAATTCTTTATCATTAAAAGATTCGGATCTTTAGGGTGAATAGAGCAATTCTATAGAACTCTTCAAATCTCATGAGACGCTTCCCAATAGACCCACGATATATATGAGATGTTCGGATGGAACTCTAAAAGGCGTTCCCACAAACAATCACCATTGTGAATAAAAGACATGTGTATCAATCACGTTCTTCAAGGGGAAGGGGGGGATCCTATAAAGTAGTAAGATTAGCTACTTCAGAAGTATTAAAAAGGATAGAGACTTAGCCTAGTTTTCAAGTCTTAAGGATAGGAAGGAGGAGGTCTTGGGTTCAAGAGTTAAGTTGGATGTAGAGGGACTTAACATAAGCCATGAGCACCAGTAACACTAGTAGACTCCTCTAATAGACTCTAGTGGAAGGTGCTAAAGGCATACTGGAGGTTGGACATACATATGTGGACTCCAAATAGCTCTAGCCATCATGGCTAGTCCCAAAATCTATATAATGGTAGGTTGGGTAGAGAGTTAGGGGTCATTCTCTTGTTTGCATAGTCCCTAGTTTATTACAATGGGCCTGCATGGAAGATCATTACCTAGCCAGCCAAGCATACTTTGAATGCAAGGGAATTAGTCTTCTACATTGAGAAGGGTTCCATTTGGAGAGCGAGTAGGGAAATTGTCCAGAATTCTTCAAAGCACGCAAGACACTTGGTGAGAGATTCATAGACTATATAAGATGTCCCGATGGAAATGTAAAAGAAATTTGTAGATACAATCTCCATTGCACTAAAAAGGCAAATACATGCTTTTCACATTTCAACATGAATGCAACAATGCACATCATTTTCCTCGCAATCACAGTGCAATATCGTTGTCCTAACAAGAATAGACTTGTTGATTCCTCAGCATTCAATTTAACCAAAGAAAGAGAATATTCATTTTCTGTCGAATAGTTCAAAACTAAGAATGTGGATAAACTTAAAGCATGTGAATTAATATTGTTAGTTCGAAAAGAGTTTGCAAATTAAAGTCAGGTAGTCGAAGTAAGCATAGCTCATACTCTCTCTGTCTCTTTCTCTCTAACTAACTCTCTGTCCTTATTTCATTTTGAGAGATCAGTTAGCGACTTAAATGTGTGCCTAATTGAATTTCTCCATTGCATTATGAGGCAACATTCATGTAGTTCTATTGAGAACCTCATTTACTTCAAACACATGACTAGGTTGCTCAATACTCTCTCTCTCTCTCTCTCTCTCTAACTAACTAAGTCCTTCATAGGCTGCCATCAATCACGCTCAATCAACAAAAATTTGCATGTGCAGACCAAACTAGTTCTTTGTTGACCCTTGTTTCTACACCGAAATTCAATGGTTTCCACTTGTCATTTCCTAGAACCTGAAATATTAAGATGGCATCCCACAGCCTTCAATCTTCACAATTAAAAAAAGATATATATGTTTTATCCTGAAGTTGACCAAAGTATCATAGTACTAAGCTCTGTGCCGCCATTCTCCAACTCCCTCCTAATCCCGATGAGCTTGCACCCCAACATGTTTGCTCTGCTTGCAGGTCTTACCTCTGCACACAAGCTCCCTCAATTTATGCCATGCGCCTTAAGGTAATCTCCTCAACTTACATTGAACCTTTCACGTAATTGACGCTCAGAAGAGCATTTCTCGTCGAAATCTAAAAGGCGATGGAATTGTACTGTAATGACGGAACAGACGGAATTTGAGATGCGCGAGAACCATAAACCATTCACAAAAGTGGATGAATTGTCCACATTTCTCGTCAAAGCTTTTCAGGTACACAGTACGATCAATCAAAGGTAACGTCAGGAAGAGCATTTCTCCCCAAAGTTTTCAAGAATACACATTACAATCATTCATTCAAAGGCCCATTGATTCTCACGCCTAACCTCCTCTTCTTCCTCAGGAGTGAAATCGTTCTCAATATTGAAGGCCCTTCTAATCTCCTCCGGCGTTTTTTCTTTGATCATGTCTGCAACACGCTGACAAGTCAAATCCAGAAGAGACTGGATGTTGAGATAATTAGCAGCCAGGATGAGATCGAGAAGTGTGGCCTGATCAACCTCGAGAAACTTGGCGTCCCAATGCGTAACATCCTCTTCGGAAACGGCGGGGCGTTTGCCATCGCCTTCACCCTTGTTGGGCACTTCCAGAGCATGATAGCGACAATACTTGATGACCTTGGACAAGATCTGTGACGAGACATTGAGGAGTGGAATGACGGAATCTGTACCAATATCCTCGACGATGTCCTTAATGGTTCGAGATTCCAACGCTACGACTTCTTCCACCTCAAAGAGTTCATCGTCGGCGGACTTGAGCTTTACCTTCATCTCCCCTGACGTGTTCATGTTGTCTGCTGGGTGCTGCGAGCAGCGAGGTGCAACACACGAACGAGGCCTGACGTTTGTACCCGGAGATGGCGATCAGGCGCGAGCTTGCACCAGAATGATGACTACAAGTCCGAGCTTTCTCCTGTCGACGAATTCCAATGGAACTTCCATGGCCTATGTCCTATTATATAGCATCGCCTGAAAAGCAGCTTCGATGAAAAGCACGTGGGATAGCCCTGATGCTTTTCGGGAAAGGATCGCTGGTGTAACTCAAATCACGGCGTTCCTTGAATGCTTTTGATATTAAAAGTAAAAAAAAAGTTTGCTTTCGATAAAACAGCCTTGTAGCCTTTCAGAGGCCAATACGTTTTCTCATGGAAAAATAACATTGGCTGCTGCCACGTGCCCTTTGGTATGCTGTAAATGGAGCCCTTGGAGTGTCTACACACTGCAGCTCTATTTTTTTTTTGGTTCTCTTCTTGTCTCCTCTTCTGAGATTGAACGCTAATGCATTTCACTTTGAGACGAATACATGCTGCTACAATAGATACAATAGATAGACTCCTCAAATTCATTCCTATGTGTGATTGAAAGAGTTTTACAGAGGGCCATAGCAACCACACAAGCATATATGCATGCCCATAAGCCAAATTATTATGGAGGCGAGTCAGTATCAGATAGATATAGGCATTGGCGACTCTTCTTGCTCAGTCAAAACCCATGAAAAGAATCAACAAATGATAGAATTTGTGTTCGTGGCACTTTCCATAGAAGAGCACACAACTAGGTAACATACGCATTGCACAACTGGGCAATGGTGGTTCTCATTTCTTTGCATAAGTACGCATTGGTAGCTCTCTTCTTCTATCAAGTGCAATGGTGGTTCTCGTTTCCTCATGCCCTAATTTTGAATACTCTAAACTTGCGAAAACTGAATGCCCAAATAATGATGCAAATGCCCTAGGTCTGACATCTCAAAAGAGGCTTGCAAATCAGCCTCAAAATCAGATAAATACTTCTCATTAGGAAGAGTGAGCAGCATGTCATCAACATATGCAACAATGATCAGAAGTACATCATCTGCACGCTTAACATATAAGCTTCTCTCAAACCCAAGTTCAATCAAGTAGGCATGTATCTTTCCATACCAAGCACATGGTGCTTGTTTCAAATCATAAAGTCCCTTCTTCAACCTGCGCACTTTGTTTTCATGCCCTTTCTCCACAAAACCACGGGGCTGAAATACGTACACTTCTTCATGTAAGTTACCATTCATAAATGCATGTTTAATGTCTAACTGTTGTACATTTCAACCATGATGAGCTCCAAGTGCACACACACTATGAACAGTGGTCGTTCGGCATGTGGGTGCAAAGGTCTCCTCAAAAATCAATGCCTCTCTCTTGAGCATAACCATTTGCAACAAGTCTAGCCTTACACCTCTCAACTGTTCCATCAAGCTTATGTTTTAGCTTGTATACCCATTTAGTGCCAATAGCCTTTTTTCCAATAGGCAAATCACATAAAGACTAGATACCGTTCTTCATAATACCATCATATTCTTATTGCATAGCATCCATATGAATTTCTGAATTTTGTGCATCATCAAAAGAAGCACGCTCATTTTCCCTACACTTAATAATGTCAATGAACTAAGTACACAATGATTTACAAAGTTCCAAAAGCTTGCCACTCAAAATCATAGCTCTTCAACCTATATATAAGTTAGCATTTTTTACCTTCAAACTTACCTCCTTTCAAGGATGTTAAGATCTTCAACCAACTTACTAGGATTGTTTCATATCTTGGGCATATAGTCTGCAAGGATGGAATCTAGATGGATCCTGAAAAAGTAAGGGCTATTACGGAATGGCCGCATCCAAGGAACCTGTAAGAGCTGCACATCTTCCTTGGTTTATCAGGTTTCTATCAAAGATTCATTAAAAACTATGCCAAAATTGCTGTCCCGATGAAGGAACAGCTTAAAGGGAAAGGAAAAGCCTTTCATTGGGGAGACGACCAGAAGCAAAGTATGGAGAAATTGAAAGTAGAAATTGCTACAACTCCACTTTTACATATAGCAGATCCCAACAAACCATTTGTGGTTGAGACTGACGCGAGTGATTTTGCCATTGGAGCGGTTCTAGTTCAGGAAGGTTTACTAGTAGCTTTTGAGAGTAAGAGACTAGAATCGGCTCAGGAAAATTACTGAGCCGATTGTCCATGCTTTGAAGAAGTGGCGTCATTATTTATATGGTGCCAAAGTCAGGATAGTGTTTGATCAAGAGAGCATTAAGTGGTCCTCTAATCAAACAGACCTTAAAGGTCGTAAGGGCCGATGGGCAGAGACCCTTTAGGAGTTTGATTATGAGCTTAGGTATAGGAAGCGAAAGTTTAATGTAATGGCTGATTAACTTAGCCGCATGCCTATGCTCAATGGACTGAGTTTTACTTAGATCACTAGTGAGCTACTTGAGTCCATTAGAGGAAAATGTAGGCTTGATCCTACATATTCCAAGATTTGGGAGGCCATAGAGAATGGGGATCATGATATATGGGTTTCTAGTGAGGATGGAGTATCGAAGGGTACTCAAGAAGGATTCAAGTGGAAGAATTACAATATCCATGACGGATATCTGTTATATAAAGGTAAGGTGTGTGTCCCTAGAGATTTTGAGATGAGATGGCATATTTTGTATGAGTGTCATGACACACCTAGTGCGGGACACCTAGGAGTTAACAAGACTTATGATCTTGTTAAGAGGCAGTTTTATTGGCTTGGACTTCATAAGGACATCCTAGAGTATGTGCTTAAGTGCACTAAATGCCACGTCAACAAAGCTGAGAGATTGAGGATTGGAGGACTACTCCACCCATTAGATATTCCTAATGGGAAGTGGGAGAGTATCTCCATGGAATTTATAGCCGGATTACCTAAGACACAGAGAGGGCATGACTCGCTCTCGGTAATTATGGATAGGTTAACCAAAATGGCTAGGTTTATTCCGACACATACTACAATGAAGACACCAGAGTTGGCTAGACTTTTTGTAGAGAACCTATACCGGTTATATGGTCTTCCTTTAGACATAGTTTCTGATCGGGATAGGAAGTTTACTAGCCACTTTTGGAGAGCAGTATTCAAAAGGTTGGATATGAAACTTAGCATGAGTATGGCCGAGCATCCACAATCGGATGGGCAAATAGAAAGTGTTAAAGAGATCCTAGAGGATATGCTTTGAGCATATGTGAATAAAAGAGAAACTAATTGGGAAGAGTACTTACGTATAGTAGAGTTTGCATATAATAGTGCCAAGCACTCTTCCACTCGACATAGTCCATTTATGTTTATGTATGGGTTTCACCCAAGAGCTCCTTATGTAGTAGGTTTGCAGAATGAGAAAGTTCAAGCTGCAAAGGAGTTCTTGGAAGAGATGAACCATATGCTTAGGCTTGTTAAGGACATAATTAGAAGAGCTCAAGATAGAGCTATAGCCTATGCTGATCCTCAAAGGAGAGACATCAACTTTGAGGTAGGAGAGCAAATCTATCTTAGAGTTCCATCTAGATCTGAAACCATGAAGATGGGACCTTGTCCAAAACTATCTCCTAGGTATTGTGGACCTTTCTAAATACTTAAGAGAAGAGAAAAAATGGTTTACTAGCTCTAGCTTCCAAAGAACAGTCAAATCCATCCCGTTTTTCATGTTAGTCGGCTTAAGAAAAGATTGGGTGAATCTGAACACCTCATTCTAGATAGTGAGGTAGTAGAGCCTATTTCTATTCAATCTATTCCACATGAGCCTGAGAGCATACTACGCACTCGAGAGAAACGAACAAGAAGTCACTTATATAAAGAGTGTCTAGTAAAGTGGAAAGATAGTTAAAAAGATAGTGCCACATGGGAGCGGGTTAGCACCCTTCAGAGAAGGTTTCCCAAGAGTCTTCCCAAGAGTCTTCTTAAGAGGAAGGATATGGGGAAGCAACACGGAGACATGACCATGATTGTTTATACATGGGGATTTAGTGGGAGTACTATTCCGTGGATTATCTCTTTCTTTAGACCTTCCAGTACCATTTTTGAGGACAAAATAGGAGTTAAGGGGAAGGAACCCACTACTTCAACACTACTTAAGGGGGAATGGGCCCGTGACAGAGAGCAATCGCTACTCTGTCAATGAGTTGTTTTCGCCATTGATAGAAGGAGTTCTTATCAACGACAAGACTGGACTCAACGACAGTGTTCACATTCTGTTCAAAGGCTATATTGTGCCAACCCAAGACATTTAAACCAACTTCGTTACCATTGATAGAGTGAGGTTCAAAGTAAATACTTATATTTGTGATGAAATTGAAGGATTTTTTACCTTGGGAAAGCACCTCAACAAAAGACTTCCTGGGTGTACCTGGGATTAATTTTGATGTACCTGCTATTGAAGAAGATGGGGCACTCTGCTCGTTCATGGAGACATCAAGGGTTTTCACCAGCGTGCCTAAGATTTCAGTGTTTGAAGCTGTCAATGGGCAATGTTTCTCAATAGAGCATTGTAGCCGGGACATCATCAAGAGTCAAATTCACCTCTTCTATGTCCAAGGGGATGGTATTGAAGCCACCCTGTGTAGCCAGGCTCCCCCTTCCAAGGGAGAACACCAGGAACAGACTTCCTCAAAATAGAGAGAAACTAACGAAGCAGACAAAGAACAAGGAATAGTGAAAGAACACGGAATGAAAGCCTTGCATGAAGGGGGAGACCTCAAGCCTCAAACCCACAAACCCTAAGAAGAACAATTTATAGCAATCGATCCATCATGCACATAGTTGCATAGCCCATGTGATCTAGACTCGAAACAATCCATGTTTATCTAGTTGTTAACCATAGGATGCTATGATGAGTATTGATGCATTGAAATAATAGAGAAACAAATAACAATATATGTATATTATATCAACAATGTGATAGTGGGGAATTGGGATGACAACTATCGAGCATGTGTTTGCTTTGTTTAGGTGCCCACAGGGCCTTCCTCCTTATTGCACACAATGCTATCTCCAATAGTTATAGTACACTTTTAGTTGAGAGAGTTCTTGTGCTCTATCTCCGCTATCTTGTTGATCTTTATAGGAGTCAACCCATCTTCCCTTTTTTGCACATGTTGAACATCAATAGCTTGCACTTCTATGTTTCTCCATGGAACCTTCTCAAGGAGTCAAAATCTCATATGTTAGCATGAATGAACAAGGCTACTCTATGCATCTAACGGAAAGATGAAATGACAACACCTATAGAAGTGTTGCCAGGCTCATCGAACACAAAAGCACTCACAACCATTCAAAGAGGATCACAACTAGAAAGGTATGTATATGATTCCACATTTGTTACAAAGCATTCAATCTACTTGGCAAAGGACTTAATCTCATAGGAACCCTCCACCTATGAAGATGCAAAGGAAAACCCTAATTAGGAAAAGGCCATGAAAGAAGAATTAGATGCATTGAAGGAGATGGATACTTGGGATTTGGTTCCAGTGTCACTCAATCAAAATGTAATTGGTTGTGGATGGGTATATAAAGTTTAAAAAAACTCATATGGATCAGTTTGTAGGTACAAGGCAAGATTAGTTGCCAAAGGATGCTAACAATGTCATGGTATAGACTATGAGGAAACATTCTCACCAGCTTCAAAGATGACCACTCAGAACATTGATAAGTATAGCTGCTGCAAGAAATTGGAGACTCCTCTAAATTGATGTGAAAAATGCATTCCTAAATGGTTGGATAAAAGAAGATGTATACATATCCAAACCACCAAGTTTTGAAAACCCTAATCATACATCTTATATTTGCAGACTTAAGAAAGCATTGTATGGATTGAAACAAGATCCTTGAGCTTGGAATTACAGTTTGGTTACATACCTTCAAGATCAAGGGTTCAAATCTAGAAACTCAGATCCTTCTTTATGCATCAAAGGGATCACAATGAGGTTATCTATCTATGTGTATATGTAGATGATACTATTGTGATAGGTGATGATTTGAATGGCATTCAAAGGATCAAGGGACACATGCAAGAGGAGTTCAGAATCAGTGATTTAGGAGAGCTCACATATTTCCTAGGTATGCAAGAGATTTATGTAGATGAAGGGATGTATCTAACTCAAAAAAGATACATTCAAGACCTACTTCTCAAGTTTAGAATGGAGAACACAAAGCATGTAGGTACACCTTTCGAATTGACACATAAACTTAGTATTTATGAAGGTGATGAGATTGATGATCCTAATGAGTATCTAAGCTTAGTTGATAGCTTGATATATGTTACTCACACAAGACTAAAATATCCGAGTCAGAGATGTACTCTCTCATCGTCTCTTTCCCTTTCTCCTTCCTCCTTGCTTAGTCTTTTGCATTTTCACTCCATGACGTTTCAAGTGTACGAAACTCATGTTAACCATAATTTTCGCTTTCTTCATGATCAAAATGTCTATGACTTGTTTCTGGCTCATCATGAACATTATGCATAGAATCATCCATATCATTCTATCATAGCCATGTCTCTGGGTGTGTACCATGATGCATTCTCATCAAATATAACATCTCTACTCACTATACATTCTTGTGTAACAAGATTATAACATTTATATCCCTTCTTCTCTTCTGAGTGTCCAACAAATATGCACTTTTCATATTTTGCCTCAAACTTGTGTCTCAACTGACTAGGCACGTGTGCATAACAAATACTTCCAAAAACATGTAAATATCTCACCTTTGGCTTATTCTTCCATAGTCTTTCATAAGTAGTGAGACCATGAACCATGCCTGTTGGAGCTCTATTTATCACATGTACAACTGTATGGCAAACTTCTATCCAAAACATATCTGGCATGCTCTTTTCATTCAACATGGCTCTAGCAATTTCCTCAATCACCCTTGGCTTGCTAGGTAATGATCTTCCATGTAGACCCATTGTAATAAACTAGGGACTATGCAAACAAGAGAATGACCCCTAACTCTCTACCCAACCTACCATTATATATATCTCGGGACTAGCCATGATGGTTAGAGTAATTTGGGGTCCACATATGTATGTCCAACCTCCACTACTCCTTTAGCACCTTCCATTAGAGTCTATTAGAGGAGTCTACTAGTGGTACTGGTGCTCATGGCTTATGTTACGTCCCTCTACATCCAAATTAACTCTTGAACCCAAGACCTCCTCCCTCCTATCCTTAAAACTTGACAACTAGGCTAAGCCTCTATCTTTTTTAATACTTCTGAAGTAGCTAATCTTATCATAACATTCCAAACTACTTTAAAGCATCCCCCTTTCCCCTTGAAAAACGTGATTGATACACATGTCTTTTATTTACAATCGTGATTGTTTGTGGGAACGCTTTTTAGAGTTCCATCCGGACATCTTATATATATCGTTTATCTATTACAAAGCGTCTCATGAGATCTGAAGAATTCTATAGAATTTCTCTATTCACTCTGAAGATCCGAATCTTTTGATGGTAAAGAATTCACTCGCATTCAAAGTATGCCTTGATTGCTAGGTAACCATCTTTCACAAATGCTTACATCAATGTTTTCTTAGACCAAATCATCCAATTTCCTAATCTTCCTACTTCCGTTCTCTATTCTTCATTAGTCTTCTCCCCCTCCCCTCTAGGTCCAGGGGTTGAGAAGTCACAAGTGCTGGACTCCCAACTGAAGTTGTTTCGCTTCGGGTTGTTGTATTGCTTCGCTTTGAGTTCTAAGTATCTTTTTGCTTAGAGGTAGTAGTTTCACATTGATCACCTGGGGGATTTCCATCGTAAGGAGTGGTTTCCATCAATGGTTTTGTAAGGAGTGGCTCCCCATGGGCTAGTATTTTGCAAATATCAATTCTTTCTAATAAAACACGTTCTATTGGTCTTTGAGAATCAAGAGATGGCTTTCCAGGCCTTACAACTTGGCACTTGGCAAGTTTGGCATACTACATTATGCCTCTTTAAGTGGTTCCCTAACTTTGTTCTAAATAAGTCATATCTGTCTCATTATCCACTCTAGGTCGAGCTTACGAACTTGTGTTTCTTCCTTTATGGATTCTTAAGAGAAATAATGATTCCCATTGGTCGGCCCTTAGCCTTGAAACACAACCTTGGGGGTTTCATCTATGAAGGTTCAAAACACTCGTTTAACGCAAGATGGCATTTTGAGATTTGCATCAAAGTAGATCTTAACAAGGATCTCCCTTCCATAATTTCCATAAACATCAGTGAAGGAGAGGTATGGGAGAAAAATGCTATTTACAAGATGTTGTCCTCTCCAGTGACCCCCCTAATTTTGGGAAACTCTTCTGCACACTCTTTGAAAACGACTACCAAGATCTCTGCACGCACGAAGAATGATGATCTCTCTCAGCCGCCTAGCTGCGTACTAAATCCAGAGAAGACTCTCTCTCTCTCTTTCCATAATTAATGAGTGACCCATGGCTCTACACATGGGTGCCACATGGCACTCATGTGCGAGCCCAACTAAATGAATTAAGAGGTGGTTCACACCTCTCTCTTTGCACTTTAGTAAAAACCCTAACACTTTTGTGGCCTAGTCTAGGGCTATCAAAGACATTCAGTCTCTCTTCACCCATTCAAGAGGTCCATTAGAGCCAATAGGAGAAGGTTAATATCTAGGGAGATTGCTCTTCTTTCCTCCTCTCATGGTCCTCTATAGAATACACATCGTCGGATAAGGGTTGGCAAGCAAGTACATGTGCTGGCAAGTAATACAACAACAATAGAGCTATGACCTTCTTTGTAGCATAGACACTCTGAACCAAGTTCCCTCATAGAGTGTATGGATCATCAGCACCTTCTCTACAGAGAGAGAACACCCAGACGAAAATTGCCCTTCTCTATAAGCTATGATATAACTGAAGCATCTGCCTCCTCTATATACACACACTATCAATATTTCCTTTACTTTGTGGATCACAACCTTTGAAGTAACAATCAACTTTACTACATTCTACTAGTACGTGACTTTTGCCAGAGAGAGAGAGAGAGAGAGAGCATTTCTCTTTTGTGCACAACTACTCTTCTCTGATGCAGATAAAGAACAAGAGGGGGCAGGGAGGGGGAGAGCCATGTCCATCTCAATCACGTGGCTCGTTGAATTTTTGGTGCTTTGTTCTTGATCAGATGTGTTTAATATCATCACCTATGATGTCTTTCATAGATCCATTGAAATATTCTTATGCAACTAATAGGGCTCGAGAGACATATCATGCAAAGTACATTGAACACAGTCAAAGAGCACCATTTTTGCAGGTACTAACATGGACATATTAATGACCATCTTCACTTTTTGAAAGTTATTTTGCTCTACACCCTTGTGAAGCTTCTCTCAACTTGTATCACGTGGAATTTTGGATCCATATATCATTATCCCTGAGCTCTTAAGTTATGATTTCAAGAGTTTTAACCTTCTAATACTCTAGGTATCTACTTTTATATTGATGAATCTCTCAATAAGGAGTCACTTTGTATCTTCTAAAAGGCTACAAACCCTTACTTTGCGGTACACCATTTGGCACTACTTAAAGAGCTACTTTTGTAAATCCCAAGGGTTTAACCCTTACTATTTGGTACTAAGTGCCCATCTTGTAACATCACAAGTCTAAGAGGAAGATAGTGTGTGGGTGTGTGTATGCCTTACGAGGCTACTCTAAGCCCCCAAGTGTGACTCTCTCAGTGAAGTGTAGGGCTATTCTAATCCCCCCCTCTACAACATGTCTTTCTCATCATCAAGTGTAGGGCCATTCTAAGGTCCCCCCTCTACCCCTCTCAATTTTGAGCAAATTTTGACTTTCATTTTGCAAGTGTGGTAATTTATTTTCAACGGAAATATATCAAAAATTTCAAATGCCATATTATCGAGTCAATGGTATTTGCTCTCACTTAGGCCAATCTTTATGCAAAAAAATGAGCAACTCAATGACAAAAACTATGATATCTAGAAGGAGACCATTAGGAATTACCTTTATACAAACCTCTTATACAAAGTAGTTGAAGGAACCGAGCAAGAAATCGATAAGGAAAGTGATCTAGTTACTTAGCATTTGCAAGCTCAAAGCGAGTGTCATGGAGTTCCAAGAAGCAACCAACAGTTGCTTTATCCTCAATTGAATTAGAGTATAGAGGTTTGACCATAGCAACTCAAGAGGTAATATGGTTAAAAGCATTGTATATAGATTTGGAAATTGTGAGTTCCAAACCCCACATATTTGGAGATAATGTAAGTTCCATGCATCTAGCAGGACACTCTAGCTTGTGTAACTTCACAAACAAATTCATATTATGACTCATGTGGTTTGAGGAACCATTAACTACAAGCCAAGTTATGTCGTTTACCTTCCTCTTATGTTTTTTTGAATGCATAACCATACGAATGTTTTGGTTTTGTGTCTGAGCCTCCTCTTGCACTAGATTGTTGGCCTCTTGTCATCCTCTCAACCGCCTCTTCTATTGAGGTTGGAGAAGAAATCCTTGGCATAATGACAAAATTTACCACAATAGTTACAAGTAAAGTTACCTTGATAATTTGGTTGATTTTGTTGACATTATTGTATTGTTCTTCCTCCTCTAGTAGCTTTCAAGCTTCATCTTCCTGTTGCATTGTTGTTGAATCTCCCTCCTCCTCTTCAATTTGCTCTACCTCTTGCTCTATTTGATGAAGTATAAAGGGTTTCTCCTTGAATTCCTCTTTGATAATGATAAGAATTTCCACCTTCTATGTTGATCTCTTTTGTCATCATGAGCATTTGTAAATCTTCAAAGGATGGTAGATTCTCTTGACTCATTATAGATGTAATAAAATACTTCCATCTTTCATCTTCTCTCAATTCGTTTAGCATGATATTTAAAATTTATATGCTCACTAGGATATGCATCAATAGAGGCTAATGCTTCAATAAAATATTTATCTTAAGAATATAATCATGAACTAATTATCATGGCTTCTTTCTGAATCTTTTCAACTCACCAATAAGTTGTGTTTGTCTTGCTCTATTGGTAGTTGAAAATAATCTTTCTAGAGAGTCCCAAGCTTCTCTATTAGTATTCAAACCTCTTACATGTCCAAGCATAGTACTAAAAATTGTTTATGATATGATAAACATAACTCTTCTCTCGCTTTCGATCCATTCTTCCTCTCTTGCTCAATCTACTTGTGTAGGAACGTTTGATAATATGGGCTTCACTTTTGTACCTCTTAATAATATCCAAAGACCTTTAGAAATGAGATAAGACTCTATTCCAAATTCCCACATGGGATAATTTCTCACATTTGTTAACTTTTCAATAGATGCAATCAAATTTGCCATGTTGTATCACTCCCAAGAAGATAATCCAATAAAATTTCTTAAAGATTAGATAGAAAAATAGCTTTATTACCATCGTGTTACATTTGAAAACTTTTAAACATCAAAGTGAACAGCTAGAAGTGATGAGGCCTCCCAAAGATCAAACATATGTTGCCAAAATTCAAACATCAAACTTGCCTACAAACTATAAGGAAAATGAAGATTGTTGAATGTAGACTAGACATTTTTTTAGTAATCTTGGTTAAAAACAATTATACAACATGAAAGTAGAGTCTTTGTGGCATAATTAAGATATAAAAATGTTCAAAAAAGCTGGAGTATATCTCACAAACTAGTAGTTTGAAATCAAGGTATCAAAACCTTGTCAAGACCTTCTACAATAAGATATACATAACTCTCTCACTTGAAGATTGAAGTATGGATTTTGATATAGAATGTGACTAGCAAAGATATCGGATCACATCCAAGTTAAACACTCAAAAAGACCTCATATTGGCTGAGATACAAAAGTATGAATAGGTATGTCTCTAGTGAGACACCGAATACTCAACAGAGAATAGATATGCAAAAATGCCTATTTGCGTGAGTCTTTTGATTATAGTTTGTAAAAAACCTAATCTATACATATATCAATAGTTTCAAGCTTCATAACACAACAAGAATCACTCAATTTTCCCACCTACACTAAGAGAACCACTATTTTTATTGAGAAGTCAACAAAAGTACCTAGCTTTTCCAAAAATAGACACCACTACTTTCCTCCCTACTTTGAACTACTTTTTCTCTAAGAAAACGTCTATGCAGCTTTCACATGTTATTTTTTGTAAATAACAAGATCCACATGCCTGAAAAACAACTTTAGAACTTGTATTTTTGTAACATATATGATGGCTAACAATGGGTTTAGGCACTACTATGTGCATTTCTTGACAAGTATTTTTGTAGTTTTACTTAAGATAAATATAAGATTTTTGGAGTTCTACTTAAAAAACATAATGACTCAATAATCACCCAAGAAGTGTTGGTATGTCATGTTTTGATTGATGGATTAATTACTAGTATTGGTATTGATTCCTATCAAACTTACTCACAATGCTCGTTCAAGGTTAGGAAGCTTCTATTGGGGTTCTTCAACACATCACCACTCACTCATAATCAGAATATACTACACACACAAGTGCTTGCTCAGATTGAACAAAACATTTCGAACAAAAATATGAAATCATTCAAAATATAGAACATGAAAACTAATCAAGAAGTATAGAATTAAAATCATCTTCTTTGTGGAATACCCAAAAAGTTCACGTAGTTTTGCTCATTTTTCATCCAAACTAAGTCCTAATAAAGAAACAACGCATTCACATCGCGTGAATACATCCGTTTTTTCATCATGCGACAAAGTCATTAAAACTATATTATAACTAATTGTCAAAACTCAGACTCATTAAAGATCCGATTCAGCGAAAATCCAACTACGATTTCCATCTAGCAAACAGTAAATATCTGACTAAGCTACTTTGGCAGAAACTTCTACTATTAACACCTGGCATTGCCCAGTGGATGATTTGAAAAAATCCGACCTGAATCCACAAACCCTTGATCAATGACAACTACACTTAGCTCCTTATTCCGATGCTCTTCGTTTTCCATTTCTGAGACTATTGTATTTTCTTCCACTTCCTCAGCTTCCACTTTATTATCCATTTGTTCCATAGTTGCTCTTTGAACTACTTCGTCTTGAACCAATTTTTTTTTTAATCTGTTCGTGAACATCATTTTTCAAATCTTGTTGTACCAATTTCTCCTTTAGCTCTGCTACTCTTTGCAATAATTCCTCCTTCTCAATCTGATTCTGATCAATAACTTCCAATAACTGGCTTTCATAGGAAGAAACCAAACCATCCTTTATAACTTCGTAAAGGTACCTGATTAAGGCTTCCATCCTTTCTTTGATTCCCTTCCACAATTACTGCATCTATTTCTGTATTTACTACTTCATCAGAACCATATCGATCTCAGACATAAGTACCGCATCCATCTCTATTTCTTCATTCTACAGCATTTGATTTTCCAACACTTGCAATGGCTTGATTTGTAAATTTAACAGCTCCTTCTCAAGTTATAATGCCACATTTGCTTCTACTAGAACTTGCATTTCCTTGCTCACTACCTCCTACATTTTCACTGTACATTCTTCAAATACCTGCAAAGAAATTTTAACCTTTACTACTTCCACTACTTGTTGTCTCTTCAACTCTGACATCCGCTCTTCATACTGCTCTAATTTTAATTGCAACTCCTGAACCTGTGTTTGTTGCTTTAGGTACTCATCTAAATTTAATATCTCATTCAACAACTTTTGTTCTTTTAGTAATTCTCGCACTATAAACTGCTGTACTTGTAATTTTTTATGTGCATCCTAAATATCCTTGATAACTTCAGAGGATGGTTGACCCAACTCTTCAAAAGATAACCGACCTACTATCATTGTTAATGTTGACTCCAATCTTCTTTTCTTGGATGACCTAAAACTTTTCCCCATCAACTTAGGCAATTCTAACTCCTTCATTATTTGAATAGGCTCTTGATGTAAAATCGCCATCTTAGGAGTCTATATTCCAAGCTTCTTTACCATTAGTCGTACCTCCTCAACTTCATAACTGGCTTTCAGCTGCGTTTTATATGTATCCTCTTGCTATTCTTCTAAAATAGCACATTCTTCATCGTTCTGCTTGGACATAGGTGACATGAGCTGCTGCAACGCTGAACTCAGCCACACAATCTCGCCTTTCTCTACCTTTTACACAAATTGAAATAATGCTGCCAAATACATAGACAATCGACTATTCGACTGCATTTTCCTCCTATCAGATAGGAAATTTTCTCCATACATGTGATCATACAACCAATGTTCCCAACTAATCTTCTCCCCCTTTTTGCCCAACAAAGGGATGCATAATTCTCCTTTGACATGTAATTATATTCTACAATAAAACACAACCTCTCCAAGTACCATTTCAATTGTTCCCTTCTAGCATATGAGATGTTCTTACGCATGTAATACTGTCAACCTCCCTCTCTAGGCCCAAATTCTTCGGGTAGGGCATCTTTTGGTCACTTGGGTACTAAGGGCTCCTTTAAGATAGGCAATTGAAACACTTTTGAAATTAACTCAGGAGATAATTGTACCTATGGTGATATTTGTCCTTTGGTTTTTCACACAATATCAATTTGACTCTTTGCATAATAATTCAATTTCTAGCTATCCCATTGTAGTGTCACAAAAGAGAACAACGATACCTTCTGTAACCATGAAGCACTGATTGGAGCACTCGTATCAATCTCAAACTTAAAGTCTGTATAAGGATCCATCAATGACTGAGCTAACTTACTAGCAGATGATGGTGTTTGAACTCCTTCCTCATCTTCTTTGCACAAGGCTATCACTTTCTTCTGTCATCATGTCATCCTTTTACACCGTGATTTCTCTCTTTCTCAGTCTTCCTCTCATTTCTAAAGCAGAGGTAGGCTGAAGGACCACTCCTGTTGGGAAAGATGGATGGATGATCCAAGAGACTCAGTAGGTACTGCTAAACCTCCTTTGCACCAACCCTCTTTAGTTTGTGACTTGATTAGTAGACTCCCTTAGCTTTCCAATGACACCAAGAAATGGCCTATTTCCTTTGGAAATGAAGTGTGTAATGATTGAATCAAAACAGATAACTTTGGAAGTCACAAAGTCAAGAAAACCTTCTATTTTGGTCTTGCCACCTGCTCAATGTTTTGCTCAGTGTGACCAGCACAGTAACAATTGATAAAATTCCTTCTAGGGGTATTCAATTAGCTTAGTAAGCTACCATTTGCAAGTAGAATGATGTAAAATAATGAACTATGCTAAGAGAAATTAATTTAGCAAGATTTGGTATACCCCCGACTTTTTAGGACTGTAGCAGGGATAGACCAGTGAGCACCTCGACGACGATTTTCTCTGAATTCGCGAAATGAAATCACTTCACACTTTTTCAGCATGTAGATGACTTTGAGCTGAATCCAACAAGCTTTGAATCACTGAATTTGGAGTAGTATTGACTGAGATATGCCTTTGAAAAATTGACAGACTTTTGAGTAGACTAGCAGAGAACACAAAGATGAATGATGTAAATGTATCTATTGATTAACAATTGTGTACAATCCCATTGGCATAGATAGCATTGGCAAATGGTGTAGAGAAGTGTAGGCTATGGTATAGTCCTTACACACACTCAAACTGAGTAGAGTAAGCCTCGGGAAATGAAGAGATGTACCCGCGACTTTTTCACATCCAATTTTATAGGAAATGACTTAGGATTTAAATTCAAATTCAAATCTTTGGCTTCCTATGATCAAGCATCTAAAAGTTTGGAGATATTCTCTCAATCAAGTGATCTACTTTTCCACGAATCACTTAGGTAGGTGATTACAAAAGATTCTAAGTCAAATTAGACTTTTACAATGAGGTAAAGTGGTAATAAACCACTAGCATATGTTCCTATGGTTCTTCATGCATGTGGAGTCTTCATGATGTCTTCCAAGCCAAATGTGTAGGCTTGTGATTTACACCAACAACTCCCCCTCAAGCCAAACATTTTGGCTTAAGTCTTCATCTTCAATCTTTAAGTATATCCTACAATCCAATCATAGATTTGAACCTGCAAAGTTTGGTCCCATCCAAAGCTTTAGTCAGCAAATCTGCACATTGCATGTTGGTTGACACATAGGTCAGTTGAATGTCCTTGCTTAGCAACTTCTCCCTCACATAATGAGAATGAACTTGTATGTGTTTGGTTCTTGCATGATAGATAGGATTAGCTGCAAGGTGAAGAGAACTTGTATTATCTCCAAAGATAATTGGAGGCCTAGTATATAAGCCCAATTATGTGTACAAAAGCTTAATCCAAATTGCTTCTTGAGTGGCATTAGCTAGCCCTCTATATTCTGCTTCTGTAGAAGACAATGCAACAGTTGGTTGCTTCTTTGCAAACCATGAAATTGGTTTCTCACCCTCAAAAGAAATGTATCCAGAAGTGCTTCTCCTATCATCCTTGCATCCTGGCCAATCTGCATCTGAATAGACTTTTATATCAATATCTGAAGTATAAGGGAAATACAAACCATGGTTCTGTGTATCCTTGAGATACTTTAAGATTATTTTGGCAGCCTCTAAGTGAGGTATCCTTGGCTTGTGCATAAATTGACTTAGCACACCAACTCCATATGCAATGTCAATTCTGGTTAGAGTAGCATAGTTCAAGCTACCCACCATACTTTGATAACCTGAAAATGTCTTGGACTTCATCACCTTCATGGGCACTTAGCTTTAAGTTCACCTCCATTGGAGTGCTTGCTGCTTTGGCATCCTGCAATTGAAATTTCTTCAACATATCTTGTACATACTTCTTCTGAGTAATGTATATTCCTGAATTAGTGTAAACTAATTCAAGCCCTAAAAAATACTTCAATAATCCAAGATCATTGATCTTGAATTCCTTCATCATCTGGCTTTTGATGCTTCTGATTCCATTGACATCATTGCTTGTAATGATGATGTCATCAACATAGACACAGAGATAGATTATCTCTGAATTACTTCTCTTAATGAACAGAGAAGTGTCATCCTTACTCATGACAAAACCTTGGTCTTCGAGGTATGTAGTTAGCCTATAATTCCATGCCCTAGGTGCCTGCTTCAATCCATATAAAGCCTTCTTTAATTTGCAAACATAAGTTACCTTCTTAGGGTCTTCATAGCCAGGAGGTTGTGACATATAAACCTCTTTTGAAATCCATCCATTCAAGAAAGCATTCTTGATATCCAATTGGTACATGTTCCAATTCTTTGATGCAGCCACACTAACCAACACTCTGATTGTTGGCATCTTGGCCACAGGAGAAAATGTCTCTTCATAATCAATGCCTTGGGTTTGTGCAAAACCCTTGGCTACCAATCTGGCTTTGTACCTGTTAATTGTGCCATCAGAATTTCTTTTCAAACTTTATAGATCCATCTGGATCCTATTACCTTCATGGAGTCCTTCTTGGGTACTAACTCCCATGTATCACTCTCCTTGAGTGCTTCAATCTCCTCATCCATAGCTTCCTTCCATTCTGATTTTGTGATTGCTTCTTCATATGATCCTAGTTCTTCATTTAGCAAATCCTTTGCAAGATAAATTGAATGTTTAGTAACAAGAGATGTACCATACCCATATCTGATAGGTTTTTTGCTCTCTCTTTGAGACCTTCTGATTGATTGAGTTGAAGATTTTGGTATGTCCTCAAGCTTCTTCATCTTCATTTTGCCTTTGGACTTCCATGCCTTGAACTCTTCAAGGTTGATTGTATCTTCATCATCTGAACTTGACTCTCCATCCTGAGTAGGTTCTTCCTTTGTAAGTTTTGGAAATTCTTCTTCCAAATCATAGGGTAGTTTGACCTTCCTGCATTCATTCTCATACCAAGAATCATTCTCATCAAAGATCACATCTCTGCTTACCATAAATCCCTTATTGGTAGGGTTATAAAACTTGTAACCTGTTTGATTTAAATCATATCCAATGAAAATACATTTTTCAGCCTTTGGATCTAGCTTTCCTCTTACCTGTGAAGGAATGTGTACATATGCTACACATCCAAAAATTTTGCAGTGATCCAATGATGGTCTCTTACCATGCCATGCTTCATATGGTGTCATACCATCAAGTGACTTTGATGGTAACCTGTTTATGAGATAGGTGGCAGTAGAAACACTCTCTGCCCATAGATAGTTAGGTAATTTCTTCTCATTAAGCATAGATCTAGTTGTCTCAACAATTAACCTATTTCTTCTTTCAGCTACCCCATTCTGTTCAGGAGAGTACCTTGTGGTTATTTCCCTTTTGATGTCTCTGTGCTGCAAGAAGTCCTCAAATTCATTGGAGAAGTACTCACCTCCTCCATCTGACCTTAGCCTCTTCAAATTCCTTCCTGTCTGATTTTCAACTAATGCAAGATATTTCTTAAAACAATTAAACACCTCATCCTTGTGCTTCATAAAGTATAATACAATCCATCTGCTATAGTCATCAATAAAAGACACATAGTACCTTGAACCTGAGACTGAGGGGTCTTTGCTAGGTCCCCATACATCTGTGTGTACAAGCTCTAGATAGTCTTTATGCATTTATCCTTTCTAGGAGAAGGGTAACCTGTGAGACTTACCAAATTGACAAGCACCACACTTGTAAATCATATGTTGCTTGGATACATTAGGTATCCCAAGCACACATTGGTCCCTGCACATTTGCTTCAAGGTCCTTTCTCCTATGTGCCCTAATCTCTTGTGCCAAATCTCAAGCTCTGAAAGTGTTGGATCTTTATAACTGTATAATGCAATGTTCTTTGTATCTTCCAACTCAAAAGTGAAAAGTCTACCTGATTTTTCTCCTTTAGCTATCCTTTTGAATCCATGTCTTGGGTCCTCCACAAATGCTCCATATTGATCGAATCTGACCTGCAACCCTTTCTCTACAATCTGACCAACACTCATTAAGTTCTTTGTAATGGTTGGTACATAGAGTACCCTACTTAACAAATTCTGATTACCATCACAATGACTTTGAAGTCATGTTCATGATCAAGAGAGAGTCATCCTGCTCCTCTGTGTAGTTTTTGTAGTCTTTTCTTTTTCTGAATCCTCCTTGGTAGTTGCCATTGTAATTGTTGTTGTAGTTGTGTTGTAATTGTTGTTGTGGCCTTGGTGATGGTTGAACCTTCCTCTAGACTGTGAGTATCCACCTCTCTGGTAGCCTCTTCCTCTCTGATTTTTGTAATTCCTGTAACACTCATCTGTGGTGTGATTTGACAAACCACAAATGTTACATGGTGATGTGTTATAGGGTCTCCCCCTACCTTGCTTACCTCCTCTGCCCCTACCTCTTGAAGATCTACCTCTCCCTGCATAGTTGGCTTGGGAGGTAGAGCATTCATCTTCCACCTTCTTACTCTTGCCTTTATCCTTAGATTTCTTATCAGTGTATAGGGCAGAAGAGTTTTAACCTTTGGTAGTATCTCCACTCTTGGTAAGCTTTGCTTCATGTGTGAATAGTTGACCCATGAGAGTTGTAAGATCTGGAGTGTGCATGTCCATGTAGAGATCCATTGCAGTGGTGAAGCTTTCCCACTTGTCATCAGCCTTAATCCCATTGATTACTTGCCTTACAATTTGTTCCTCTTCAATCTCTTCTCTTATGCTTGCTAATTGATCTGCAACGTCTTTGATCTTGGTCACAAATTCTCAAACAGCTTGCTTAGGTTGCTTCCTTAGTGTTGTGAATTCAATCCACAACTGATTTTTCCTAGCCCTTGTATTGGAGGAAAAATATGATGACAAGGTTTCCCAAGTCTCTTGGGAAGTCTTACAATTTTTGATATGAGGTAAAAGAAAGTCAGATATAGAGTTGAGTAAATAAGACCTTGCCAATGCATCCCTTGGCACCATGTGTTGAGTTTTTCTTGCTCCTCCTTGGTTGGCAAACCTCTTGCTTTGAATGAGGGCAATTCCTCATCTCTTGAGATGTATCCATAGAGACTCCTTCCTTGTAAGTAGGTCTTCATCCTTAGAGACCAAGCTTGATAGTTGTTCCTGTCCAATTTATCAATGAATGAAGGAAAACCATCTCCCATTTTACCTTATTTGCTCTGATACCACTGTTGGGAAAGATGGATGGATGATCCAAGAGACTGAGTAGGTACTGCTAAACCTGCTTTGCACCAGCCCTCTTTAGCTTCAGACTTGATTAGTAGACTCCCTTAGCTTTCCAATGACACCAAGAAATGGCCTATGTCCTTTGGAAATGAAGTGTGTAATGATTGAATCAAAACAGATAACTTTGGAAGTCACAAAGTCAAGAAAACCTTCTATTTTGGTCTTGACACTTGCTCAATGTTTTGCTCAGTGTGACCAGCACACTAATAATTGATAAAATTCCTTCTAGGGGTATTCAATTATCTTAGTAAGCTACCATTTGCAAGTAGAATGATGTAAAATAATGAACTATGCTAAGAGAAATTAATTTAGCAAGATTTGGTATACCCCCGACTTTTTAGGACTGTAGCAGAGATAGACGAGTGAGCACCTCGACAACGATTTCTCTGAATTCGCGAAATGAAATCACTTCACACTTTGTCAGCATGTAGATGACTTTGAGCTGAATCCAACAAGCTTTGAATCACTGAATTTGGAGTAGTATTGACTGAGATATGCCCTTGACAAGTTGACAGACTTTTGAGTAGACTAGCAGAGAACACAAAGATGAATGATGTAAATGTATCTATTGATTAACAATTGTGTACAATCCCATTGGCATAGATAGCATTGCCAAATGGTGTAGAGAGGTGTAGGCTATGATATAGTCCTTACACACACTCAAACTCAGTAGAGTAAGCCTCGGGAAATGAAGAGATGTACCCGTGACTTTTTCACATCCAATTTTATAGGAAATGACTTAGGATTTGAATTCAAATTCAAATCTTTGGTTTCCTATGATCAAGCATCTAAAAGTTTGGAGATATTCTCTCAATCAAGTGATCTACTTTTCCATGAATCACTTAGGTAGGTGATTACAAACGATTCTAAGTCAAATTAGACTTTTACAATGAGGTAAAGTGGTAATAAACCACTAGCATATGTTCCTATGGTTCTTCATGCATGTGGAGTCTTCATGATGTCTTCCAAGCCAAATGTGTAGGCTTGTGATTTACACCAACAACTCCTAAACTTGCTATTTTGGTTTAAGGCATAGCAGGCCACACTTGAACTATACAAGTTGAACAAAAACGTGCTTGCATGACAAAGCTCATCTCTACGACAAGACTATTTACATACCTCATGTGACTCTACCATGATTTAAACAGTTTCAAATGAAATCCGCAAAATAATTGCATTTTTACCCATGCTTCAAGGTCATGATTTAAAATACTATTTTTCTAATCTTTTTTAACTAATCAAACTCTGATTCCATTAATTCGGATTGAACAAAATTTGACAAACCAATATCTGATTTATTCGCCTAAAGTAATAAAAAAATCTGATTGTATAAGGTCTGACTAAAGAAACCATAAACCTTGAACTTAAAAATGAGATCCATTGAAATTTTGACAAACCACTTTGTGTAACCTCCGACCACCAACCATCAAGAAAACATATAAATAAGCAATCCTTATTGCTTTGGGGACCATTAATGATGTTGATTTGACTATCCAAATCACACACTATTTGTACCAAATTGGCTATTAACCAATCCATATGTGGAGAATTACCCTAAAATTTTTCATGCAAAATCCATTAATAGGTTTTTCCATTTTTGTACCAAAGACATCTGCTACCAAAAAAGTCCCTTTTCCCAAATCTTAAAAAATCTGATATGGACCCTTATATCTCAAAGTGAGCTTTCTTGGATGTGGTCCTAATCTAGGATTATACACCATAACCCAATCTCTGACCTGAAATACTTTAAATTTTACATTCATGTTCACCCAAGATTGTCTCCTTCTTTGTATAATTTCTATAATATAAGCACTTACGAAACGATCTTCCTCCAATTGTAGAAGGTATTTACTTCTATGCTTGAAAGATAATTCCCAAGACATCTTTTCTATTGTTATACATAAACTTGGAACCACAAATTCCATTGGGACCACAACTTCTAAACCATACACTAATCTGAATGATGTCATTTGCATTATTACTTTAAAAGCTGTTATGAACAACCATAATGCTGAATCTAATAGTAAATCCCAATTCTTCTGATGATCATGAATTAATTTTTTAAGAATCCTTAATAAGGTCTTATTAGTGCTCTCTGCCTGACCATTCACCTATGGGTGGTAAGCTGTAGATGTTTTGTGCATGATGAGATGTGTCCTTGTCAATTTCAAAATTAATTCATTAAGAAAATCAGCTATTGGACATCCAAATCTAGTCATAACGTTATGGTAGAGAAACTTAGCTACACTAACTGCCTTATTATCTTTAAGTACGACTGCCTCAACCCACTTTGTACAATAATCTCTTGCCACTAAAATATATCGATTGCCACGCTGAGTAATTGGCTTAGTTGGGCCAACAAAATCCAACCCCGGTTTTTGAAATGGGTCTAATGGTAAAACTAAGTGATCAGTAATTCTATCCGCATTATTTGGTTTACTGTTTTTTGGCAAATGACACATCTTTTTGCAAACCCATGAGCATCCTTTAGCATTGTAGGCCACCATAACCCAACCTGCAAAATCTTTTTATGTATAATATCTCCTGATAAATGTCCTCCGCTGCTCCTGAATAAGCTTCCTGTAACACCGCTACTTGCTCAAAATTTGGCACACCTCTTCTAATTACCTATTCAACCCCCTTCTTATATAATGCACTTGCTATCACCAAATATGGTATGCTTTTTAAAGAAAACTTCTTTCTTTGATCTAGTGTAAATTTTTGAGGCAACACTCCATTCGTTAGAAATACCAACAACTGATCATACTAAGAATTAGAATTAGTTATCTAAACATTAAGCAATTATGCGTCTTGTAACTCATCATTCGCTCCAACTAGTGCCTCACCTCATTCTAATCTGCTAAAATAATCAGCCATAACATGCTCTTTTCTTGGAGTATGGACAATTACAAAATCAAATTCCTAGAGTAAAAGCATCCATCTTACCAAACTCCCTCTTAAAAGAGGCTTCTTAATAAGATATACCAAAGCTTGATGATCCACATGAAAAACCGCTTTATTTTCCAACAAATAATGCCTGAATTTATTCAAAGCATATACCATTGCCAATGTTTCTCATTAAGTTATTGCATAATTTCTTTCTGTTGAACACAAAACTCTACTAGCATAATTAAACTGGTATATACCATCCCTTCTCTTTTTGCTACATCAACACTGCTCTAACTGCTACAACCGATGCATCTAGACATATATGAAAAGGTAAAGACCAATCTAGAGGCTGCAAAATCGGTGCTATTGAAACCATCTTTTTTAGTAACTGAAAAGCTTTCTCTTAAGCATCATCCCATACAAAAGGAACACCTTACTTGAAATAACATGACCCAACAAAAGACCACTCTTTATTGCAATAACACTTTTAAATGGATTCAGCCCATACACTTTTAATATCAATAGCCATTCCCTTACTTGAAATAACATGACCCAACAAAATACCACTCTTTAGTGCAATAACACTTTTAAATGGATTCAACACCATTTGAATTTTTTTGCATATGTCAAAACAAGACATCAGATGTAGCAAGTGTTGCAAATTCTTTCTGCACACTAAAAAATCATCAACAAAGACTTGCATAAGTCCTACAAATAAGACTCGAGAACTTTATGTGCCACATAGTTAAATGAAGGTGGTCCATTCTTAAGTTCAAAACTTATAACAGTGAACACATATGCCCCAAATTCTGTAATAAATGTTGTTTGATGCTGGTCCTCTTCAACCACATGAATTTGATTATAGCCAAAAAATCCATCTAAGAAGCTATACATTTCATGCCCTACTACTGGACCTAATATTGCATCACAAAATGGCATTGCTGTTGTGAGAGATCGATGGATACCTCAAGGAAGTGAGATGGCATGGCTAAAACTTGCTTTGTACGTGCCCTAATGCACTTTAGAGTTTGATGGTAGGCCCTTTTAGCTTGCAAATGATACCAAGAAAGTACCTATGTACTTTGGAGTTGATGCTTGAAACAATTGAATCAAAACAGACTACTTCAAGAATTGCTAGTTGTTGATATATTTAGGTAGTGATGTGTGTGAACACACTAGGACCACCGGGGCACTTTTTTCCCTCTGTAGGAGGTTTTTTCCCTCGGCTTGTATATACGCCTATTTCCCTAATGGGCTACTTATCTTTTTACATTCTCTAGTAATACATTCAGTATTGTGTGTTTGTGCTCCAAGCTTCTTCTTCTTCCTTGTGCTGTTCGCGTGCTTCCACAGACATCTATCTCCCACAATTGGTATCACAACAGGTCGTCGCTTCATCTAGGGTCCCGTCGACACTCCTCCGTTTGCAGTCTCAGAATCGTACAAATTTTGGTGAGCATACTCACGGTGTTTCCGAGATCAAAACAGCTTTGCTGTGTGGTGCCGAAATCGCGATCTGACCTCGTTTTGGCCTCCAAACGCACTATCAAAGCGCTTGTGTAGGCTATTTCATCTTTTTGTGCCAAAGGTATATACCTGTTTCTATTCGCCAGTATAAGCATCTCGAAGTCTGCTACAAGTTTAGCAAAACTCCTCTCGGCAGTTCCGTTCAACGTTTTGAGATACAGTCAATTTTCTGCATCAAGGTATTTTAGTCACTGGCCATGGCTGAAAGCAGTGATGTATTCCGTATGTTGGTTGTTGAGGATAAGTTGGATGGTACCAACTACCCATTATGGGCTTATATGATGCGACATGTATTGGTTGCAAAATGATTATGGAACATTGTGCAGGGTGTTGAAAGACATCCTGTTACACCTGTAACAACAGGTACTACAAATATAGGTGCTGGAGCTGATGAAGATGGTGTCGAAGATGATATTGTGCAGATTCCTGTTCGTGCTGCTGTTTCTGTTGCACCTACTGTAGAGCAGATTTGTTGGGATGGTAGAGATGCCCAGACACATGCATTGATATCTTTGTCTGTCAAACGTGCCATTATTCCTCATATTCGCTCTTGCTGAACAGCTAAGGATGCTTGGGATACACTTACCACATTGTACCAATCTAGGAATGAGGCTCGTGTTGCTTACCTCCGAAAACAGTTGGAGAGTGAGCACATGAATGAAGGTGATTCTATGGACAGTTTCCTAACAAAGATCAAAGACTTGAAGGAACAATTGATTTTTGCTGATGAGGTTATACCAGATAGCTCACTTGTGCAGACCGTTCTGAATGGTCTTCCTGATTCATATCAGAGTTTTGCTTCTACTCTTTGGTTGATGATGAAAGGCAATCAAAAATGCCTTGTCATTTGAGGAGTTAGTCTCTGTTCTGTTGCAGGAAGATCAGTCCAGGCAGAACAGGTCCATTATGCATGTTGCAGATCAAGCTTTCTTGGCTAGTCAGAAGGGCAAAGGAAAATGGAGTTCTTCTACTAGTGAGCAAAAATCTGCAAGTGCTGCACATTCGAAGAACCAAGACAAAGATGAGAAAAAATCAGAAAAGCAGAAATTGTTTTGTAAGTACTGTAAAGGGAATGATCATATCATAAAGAACTGTCCAAAACTGGCTGCAAAAGAGGCAAAGAAGAAAGAGGCTGGAATGGTTGTTGTAGAAGCCTCTACACCAAAAACGGAGTCTGCTAATCTTGTGTAGGAAGAAGAATGGGCGTTCACTACTGTTTGCAGTTTTGACCCATCTTCTCATGAGCAGTGCATGTCTGCAGTAGACTCATATGTTTGGTACTTTGACAGTGGGGCAACCAAACATATTACCTCGCAGCACAGTTTCTTCTCTTCACTCAAGCCTGCGCCTACAGGGAATACTATTACATGCGCCAACAACTCCTCTTATCCTGTTATGGGAGTTGGTAAGATCATTTTGAATACTCTTGATGGTAGTTCTTTCACTTTGTCAGATGCTTTATTTGTGTGAGGGATCAAGAAGAATCTGTTATCAGTTTCTGCATTAGCCAAGATTGGCTTGGTTGTGAAATTTGTTGATGACAGATGTACAGTTCATGATCTGTCAAATGGTGATGTTATTATTGCTTCTGGCATTTTATGTCACGGGCTGTATAAGCTCATAGACTATGAAAGATCTGAAAATGATTTGGCATGTGCAGTAAATGATTCTCAGGCTATGTCAGATGCAAAGCTTTGGCATGCACGCTTTGGTCATCTGAATTTTGCTAGTTTGCTATGCCTACAGAAATCTAAAATGGTGTCCTCCTTGCCCAAACTAGAGGCACCTGGAAAACATGTTTGTGAAGGCTATATTTTGGGCAAAATGCAGCGTTCCTCCTTTCCAAAAGATGGTTCAGTTTGAGCTACACAAAAATTGCAGCTTGTACATAGTGATGTCTGTGGTCCTATGCAGACACCCTCTTTTGGAAATTACCTTTACTTCGTGACTTTCATTGATGATTTTTCCAGGTATTCATGGGTATATCCACTCAAAGCAAAGTCTGAAGTGTTCATGTGCTTTAAACAGTTTTTGGTTTTGGCTGAAAATCTGTCAGCATGTAAAATGGGCACCCTCCGTTCTGATCGAGGGGGGGAATATATGTCTTCTGATTTTAATGCATTTCTGGTTGAATGTGGGATAAAACACCAGTGTACAGTGCCGTATACACCTCAATAGAATGGAGTTGCTGAACGAAAGAACAGGTCACTCATGGAGATGGAGAGGTGCATGGTCAAAAGTCAGGCTTTACCACATAGTTTCTGGCTTGAGGCTGTATCTCGAAGCCATCTGTTGCTCATTTACGTGTTTTTGGTTGTTTGGCATATGCACTAGTGCCTGAACAACATCGCAGAAAATTGGATGATAAGGTAGTAAAATGTATTTTTGTCGGGTACAGTTGTCAAAGTAAATGCTATCATCTGTATCATCCACAGACTAAACGCATTCTGGTTAACCGTGATGTTGTATTTGTGGAAGATGCTATTCAGCCATTGCTTTCATGTACTAAGGAGACATCTGTTAGCTCCAAAGACATGTATGATACTTTGATGCCTCTTTTTACAGGTGGACAGTCTAGTGTTGGTCCTAATGAGGCAACTTCTCAGCCTTTGCAGGTTTCATATGATGATGTAGATCATTCCATTTCTCATGCAGATTTACATGATGCACTTGTTGATGAGAGAGCTGATATTGAGCAGGCAAAAACTATGCCAAAATGGCTGGTGCAAACTTTGCGTGATAGCAAATGAGATGCACCTTTGTCATATCGTACTCGTTCAGGCTCTCATAGTGCCTCCTTTGCATCAGATTGCTATGCTATGATTGCATCTAGTCTCTGTGTATGAGAATGATCCTTTCATTTGATGAAGCACAAAATTCAGAAAATTGGATTGCTGCTATGCAATCTGAATATGATGCAATAATGAAGAATGGTACTTGGTCTTTATGTGACTTGCCTCCTCGCAAGAAGGCCATTGGCACTAAGTGGGTATACAAGTTGAAGCGTAAACCTGATGGTACAGTTGACAGGTATAAGGCTAGGCTTGTTGCAAAGGGTTATGCGTAGGAAAGAGGCATTGATTTTGATGAGACCTTTGCAACTACATGCCATATGACTACTGTTCGGAGCATTTGTGCACTTGCAGCCCATCATGGTTGGAATGTACATGAGTTGGACTTAAAAAAAGCATTTTTGAATGGTGACTTGCATGAAGAAGTGTATCTTTTTCAGCCTCGTGGCTTTGTGCAAAAACGGCATGAAAACTAGGTGTGCAGGTTAAAGAAGGCATTATATGGTCTAAAGCAAGCACCATGTGCTTGGTATGAGAAGATACATGCCTATCTGGTTACACATGGTTTTGAGAACAGTCCAACTGAAAGCACCTTATATGTTAAGTGTGCTAATGATGTGCTTCTGATCATTGTTGTCTATGTTGACGACATGCTGCTCACTGGTCCTATTGAGAAGCAAATTGCTGATTTCAAGGCTGATTTGCATGCCTCATTTGAGATGTCTGATTTGGGGCATTTGCATCACTTTATGGGCATTTAGTTTATGCAAGTTGATGGTGGAATGGCTTTGTGTCAAACGAAATATATTGACACATTATTGTAGCGTTTTGGCCTTGAAGACTGTAAGCCTATTGCCACTCCTATGGAGACAGGTTTACGATTGAGTCTTCATGATGTAGGAGATGCATTTGATGTTGTTCTCTATCAGCAGGTTGTTGGATGCCTGATTTACTTATGCATTACTCGACCAGATATTCAGTTTGTTGTCTCACAGATGAGCATGTTTATGCATTGCCCAGGAGTCACGCATTGGAAGGCGGTTAAGCGCATCTTTCGCTACTTGAGTGGTACTCGGCTACTTGGGTTGTTTTATCCCAAGGGGGGATCTATACCGCCAGATTTGCATGCTTTTTCTGACTCAGATTGGGCTGGTTGCTATGACACTCGTGTGTCCACCAGTGGTTTTTGCTTCATGCTTGTTAGCTCATGTATATCTTAGTTGAGCAAGAAGTAGCCTACTGTGGCCACTTCTAGTTGTGAGGCTGAGTATAGGGCAGCTTTCATAGCGACTGTTGAGTGTGTGTGGCTCAGATGCCTTATGGTTGATTTGGGTGTTGGCCTGTCTTCCGCCACCACCATCTTCACTGACAGTCAGAGCGCATTGGCAGTTGCGAGGAACCTTTTGTTCCATGCTCGCACTAAGCACATTGAGGTGCATTATCACTATGTTAGGGAGAGGTTCTCTGCTGGGGAGATCAGCTTGGCATATGTGCCCACGCAGGAGAACATTGCAGACCTTTTCACAAAGGCTCTGCCTAGGGAGAAGTTTGAAGCTTTCTGGAAAGCTTTGGGCTTACTTCCTTTTGTGGAGTGATTTCCACACAGCTTGGCAGTTCCTTATACATGAGTGCGAGCTCCTTGTTCACGGCATCACTCCCAGGGGGGATTTGTTGATATATTTAGGTAGTGATGTGTGTGAACACACTAAGACCACCGGGGCACTTTTTTCCCTCTTTAGGAGGTTTTTTCCCCCAGCTTGTATATACGCCTATTGCCCTAATGGGCTACTTATCTTTGTACATTCTCTAGTAATACATTCAGTATTGTGTGTTTGTGCTCCAAGCTTCTTCTTCTTCCTTGTGCTGTTCGCGTGCTTCCGCAGACATCTATCTCCAACACTAGTATGACAAAACTTGCTATTTTGGTCTATACACCTGCTAGTTCTTTTGTTCAGTGCTCATAGTAGAGTAAAAATTTATAAGATTCCTTTTGAGGGAATTCAAATAGCTTAGATAGCTAATGGTTACAAGTGGAAACATCTAAAATGATAAACTATGCTTTGAGAAATAAGTTTAGCAAACAAAAGCTTACCCCTGACTCTTTAGGGACTGAATAGTAGATGACTAGTGAGTACTTCGAAGGTGATTTCTCCCAGATGCCTAAATCAAACCTTAGGATTTTGAAAACACAAAGTAGACTTCAACTTGGTTCCAACAGGCCAAAGAGTATGAAAATTGGTTTAGTATTCACTGAGATATGATCAGAGAAAGTTGACTATTTTGAGTAGTCATAATAGAGAAGTAGATAGAGATGTTCAATGAAGTATATGTATTATAAAACATGATTGTACAAGGTCATTGGCATTTTAATGATGCTCAATGATGATGGACTGAGTAAGCTATAGTGTGAGCCACTCAACTTCTACAAATGATCAAGAACTAAGCTCAGAATGAGGCACCATGGCCGCGAGATTTTACAATGTCTCTTTATAGGAGTTTTCTTCCATGTTTGAGTTTGAATTCAAACTTGGCTCCAACTAAAAATGACTCCTCTAATTTAGGAGTTATTCTCTCAATTTAGAGTCGTAACTAATATTCTTTCCAACTCCACGAGTTATAAACTTAAGATTCTCTTAATGATTTAATATTTTAATTGGTAAATGACCAAGTGGTTACAAGCCAAGGTTCACATGCCTCATCAAGTGATAGCTGCACATATTGTCTTCCATGCTAAGCCAAATGTGAAGGCTTGTATATTTGCACCAACAACTCCCCCTCAAGATAAATATTTTGGCTTGTTTTTCTTCTTCAATCTTCTTCGATGTCGTGTAATCCAATCATGGTATTAAACTTGCAAAGCTTAGTACCATCAAGTGCTTTGGTTAACAAATCAATACATTGCATATTTGTGGATACATATGCTAATTGAATCTCTTTGCTCAAGATTTTCTCTTTAACATAGTGATCGTGCACTTCTATATGCTTTGTTCTTGCATGATAAATGGGATTGGATACAAGATGCAAAGAGCTAGTGTTATCACCAAAGATCATTGATGAATGAGTGTGAAGTCCCAAATCTGAATAGAGCAATCTAATCCAAATAGCTTCTTGTGTAGCATTTGCTAATCCTTTGTATTCAGCCTGTGTTGAAGATAGAGCAGCAATTGGTTGCTTTTTAGAAGACCATGAGATAGGTTTATCACCTACAAAAGATAAATAGCCAGAAGTACTTCTTCTATCATCCTTACATCCTACCCAATCTGCATCTGAGTACAATTTTATATCCAAATCTGATGTGTATGGGAAGTAAAGACCTTGATTTTGAGTACCTTTGAGATAGTTCAAAATTCTTTTACTAGCTTCCAAGTGAGGTGCTCTAGGTTTATGCATGAATTGACTCAGAACTCTTACTCCATAACATATGTCAATCCTTGTTAAGGTTGCATAGTTTAGATTCCCAACTATGCTTTGATAACCTGCAATGTCTTCAAGCAAATCACCTTCATGAGCACTTAGTTTGTGATTTACCTCCATAGGGGTGCTAGCTTTTTTTGCATCCTCCAAGTGGAACTTCTTCAACATGTTTTACACATATTTCCTTTGAGGGATGTAGATTCAAGAGTTAGTGTATACAAACTCAAGTCCAAGAAAATATTTCAAAAACCCTAGGTCACTGATCTTAAACTCTTGCATCATCTAGTTATTTATTTGTTTGATGCCATTGGCATCATTACCTGTAAGAATGATGTCATCCACATATACACATAAATATAGAATTTTTGAATTACTCTTCTTCACAAATAGTTTGCTCATCATGAATCCTTGGTCTTGAAGATAGGTTGTTAACCTATGGTTCCATGCCCTAGGTGCTTGCTTCAAACCATAAACAGCTTTGTTCAATTTGCATACATGATTTACCTTGTTTGGATCTTCATGGCCACGAAGTCGAGCCATGTAAACCTCCTCTAAAATCCATCGATTGAGAAAATCATTTTTCACATCTAGTTGATTCATACTCCAATTTCTAGATGCAGCTACACTTACCAATATCTTGATGGTTGGAATCTTAGCCACAGGTGAAAAAATCTTCATAATCTATTCCTTGGGTTTGTGTAAAACCCTTAGCAACAAGCCTAGCTTCATACATGTTTATGGATCCATCTGAGTTCCTTGTGATTTTGTAAATCCACCTAGAACCAATTACCTTCATTGATGCTTTCTTGGGTACTAGCTCGCAAGTTTCATTCTCTTGGAGTGCTTCTATTTCTTCATCCATAGCCTCCTTCCATTCTGCTTTGGTACTTGCTTCTTCATATGAAGAAGGTTCTTCAAGTAATGAATCCCTAGTAAGATAAATAGAATGCTTACTGACTAGTAAAGTATCATACCCATATCTCAATGGCTTTTTAATCTCTCTTTGTGATCTCCTTAAGGATTGGTTGGATGACTCAAGTATGTCCTCCAACCTCTTCATCTTGACCTTGCATTTTGATTCCCATGCTTGAATTCCTCCAAGTTGATGGTGTCGTCATCATCTAATTTGATGTCTTCAATTGTGCTTGGCTCCTCCTTGGTTAGGCTTGGAAATTCTTCTTCCAAGTCATATGGAAATTTGAGATCCTTGCATTCACTTTCAAACCAAGAATCATTCTCATCAAACACAACATCTCTACTGACCATAAACCCTTTGTTGGATGGATTATAAAACCTGTATCCTTTTTTATTTATATCATACCCTATGAAGATGCATTTCTCTACCTTAGGGTCTAAGTTACTTTTGATTTGAGGTGGAACATGCACATAAGCAACACAACCAAATATTTTGCAATGTTCAAGTGATGGTCTCCTACCATGCCATGCCTCATAAGGAGTCATCCCATCAAGGGACTTAGAAGGTAACCTGTTAATAAGATAAGTGGCAGTAGAAACACTCTCTGCCCACAAGTTATTGGGAAACTTCTTTTCATTTAGCATAGAACTAGCTATTTCCACAATGAATCTATTCCTCCTCTCTACTACTCCATTTTGCTCTAGAGTATATCTAGTAGTGATCTCCCTTTTGATACCTCTGTCTTGCAAAAATACATCAAACTCATTGGAGAAGTACTCACCTGCTCCATCTGACCTTATCCTTTTTAAGCCTTTCCCTATTTGATTTTCCACAACTGCAAGATACTTCTTGAAACAACTAAACACATCATCCTTATGTTTCATGAAATACAAGATATTCCACCTACTAAAATCATCAATAAATGACACATAATACCTTGAGCCCAAAATTGAGGGGTCCTTGCTGGGTTCCCACACATATGTGTGGACAAGTTCTAAATAATCCTCATGCATATAGCCTTTCTTTGTAAAGGGTAACCTATGTGATTTACCAAACTGACATGCACCACATTTATAGATCATATGTTGCTTGGATACATTAGGTATCCCAAGTACATATTGATCTCTACATATTTGCTTCAATGTTCTCTCACCAATGTGCCCTAATCTTTTATGCCATATCTCTAATTAAGACAGTTTGATCCTTATAATTATAAAGTACAATGTTTCTTGTGTCCTCAAGCTCAAATGTAAATAATATACCTATTTTCTCTCCCTTTGCAATTCTTCTAAATCCATGTTGGGGGTCTTGCACAAAAGCTCCAAATTTATTGAACCTAACCTGCAAACCCTTTTCCACTATCTGTCCAAGACTCGTTAAATTCTTTGTGATAGTAGGCACATAAAGAACTCTACTCAACAGATTCCTATTCCCATAAGAATTATTGACATTTACTACCTTGACAACTGAATGCTTGGTATCATCACCTATCTGCACTTGGTGCTTTCCTTTGGGCTCCTCAAGATCAAAAAGGAGAGCTACATTGTCTGCTACATGGTTTGAACAACCTGAGTCAATATAGAAGAGGTGCTCATCATTCATACCTTGTTTTAAAGTCATGTTCATAATGAGAAGAGAATCTTCTTGATCCTCTACATAGTTGTTGAAGTCTTTTCTTGATTTGTATCCTCCTTCATAATTGTTGTTGTCGCCATGGTTGTAACCTTGATTATAGTTGAATCTTCCTCTTGATTGTGAGTAGCCACCTCTTTGAAACCCTCTTCCTCTCTGGTTCTTGAAGTTCCTATAGCACTCATCTGTTGTGTGATTAGAGAATCCGCATATATTGTAGGGGAAAGAGTTGAAAGGTCTCCCCCTACCTTGCTTACCTCCTCTACCTCTTCCTCTTGAATTCCTACCTCTTCCTACATAGTTAGCTTGAGAAGTACCTTCATCTTCAACTTTCTTACTCTTTCTTTTATCTTTAGACTTTCCTTTATCTGCATAGAGGGTAGAATAATTGTTACCTCGATGGTTCTCCATTTTTTTTAGCTTGGCTCCATGGGTAAAGAGTTTTCCCATGAGAGTGGTAACATCAAGGATTTGCATATCCATATAAAGATCCATTGCAGTTGTGAAAGATTCCCACTTATCTTCTGCCTTGATGCCATTGATTATTTGTCTCACTATTTCCTCCTCTTCAATCTCCTCTTCTATGCTTTCCAATTGATCAGCCACATCCTTTATCTTGGTCACATACTCTGAAATTTTCGGCTTATGTTGTTTCCTAGTAAACTCCACCCACAATTGAGTTTTTCTAGCTCTTGTATTGGAAGAAAAATATGAAGATAGAGTATCCCAAGTCTCTTTGGAAGTTTTGAAATTAATAAGGTGAGGAAGAAGGAAGTCAAAATATGACCTGGCTAAAGCATTTTTGGCACACCATGAGTTGATTCTTTCTAGCTCCTCTCTTGTAGGTCATCCTTTGCTTCTAAATATGGGCATCTCCTCATCTCCTGATATGTATCCATAGAGGCTCCTTCCTTGTAGATAGGTCTTCATCCTCAAGGACCATGCTGGATAATTATTCCTGTCCAATTTACCAATGAAAGAAGGAAAACCATCTCCGATTTTACCTCAACTTGCTCTCATACCATTGTTGTGAGAGATGGATGGATACCTCAAGGATGTGAGGTGGTACTGCTAAAACCTGCTTTGTACCTATCCTAAGGCACTTCAGAGTTTGATAGTAGGCCTCTTAGCTCGCAAATGACACCAAGAAAGTACCTATGTACTTTGGAGTTGATGTGTGAAACAATCAAATCAAAACAGACTACTTCAAGAATTGCTAGTATCACAAGACTTGCTATTTTGGTCTATACACCTGTTGGTTCTTTTGAACAGTGCTCACAGTATAGTAGCAATTGATAAGATTCCTTTTGATGGAATTCAAACAGCTTAGATAGCTAATGATTACAAGTGGAATCATCTAAAATGATAAACTATGCACTGAGAAATAAGTTTAGCAATCCAAAACTTACCCCTGACTTTTTAGGGACTGAATGGTAGATGACTAGTGAGCTCTTTGAAGGTGATTTATCCCTGACGGCTGAATCAAATGCCTTGAGATTTTGACAGCACAAGATAGACTTTGAGTTGGTTCAGTGTATGTTTGTCAACCCCGTGGTTTTTTGCAGAAAGGGCATGAAAACTAGGTGTGCAAATTAAAGAAGGGATTATATGGTTTAAAGCAAGCACCACATGCTTCATATGAAAAGATACATGCCTATTTGATTGCACACGGTTTTGAGAAGAATTTAACTAAAATTACCTTATATGTTAAACGTGCTAATGATGTGCTTCTGATCATTGTTGTGTATGTTGATGGCATGCTGGTCAATGGTCCTCATGACAAGCATATTGCTGATTTCAAGGCTGATTTGCATGCATCATTTGAGATGTCTAATTTGGGGCATTTGCATCATTATTTGGGCATTCCGTTTATGCAAGTTGATGGTGGAATAACTTTGTGTCAAACGAAATATATTGACACATTATTGGAGTGTTTTGGCCTTGAGGACTGTAAGCCTATTGCCACTCCTATGGAGATAGGTTTATGATTGAGTCTTCATGATGCTGGAGATGCATTTGATCTTGTTCTCTATCAGTAGGCTTCTGGATGCTTGATTTACTCATGCATTACTCAGCTAGATATTTAGTTTGCTATCTCACAAATGATCAGGTTCATGCATTGCCCAGGTGTCAAGCATTTCTAGGTGGTTAAGCACATCTTTTTCTACTTGAGTGGTAATGGGGGAATTGGATTGTTTTATCCCAAGGGGGGATCACTATCGCCAGATTTGCATGCTTTTTTTTTTAGCAGTGACTGGGTTGGTTTCTATGACACTCGTATGTCCACTAGTGGCTTTTACTTCATGCTTGGTAGCTCATGTATATCTTGGTTGAGAAAGAAGCAGCCTAGTGTGGCCACTTCTAGTTGTGAGGCTCAGTATAGGGCAACATTCATGATGATTATTGAGTGTGTGTGGCTCAGATGCCTTATGGCTGATTTGGGTGTTGATCAATCTTCTGCCACCACCATCTTCACTGACAGTCAGAGTGCATTGGAAGTTGTGAGGAACCATGTGTTCCATGCTCACACTAAGCACATTGAGATGCATTATCATTATGTCAGGGAGAGGTTCTCTGTTGGTGAGATCAGCTTGGCATATATGCCCACCAGGAGAACATTGCAGAACTTTTCATGAAGGCTTTGCCTAGGAAGAAGTTTGAAGCTTTCCACAAAGCTTTGGGATTACTTCCTTTTGTGGATTGATTCCACATAGCTTGGCACTTCCTTATACATGAGTGCTAGCTCCTTCTTCACCGCATCACTCCCAGGGGGGGATTTGTTGATATATTTAGGTATTGATGTGTGTGAACACACAAGGACCATGGGGGAACTTTTTTCCCTCTTTAGCAAGTTTTTTCCCTCGGCTTTTATTTATACCTATAGCCTTAACGGGTACTTATCTTTGTACATTCTAGTGGTAATAGATTCAGTATTGTGTGTTGTGCTCCAAGCTTCTCCTTCTTCCTTGTGTTGTTCGCATGCTTTCGTAGATGTCTAACTCCAACAGAGCTAAAGCCCCATATCCCATCTCTTTGAAAATATGTTTTGGTAAAATGTTCACACCTGAACCACCGTCCAATAAAGCTTCATCAAACACTCTCTTCTTATATTGTGCTTTAATGACTAGTACTACAAAATCCACATCTGCTAAATCAGTATTATTGACTGATGTTGAAACTGTAGGCATATTTTGTGGCTCTCACTATTGCCCAACCAACTTCTTCAACAACTTTTCCTTAAAAGCTTTGCACTAAAGATAATAACTAATCCAAAGATAATTGCACAAGAGAATTATTAATTACCTCAAACCAATCATTGTCTTGCTCTTTCTTAATGTGCACCCTATCATCCTTCTTTTGTGTGTGAGTGGGCAGTACCTATTGTCAAATTTTGATAATATATGTATTTTATCTTGCTTGTCTTGATCTTTCTGGATCCATTTATGTACCTGATCCCCAATCAGCCTTTGTTCTTGCTAATCGATTGGACCTTTATTTTTTTATCTTGTTACTGCCAAAACTTCCACATCCTTCATCTAATTACTACATTGTCTACAATCTTTGATAAATCGATTACAATGACATTTGCCTAAGCAGCTTGTCGGGCCTGTTGTGGTTGTGGCCCTTGTCGGTTATTCTAGTTATACTCAAATAATTGGTATACCTCTTTTCTCTCTATGCTTAACCCATAATGGGCAATTGGGACCAATCCAATGATCTGAAGCAGAGCAACACCCACATGACATTACTCTCGCTGGCCATTCTTGTTGATTTCCTTGCTGACTTTCTTAGTGATTTCCTTGCTGATTTCCTTGATCTCTCCATGGAGGTCTCCCTTGCTGTTGCCTGTGAAAACCACCTCGTCCTTGAATCGGAATGGCTTGATTTGCTGCAACCTCATTGTTACGTCTATTATCGTGCCTTGATTGTTGACCTCTATGCTTTGGATTATACATCATTCACTTGTGGTATGACCTTCTTTCTCACATATCTGACAAAATCTTTTTTCTTTAGGCACAAGCATTGAATACACATGCTTCTTTAAACAGCTAATTAGAGCTTCCTCCTTGTCTTATTTCCATTTTGATTTGTGATGTGTTCATATAGAAACTTCTTCTTCTTCACTTTTTGAATCCTAGTTGGTCATAGCTATTCCAGAATTTGATTCTATATTGGATTCTTCATTAGAGCTGGAATCACTATACTTCTTCTTTGTTCTACCAAACCTCTTTTCTACCCTGGTAGCTGCTACTACCAACACATCAAAGCCATTGGCTATATCAATACTAGCTATGGCATGCCTAATACTACTTCTTAATCCTTTTAGAAAATAACATGCTAACATCTTGTCAATAGGTCTCTCATTACCTTGTAATCTTTCCATCAAAATTCTAAATTTCTAAGCATAATCTTCTACCAACATATTCTTCTATCTAATTGCTCTAAGTTTTCTTAGAAAATAAAAAGGATTCTTTTCTCTCCTAAATCTTTGCAAAAATGATGTTCCTAATGCATCATAAGTAGCAAAATGAGCAATACCATATTGGTTGAACCAAGTCAGGACATTTCTTTCTAGTGTGGTTGCAAATTGTTGTAGTTTAACTGCAATGCTCGATAACCATTGGATGTCCATTTGATTTCAAACTAAACAACATGGCAATCTGAATTTTCTTTTGATCCTCCTTGAAAACGCACTACTTTGACTTTGAGATTAGGAGGTGGTTGTGCGATAGGCAATGGTTGAGGTGTACCCCTAGGTCTTTGCTTGGTAGTCCCTGCAAGTGGGTCGAATTGGAGTTGCCTTTTTACTCTCGCAACTGCTTCTGTCAGGATCAATGCTCCTAAAATTCTACCCACCAGCCTTGCTTCTACTACACCTAGTCCTCCTCCCTCTTCTTCAAATTCTGAAATTGAATCTTCTTGTGCCTTATACTAGTCATATGAATCAGGAAATGGATCCATGTTACCAGCTTGAGTTTGCACTCATGTGAAATATACTTTACCAACTTTTCGCCTTCTTTGCAACATTCATTTCTTGCTTCTTTGAGCAATCACAGCAGGATCGTCAAATGTGTTGGGGTTCTTCAACACATTACTACTCACTCACAATAAGAATATAATACACACACAAGTGCATGCTCAGATTGAACAAAAACTACGAAAATATTAAATCATTCAAAAATAGAACATGAATACTAATCAAGAAGTACATAATTAAAATCATCTTCTTTGCGGAATACCCAAAAAGTTCACGTAGTTTTGCCTCTTTTTCATCCCAACTAAGTCTTAATAAAGAAATGAAGCATTCGCATCACATGAATACAATTATTTTTTCGTCATGCGACAATCATAAAAACTATAGTATAACTAATTGTCAAAAGTCAGACTCAGTAAAGATCCGATTCAATAGAAATCCGATTGAGATCATTCCGATCTAGCAAATCAGCTACATACTTGGTTAATAGGTTAGCATGTAAAGCTTTGCACATATGACACCATATGAAGCTTGGTGGGGTAAGAGGCCTACCTCAGATCATTGCAAAGTTTTTAGATGTTTGGCCTATGCATATGTGCCATCTCAGTTGAGGCATAAATTGGAACCTAAAGCTGAAAAATATGTGTTCATTGGATATGATGATAAACAAATGGGTTATAGGTTGTGGAGTCCATCCACAAAGCAATTTCTTGTATCAAAAGATGTCACATTTTATGAGCAAGGTACTTGGTATGTAGGAACAATCAATAATCATGCAGGTAATGAAGAAGTTTTGAATCAAAAGAAAGGTAAATCAAAGGTTCAGATATTTGATGAAGAAGAGAACAATGAAGTACAAGTTGAAGTTGAACAAGTGCCAAGGTTTGATCCAGAATGTGATGAACTAGAAATTTCAAGAAGTGGAGAACTCAGAAGGTCATCCAGACACAAATGGCAACCTACAAGGTATAGCTATGACACTTCTTTTTTGACTACTAAAGACTATGCTTACATGATGAAAGCAGATGAAGACCCTTCTATATATGAAGAGGCAAAAGGTAAGGAAAATTGGGAGAAAGCTATGCAGGAAGAGTATGATGCATTGATGGAAAATGAGACATGGGATTTGGTTCCTAAACCAAATAATCAGAAGATCATTGGATGCAAATGGGTCTACAAAACAAAGAGGTATGTACATGGAAGTGTGTCTAGATATAAAGCTAGACTTGTTCTGAAAGGGTATTCTCAGACATATGGTATAGATTACGATGAGACCTATAGTCTTGTTGCATGTAAAGGTTGGAGACTATGTCAATTAGATGTGAAAAATGCTTTTCTAAATGGTTATATTTCAGATGATGTTTTCATGGAGCAACCACAAGGGTTCAGAGATAAAAGGTATTCAAAATATGTATGTAAGCTCAAGAGAGCTTTGTATGGTTTGAAGCAGGCCCCAAGGGCTTGGAATTATAGACTTGTAAAGTTCTTGAAGGAACTTGGTTTCCAAGTATCTAAAGCTGATGGTAGCTTGCTTGTCAAAGGAAGTGATGATGGATTCATTACATGTGCATATATGTTGATGACATAATTCTTATAGGTACATATGAGAAGGGCATACAAAGCCTCAAGAAACAAATGGAGAAAGAATTCAAGATTAGTGACTTGGGAGACTTGTAATATTTCTTGGGCATGGAGATCTCATATACTCAACATGGAGTGTATGTGACTCAAGAAAGGTATTTAAAGAACTTCTTAATCAAGTTTAAAATGGAAGATTGCAGGGTAGCACCTACTCCAATGGAGGTGAATCACAAATTGAGCAAACATGGAGGAGAAGAATTCAAGGATATGAAGTTATATCAAAGTCTGGTTGGTAGTCTAATCTATGCTACATTAACTAGGCCTGATTTGTCATATGCAGTTGGAGTGTTGTCTCAATTCATGCATTTTCCTAGGAAAGAACATTAGGTTGCAGGACAAAGAGTGTTGAGATACATTAAGGGTACATTCAAGGAAGGTTTGTAAAATGTTTTTACATTAGATACAAACATCAAGATATATATTGATACAGATTGGGCAGGTAATCCTGATGATAGGAGATCAACATATGGATACTTGTGTTATGTGGGAGATAAGTTAATCTCTTGGTGTTCTAAGACGCAACATACAATTGCTTTATCATCTACAAAGGAAGAGTATAAAGGTATGGTTGAAGCTGCAAAGGAAGTCATATGGTTAAAGACTCTCACGAAGAGTTTTGACCTTATTCAGAGTACACCCACTATTCATGGAGATAATATGAGTTCACTGTATCTAGCTACTAACCCTGTTTTTCATGCTAGGACTAAACACATTGAGATTCAATATCACTTCTTAAGAGAGAAGGTGATTGATAAGGATATTGAAGTCATACATACTTCAACAAAAGATCAGATTGCAAATATGCTAACAGAAAGCTTGGATGGACCAAAGCTTCAAAGATTCAAAGACATGGCAAGTATAAAGAAGATAGAGAAAACCTCAACTGATGATTGAGGGGGAGCTGTTCGTGCAAGTCAACCACCAATTGATGTTTTGGATGAAGGATTGAAGTCAAATATTGAAGAAAAGATTAGCCTATGAAGCTTGAAGATAGTGCACATTCAGAAAATGAAGACTTGTATACATATATACATTAAACTTATAGTTAGCTCACTTATACCTTTGTTATGGTCATGAGCTTGTACATATATGCCTATATATACAAGTAAAAATTCAGGGCAAGTATGAGAGAGCATGAGATAAGAAGAATTAGATGTTGGAAGAGTTATTAGACACTTTATAAGTGAAGGAGATCTCTCTCATCATTCAGTTGTAAAATTTTTCAGAGAAGAAGAAAAATTGCACCCGATCTTTTGCTGAGTACTCCTTTTGTGTTTAATCTTTTGTGAAATGCTTTTGTAAAAGTCTAAGTCTATAGTTGATTGACCTCTGTACAAGTCTTGAGATCCTGATTGTGATCAGGCTGAGAGAATTGAGAGTAGGAACATTTACATGTGTAAATGTGAAGAAGTGAAGTTGCAACATGCGCAAAATTCAATGCTAATGTTTTGGTTAGTTCTCCTTCTATAGTGTAATGTTTTGAGTGAGCACACACTCATTCTTTAAGTTGGAAGGTAACCTACCTATGGCTAAAAGCATTTGAATAAATGGGTTGTAATTTGAGAGAAATATGCATTAAAAGTTACAGGTGTCAAAGTCGACTATAGAGAAATACAATTTTAGACATAGGTGGATTGTTTGAATCATTTCTAAAGATCTTATGAGTCTTTTGTGATGATTTAACTTGGAGAAGGTGCACAATCTATAGCAACACCTTCTACAAAGTTTCATTAGAAACTTTACACATTTGATCAGTCAATGAGTGAGTTATGTGTAGCAGACGTTCTGAGTAGTAACTCTCTTCATAGTTAGTTCAATATTTTATAATCTGGTATTGATCCTCCAAATTGGTAAATGTTTTGAGTTATCCTTGATATAGAAGTGTTCTAACATCAAGGATAGCATCTTCTTTTGGAGATTAACACTCTCCATCACTATGCAGACAAGAGAATGACCCATAACTCTCTACCCTTTCGGGACTAGCCATGACCTGTGGAGTTCATTGTAGACCACATATGTATGTGGAACCTTCAGTACTCTTTTAGAACCTTCCACTAGACGTCCTCCTTCCTATCCTTGAGACTTGAACAACTAGGCTTAGTCTCTTTTTTTTTAAATACTCCTGAAGTAACTAATCTTACCATAACTCCAAGCCACGTCCAAACTACTTTATAGCATCACCCCCTTCCCCTTGAAAAAATACATTCTTTCCCAAGCCCATGGTCCGAATTCAAGATCATGGTTGTCATATCTCTGATTCGCCTCTTTATTTAAAAGGAAACCGTGTGGTGAGCTGGACAAAATCCTTCGAAGACAGAAATTGAAATGCCATACATGCAACTATAAACAATGTTACAACTTGTTTCAACATAAATGCTTTAAATTGGAAGAGGCGAATTCAAAAAATAGGAACGAGAGGCATAATCCCTTTGTCTTGGTTCCATTAGCATATGTCTGATTTTAAGGCTGATTTGCTTTAATATTTGGGCATTCAATTTACGCAAGTTTAGAGCATTCAAAATGAGGGCACGAGGAAATGAGAACCACCCATGCACTTGATAGAAGAAGAGAAGTACCATTGCCTACTTACGCAAAGAAATGAGAACCAATATTGCCTACTTGTGCGATGGGTATGCTACCTAGTTCTGTGGTGTTTTATGCAAAGTGCCACGAACACAAGTTCTATCATTTGTTGATTCTTTTCATGGGATTTGACTCAGCAAGAAGAGTCCCTCAATGCTACGTCTATCTTGTGCCTCCATAATAATTTGGCTTATGGGCATGCATATATTCTTGTGTGGTTGCTATGGCTCTTTGTAAAACTGTTCCAATCACACATAGGAATGAATTTGAGGAGTCCATCTATTGTAGCAGCATGTATTTGTCTCAACATGAAATGCATTAGTGTTCAATCTCAGAAGAGGAGACAAGAAGAGAACCAAAAAAAATTAGAGTTGCACTGTGAAGGGACTCCAAGGGCTCTATTTACAGCATAGCAAAGGGCACGTGGCAGCAGCCAATGTTATTTTACCGTGAGAAAACTTATTAGCCTCTGAAAATCAACAAGGCTGTTTTAGCGAAAGCAATTTTTATTCGTAGTTTTAATATCAAAAGCGTTCAAGGAACGCCGTGATTTGAGTTACACCAGCGATCGTTTCCCGAAAAGCATCAGCCCATGCTTTTCATCAAAGCTGCTTCTCGGGCGATGCTATATAATAGGACACAGGCGAAGTTCCAGTGGAGTCCCTCGACAGCAGCAAGCTTCGACTTCTAGTCATCATTCTGGTGCTAGCTCGCGCCTGATCGCTATCTCCGGGTACAAAAATCAGGCTTCCTTCGTCTTCGTCTGTTGCACCTCGTCGCTCGCAGCACCCAGCAGAGAACATGAACACGTCAGAGGAGTTGAAGGTAAAGCTCAAGTCCGCCGACGATGAGCTCTTTGAGGTGGAAGAAATCGTAGCGCTGGAATCTCGAACCATTAAGGACATCGTCGAGGATATTGGTACAGATTGCGTCATTCCACTCCTCAATGTCTCGTCACAGATCTTGTCCAAGATCATTAAGTATTGTCGCTACCATGCTCTGGAGGTGCCCAACAAGGGTGAAGGCGATGGCAAACGCCCCGCCCTTTTCGAAGAGGATGTGACGCATTGGGACGGCAAGTTTCTCGAGGTTGATCAGGCCACACTTTTCGATCTCATCCTGGCTGCTAATTATCTCAACATCCAGTCTCTTCTGGATTTGACTTGTCAGCGTGTTGCAGACATGATCAAAGAAAAAACGCCAGAGGAGATTAGAAGAGCCTTCAATATTGAAAATGATTTTACTTCTGAGGAAGGAGAGGAGGTTAGGCGTGAGAATCAATGGGCCTTTGAATGATTGTACTGTGTATTCTTGAAAACTTTGGGGAGAAATATTGCTCTTCCTGACGTTACCTTTGATTGATTGTACTGTGTACCGAAAAGCTTTGAGGAGAAATGTGGACAATCCTTCCAGTTTTGTGAATGGTTTATGGTTCTCGCGCATCTCAAATTGCGTCTGTTCCGTCATTACAGTACAATTCCATCGTCTTTTAGATTTCGAGGAGAAATGCTCTTCTTGGCGTCAATTATGTGAAAGGGGAAATCTAAGTTGAGGAGATTAAGTACTGTCAAACGTTGGATGTAAGTTAAGGTGCATGGCATAAATTGAGGAAACATAACATGAATTGGGGAAGAGGAAGGAGACTGCATAGAGCTTGTGTACAGAGGTACGACCTGCAAGCAGAGTAACCATCTTGGGGTGCAAGCTGAGTGAGGAACCCTATTTTTGTTTTATGATTGAGCTAATCGGGAATAGGAGGGAGTTAGAGGATGGGGTCAGAGAGCTTATTCCTATGTTACTTTTGTGAACTTAAGGATAAAAGATATATGAGAGAGAGAGAGTGATAATATATGGAGCAAAGCTGTCATATTTGCTAATGCATGGCCTTCCCAGCCCCATCCATTACGGAGCTTTATCACGGATACTATACACCTTGGAATCATCATGGTCATGAGCACTTCAAGGTGTACGTGGTGTTCCATGTGGTGTACCACGTGGCGTACCTACATCTGAGGTACTCGCTCTAAAAGTAGAGGTAGGCAACACAAGATCCGTCGCACTACCTCCACAATAGCCGCCTCCTCCAAAGCTACCTGTACATCACTCTTAGAACCTGATGCTCCAAAGTGTGACCTAAACCTACGAGACGGGCCAGCACTTGTATCGTGTTGAGGTCTCGAACGCACACGTCTACTACTAAAGCCACTAGGGGATGGATGAGGAGATGGTCGTGGTGTAGTCATAAAACTAGAAGACATACCTCCATGGTGGTGGCAGCAGCGAATGTTATTTTACCGTGAGAAAACTTATTAGCCTCTGAAAATCAACAAGGCTGTTTTAGCGAAAGCAATTTTTATTTGTAGTTTTAATATCAAAAGCGCTCAAAGAACGCCGTGATTTGAGTTACACCAGCGATCGTTTCCAGCATCAGCCCTATCCCACATGCTTTTCATCAAAGCTGCTTTTCGGGCGACGCTATATAATAGGACACAGGCGGAGTTCCATTGGAGTCCGTCGACAGCAACAAGCTTCGACTTCTCGTCATCATTCTGGTGCAAGCTCGCGCCTGATCGCTATTTCCGGGTACAAAACTCAGGCTTCCTTCGTCTTGGTCTGTTGCACCTCGTCGTTCGCAGCACCCAGCAGAGAACATGAACACGTCAGAGGAGTTGAAGGTAAAGCTCAAGTCCGCCGACGATGAGCTCTTTAAGGTGGAAGAAATCGTAGCGCTGGAATCTCGAACCATTAAGGACATCGTCGAGGATATTGGTACAGATTGCGTCATTCCACTCCTCAATGTCTCGTCACAGATCTTGTCCAAGATCATTAAGTATTGTCGCTACCATGCTCTGGAGGTGCCCAACAAGGGTGAAGGCGATGGCAAACGCCCCGCCCTTTTCGAAGAGGATGTGACGCATTGGGACGGCAAGTTTCTCGAGGTTGATCAGGCCACACTTTTCGATCTCATCCTGGCTGCTAATTATCTCAACATCCAGTCTCTTCTGGATTTGACTTGTCAGCGTGTTGCAACATGATCAAAGAAAAAACGCCAGAGGAGATTAGAAGAGCCTTCAATATTGAAAATGATTTTACTCCTGAGGAAGAAGAGGAGGTTAGGTGTGAGAATCAATGGGCCTTTGAATGATTGTACTGTGTATTCTTGAAAACTTTGGGGAGAAATATTGCTTTTCCTGACGTTACCTTTGATTGATTGTACTGTGTACCGAAAAGCTTTGAGGAGAAATGTGGACAATCCATCTAGTTTTGTGAATGGTTTATGGTTCTCGCTCATCTCGAATTGCGTCTGTTCCGTCATTACAGTACAATTCCATCGCCTTTTAGATTTCGAGGAGAAATGCTCTTCTTGGCGTCAATTATGTGAAAGGGGAAATCTAAGTTGAGGAGATTAAGTACTGTCAAACGTTGGATGTAAGTTAAGGTGCATGGCATAAATTGAGGAAACATAACATGAATTGGGGAAGAGGAAGGGGACTGCATAGAGCTTGTGTAGAGAGGTACGACCTGCAAGCAGAGTAACCATCTTGGGGTGCAAGGTGAGTGAGGAACCCTATTTTTGTTTTATAATTCAGCTAATCGAGAATAGGAGGGAGTTAGAGGATGGGGAATAGGGCAATATAGGAGTGAACATCATTGTGCATGACGAGAGAGAGAGAGAGAGAGAGAGAGAGAGAGAGAGAGAGAGAGAGAGAGAGAGAGAGACTTATATGGTAGAAGAAGATCAATAGTTGGGAACAAGTTGAAGAAGATACCAATGGCTAGAGTTAGACCTGAAGGAGGTCATGGAATATTTATCAAAACAATAATTATGAGATTTATCTAATCACTTTCAAATAGATATCATTGTAATGAGGCCTTCATCCTCTAGATGATGACAAATTCTCGGACCCTTACCCACCTTCATTCGTGCGTCTTCATAATAATAGATGTGGAAGAAGATGAATTAACCCAATTTTCACGCAGCAACAATGCTAACTTATTAATCCATCATATAAGCACGACTTCTTGGTTGATGAGCAACGCGTATATGTTTCTTAAGCACAACGACAGAAGTCTTTGTCAAGAAATTCATAGGACTAGAGGCATCATAGATATGCATATGTGGGACCAGGGCAAGATGCCAAAGCTTAGGCCTTAATAGTCCTATCTCTAGAGTTAATTGGAGTCCACATATGTATGTCAAACCTCCACTACTCCTTTAGCACCTTCCAATAGAGTCTATTGGTGGAATCTACTAGTGTTAGTGGTGCTCATGGCTATACAATACATTCTTCCCCAAGCCCATGCTCCAAATTAAAGAGCATGGTTGCCATATCTCTCATTCTCTTGTTTATTTGAAAGGGAACCGTATCCTAAGCTAGATCCCTACCCAAATCATTCTAAGTACCATCTATCTTGCACTTGACAGTCTAGACTACTTTATAGCATCACCCTCCCCTTGAAAAACGTTATTTCCTTAGAAATATGCTTCAAGTTGCAACTGTACAATACATTCTTTCCCAAGCCCATGGTCCGAACTCAAGATAATGATTTTTATATTTGTGATTTGCCTCCTTATTTAAAAGGAACCCTATCTTGAGCTGGGCAAAATCCTCCGAACAACAATATTGAAATTGTTAGATATGCTCAATACCCCACCCTCATGTGACCACAAATGATCCATGGTGCTCTAAGTTGTAAGGCCCCCATTATGAGGAGAAGCCATTATGAGAGCCCGGGATTTGTGAAACCTAACTTCCAAGTTAGATGAGGTCTATGTGTGACCATTGATGGTTGTAGATGATGTTTGTGAGCCTAGCCGTTAGGTTAGGTATGGCATAAACTTCTAGGCCATTAGGTTGCCATTTAAGGTGAAAATAAAGGCCTTGTGGTGTCGTACGATTTCCCCATAGAACCTTAACGGGGGGAGTGCAGAGGGGGGCTTGCCCCCTTCTACGGGATCCGGGGGGCTTATCGCCCTGGCCCGTAGGGCCGAGATAGTAGGACTTCTGGTCGTGGAGATATTGTCAGATCAGATAATATACATATACATATATATAATCATTATTTATTTATTTATTTATGGAATTATTTTTTTATTTATTTTCTTTTATTTTAAATTCTATTTTTATATATTTTATATTTTATATTTTTTATTTTAATTTGTTTCTTTTTTAATTTATTATTATTTTTTATTATTTAATTATTTATTATTTTTTTATTTTTTATTTTTTATTTTTTATTTTATTTTTATTATTTATTTATTATTTTTTGTTTTGTGTGTGTGTGTATGTGTATGTGTTCGTGTTCATGTGAGTGTGTGTGCATCTCTTTTTGTATTGGTTTTCTTTCTTGGTTTTTTCTTTCTTGGTTGTAACTTTCATGTCTTATATTGGTCTTAAGTCTCTTGCTTTTGTTTGTTATTTTTTCCAATGTGTATGTATTTGTGTTCTCTATCTTGAGTTCGTAAGTTTGGATAACTCTGAACTTATGAAGGTATATATTGTCAGATCAGATATTTTACCGACTATTTTGTATCTCCCGACTACGTTTATCTATAGCGAATCGCCTTATAAAAGCTATATCAGCACCTCCCACATTGAGCTTTACATAGCATTGCGCACTAGTAAGCCCTTCATCTAGAGTCTATCTAGATTGCCATCTAAGCTCCACATTAGGAGCGCACGGGTGGAAAGCACCATCATTGTAACTGCATTACGCTTGGCAATCTGAGAATTTGAGTTCTCTATCTCTGAGTCTGCATCTATCTTTGTCTGCGTTAATTCTCTCAACTCTCTCTACAGGTCTATTCCGCTGTGCTGTTATTTTCTTACATGGTATCAGAGCTCAGGAGGCTCTGAGTGGTGCAGAAGTAGAAACATAAATGTTGTAGAGGTCTAAACGACAAAAGAGAGAAAACGTCAAGTGGTGCGTCATCATCTACGACTGGAGGTCAAGGTGGTTCATCAACAGGAGTAGGTGGCGCACAAGTAGGAGCAGGAATTATGCTAGTCATCCGAATGTTGCCGATACGCCCACCAGCCTTCATAGAAGGTAAACTTGATGGTACGAACTACACCCTGTGGAAGTTCAAAATCACTTCTATTCTTGATTCATATGAGCTTTTGGAGACTGTTTTTGGGACTGATCATGAGCCCCAAGAAAGACCTGATCCAAATAATCTTGGTCGAATCACTACAAGAAAAAGGGGGGCGTAGCGACGCCCCCGAATCGGGAAACAAACGAAAACCGTCGCTTATGCGATGAAGTCGTCGCACACGCGACGGTAAAAACTTCAGATTTTCTTTTTTGGCCGACCATCGTCGCATAAGCGACAATAACGTCGCATAAGCGACGCTACTCAAGAAGCGTCGCTAGCACCATCGCTGGTTAGCGACGCACTTAGCGACGTTTGCAAACTGCAGAGCGTCGCATATGCGACGCTCTGCAATGTTAAAAAAAAAAATTCAATTCTCCAGGCACATTTGTGCCGGGGCTTGGACGCGAGGAAGAACACTTAGACCGAGAGAGAGAGAGAGAGAGAAAGAGCGCACGAGAGGGAGAGAGAAAGAGTGCGCGAGAGGGAGAGACAGAAGCGAGTCCATTGACAGGTATGCGCACACACACACTTACACACACACACATATGTACACACACATATACACGCATAGACACACACACACATACCCATAGACACACACACACATACTCACAAATACACACACAGACACACATACACAATGCATAATGCATACACATACACACATGAACACATAATGCATACACATGCACACACATATACACATGCACACACATATACATGCACACACACATACATATGTACACACACATACACGCATAGACACACACAGACATAATGCATACACATGCACACACACATACACATGCATAATGCATACACATACACACATGCACACATAATGCATACACATGCACACACATATACACATGCACACACATATACATGCACACACACATACACATGCACACACACATACATATGTACACACACATATACACGCATAGACACACACACACATACACATAGACACACACACATACACACAAATACACACACATAGACACACATACACAATGCATAATGCATACACATACACACATGCAGACATAATGCATACACATGCACACACATATACATGCACACACACATACACATGCACACACACATACATATGTACACACACATATACACGCATAGACACACACACACACATACGCATAGACACACACACACATACACACAAATACACACACATAGACACACATACACAATGCATAATGCATACACATACACACATGCACACATAATGCATACACATGCACACACATATACACATGCACGCACATATACATGCACACACACACATACACATTCAAACACACATACATATGTACACACACATACATATGTACACACACATACATATGTACACACACATATACACGCATAGACACACACACACATACACATAGACACACACACACATACACACAAATACACACACATAGACACACATACACACATGCACACATAATGCATACACCTGCACACACATATACAGATGCACACACATATACATGCACACACACACATACATATGTACACACTGTGAAGAGAGATGGTGGATGCAATCCAAAGATGAGTAGGTGCCGCTACAACCAGCTTCACACCAGCCAATTGAGACTTCAGAGTTGATTAGTAGACCCTTTGAGCTTCCTAAATCCACCAAAATATCAGCCAAGTACTTTGGAACATGTATCCCAAAAGTTTAAGTCAAGACCGACAAGTTGCGAAATGACTAGCTCCCAAAACTTGCTATTTTTGGACATACACCTGCTGGAAAAAATGAACAGTGCTCTCAACCTGGAAGGAATTAGAAAAATTCCTTTTGGGCATAGCAAATAGACTTAGCAAGCTTCCTATTCCAAGTTAAAACACTTCAAATGATGGACTGAGCACTGAGAACAAGTTTCATCAAGTTCTGGAACATTCCCACAATTCTCGGGGCTCTGCAGAGATAGACCAGTAAGCAGTAAAATGCAGATATCTCCAAAAGTATAAATCCAATGACCTTGAAAATTTATAGGTAGAAACTAGACAGTGAGAGCTATCCAACGCACTTTAAAACACGGAAAAATGTTCAGTAAAACTCGAGATATGACCTTCTGAAGGTACTGCTCTGAGTGAGTATAGCAGAGAACAAAACAGAGAGGTAGATGATAATAAATGTATAGATTCACATATGATTACAACCACATTGGCAATGAATCTTTGCACAATGGGAGTAGAATGATAGAGCTATGGAGTAAGCTCTTCAATCTCTACAAAATGACATGAAGTGGTCACGTACAAGGCTTGCTAATCGCCTCTTCCTTCTTGCTCCTTTTATAGCAAGTCTTGGAGGGAGTTTTGAATTCGAATTCGAATGGCTCCACCTAAAAGTGATCCCCAAAGTTAGGAGAGATTCCCTCAGCTCAAAAATTCGTGATTTTGGTAGTTGGAAACACGAATTTGCTTTTACATCATGGATGAGGTAAGCCATCCTTTTACTTTTTTCTTTTTCCATTTACAAGAGATAAAATGTACTCTTTTACAAGAGGTGTTCACATGACTACTCATGTGACTTACAAATGAGGATAATATCAAGCATATCAAGCATGTAGGCTTGGGCAAAATGCACCAACAGCTCCCCCTCAAGCCTAACATGCTTGGCCTCCAAATAAGTCTTCAATTGTCCTTGATTTCCTGCAAACCAATCATCAACTTGAATCTACTTAATTTCGTACCATCAAGAGCTTTCGTCAACATGTCTGCACATTGCATATCTGTAGAGACATAGGATAGTTGAATATCCTTGCTCAATAGCTTCTCCCTTACATAATGGTAGTGGACTTCAATATGCTTGGTTCTAGCATGGTATACCGGATTAGCTGCTAGATGTAGTGAGCTTGTGTTGTCACCAAAAATGTGAGGTGTTGAAGAATGAAGTCCAAGATCTGTGTACAAAGATTTTAACCACATGATTTCTTGAGTTGCATTAGCCAAACCTCTATATTCAGCTTCAGTAGAAGATAATGCCACGGTTGGTTGCTTCTTCGATGACCAAGAAATGATTTTTGAACCTGCAAATGATATATACCCTGATGTGCTTCTTCTATCATCTTTAGATCCGGCCCAATCTGCATCTGAGTAGACCTTTAGCTCAATATCTGAAGTATATGAATAAAACAAACCTTCATTCATGGTCCCCTTTAGGTACTTGAGGACTCGCTTGGCCGCTTCCATATGTGGTCTTCTCGGCTTATGCATAAACTGACTCAATATGCTAACACTATAGCATATATCTACCCTTGTGAGTGTTGCATAGTTCAAACTTCCAACCAAGCTTTGATAGCTTGTGATGTCTTCAATTGGCTCTCCTTCATAAGCACTAAGCTTATGATTTTGCTCCATAGGTGTACCTGCACACTTTGTATTTTCCATCTTGAACTTGACGAGCATGTCATGGACATACTTCCTTTGTGTGATGTATATACCTGAATCTGTGTAGATCAACTCCAATCCAAGAAAATAAGTGAGTGGTCCGAGGTCACTTATTTTGAACTCCTCCTTCATTTGACTCTTTACCTGTTTGATTCCTTCAAGATCATTGCCTGTGATAATAATATCATCAACATATACACATAAATAGATCACTTCAGATCCATTCCTCTTTATGAACAAGGAGGTATCCGCGTTGCTAGCTTTGAATCCTTGGTCCTGCAAATAAGTAACCAATCTGAAATTCCAAGCTCTTGGAGCTTGCTTCAATCCATACAAAGCTTTCTTTAGTTTGCATACATAGTTAGGATGATGTGCATCCTCATATCCAGGAGGTTGTGCCATATACACTTCCTCAGAAATCCATCCATTCAAGAAAGCATTCTTTACATCAAGTTGATAAAGATTCCAATTTCTAGATGCAGCAAGACTTATGAGAACCCTAATTGTAGGCATTTTTGCAACAGGAGAGAAAGTCTCCTCATAATCAATACCATGGGTTTGAGCAAACCCTTTAGCAACTAACCTTGCTTTGTGTCTATTTATACTTCCATCTGGATTCCTCTTGATTTTGTATATCCATCGAGATCCGATTATCTTCATAGATGGCTTGTTAGGTACAAGCTCCCAAGTGTCATTCTCCTTCAAGGCTTCCATTTCTTCATCCATTGCATCTCTCCAAGCTTTCTTGCTTTGTGCTTCTTCGAATGTGGTAGGTTCTTCATTGGTTGAATCCTTTGCAATGTAGATTGAGTGCTTGGTGACCAAAGAAGTATCATAACCAAACCTCTCTGGTTTCTTCTTCTCCCTCGAAGACCTTCTAAGTGGTTGATGTGAGCTCTCGGGTCCATATGTAGCATCCTGCATCTTTGCTTTACCTTTGTTCTTCCATAGCTTTAGTCTTTCCAAGTCTTCTAGGTCAATCTCCGAATCACTTTCTTCAATCTGCTTTGGCTCCTTTGGTTGAAGTGAGGGAAAGTCTTCATCCAAGTCATACGGCAGCTTCACTTTCCTGTCATCATCAAACCATGATTTGTTTTCATCAAAAATTACATCTCTACTCACAGAAAATCCTTTATTGGTTGGATTGTACAATCTATATCCTTTTTGGTTTTGATCATAACCAATGAATACACACTTCTCTGCCTTGGGATCCAATTTCCCTCTTACTTGAGAAGGAATGTGAGCATAGGCTAAGCATCCAAAGATTTTACAATGCTCTAGACTAGGTCTTCTTCCATTCCACACTTCATATGGAGTGGTTCCATCTAGTGACTTAGATGGAAGTCTATTTATGAGATATGTGGCTGTCGACACAGCCTCTGCCCATAGGTAGTTCGACAATCCCTTTTCGTTGAGCATGGACCTTGCAGCTTCGACGATAGCTCTATTCCTCCTCTCTGCTACACCATTGAGTTCGGGTGTATACCTTGTAGTGACTTCCCTTTTAATGCCTCTTTCATGCAAGAAGGCATCAAATTCAGAAGAGAAGTATTCTCCTCCACCATCTGATCTGAGTCTTTTCAAAGTCCTACCTGTTTGATTTTCAACAAGAGCAATATACTTCTTAAAGCAATTAAACACTTCATCCTTGTGCTTCATGAAAAACAGAATGGTCCACCTGCTACAATCATCTATGAAAGACACATAATATCTTGAGCCTGATGTAGATGGCTCCTTACTTGGACCCCACACATCCGTGTGCACTAGATCCAAAGGATTTTGATACATATATCCTTTCTTATTGAAAGGTTGTCTATGAGCCTTGCCGAGTTGACAAGCTTCACACTTATAAATCATGTGTTGCCTTGTGATATTAGGCAAACCAAGTACACTTTGGTCCCTGCAAATCTGTTTGAGTGTCCTCTCACCAATGTGAGCAAGCCTTTTGTGCCATATCTCCAACTCTGTTAGAGTTTGAGATCCATAGCTAAACAAAGCTATGTTCTTTGTATCTTCCACTTCAAAAGTGAAAAGCCTTCCTGTCTTTTCTCCTTTGGCAATCCTTCGAAAGCCTTGCCTTGGGTCTTCAACATATGCTCCAAATCGATTGAATCTAACCTGCAATCCTTTTTCAACAATCTGTCCAACACTTATTAAATTTTTGGTAATTGTAGGGACATACAAGACTTTGCTTAAGAGGTTCATATTCCCATCTGATGTCTTCACATTACCTATCTTCTCCACTGAGTGCTTTGTGTCATCTCCTGTCTGCACTTCATGCTTGTTATGAGGATCTTCCAAATCAGAAAGTAAAGCCACATTTCCTGCTACATGGTTCGAGCATCCCGAATCAATGTAAAATATGTGCTCATCATCCTTACCCTTCTTTGTTGATAGATTCATAATCAATAATGAATCTTCTTGACTTTGGTCCTCTGCATAGTTATTGTAATCTCTTCTTCCTCTATGGCCACTTTGATAGTTGTTGTTGTTGTTGTAATTGTTGTTGTAGTAGTTGTTGTTGTTGTAGCCTCCATTGTACCTACCTCTATTTGATCCATAGCCACCTCTATTGAATCCTCTTCCTCTTGAGTTCCTTGGATTCCTGAAACATTCTTCAGTAGTATGGTTAGATAAGCCACATATGTTGCAAGGTTGAGATGATTGGAATCTCCCCCTGCCTTGCTTTCCACCTCTGCCTCTTCCTCTAGCTCTTCCTCTACCTGCAAAGTTTGCTTGGAAAGAGCTTCCTTCATCTTCATTCTTCCTATTCTTTGACTTGTCCTTGACCTTAGCTTTATCAGAATATAAGGCAGAAGTTTGATTACCTCTTGAGGACTCACCACCTTTGCTAATCTTTGCTTCATGAGTGAAGAGTTGGCCCATGAGTGTGTTGAGGTCGGGTACATGCATATCCATGTATAAATCCATGGCTGTTGTGAATGACTCCCACTTGTCGTCTGCTTTGATTCCATTCATGATTTGTCTTATGATTTGCTCCTCTTCAATTACCTCTCCAATGCTTCCAAGTTGGTCGGAAATCTCCTTCATCTTTGTGACATAATCAGTCACATTTTGCTTCGGGCTTTTCTTCATTGTTGTGAACTCCATCCACAATTGGTTCTTCCTTGCTCGAGTGTTGGAAGAGAAGAAAGAAGCAAGTGCATTCCAGGTTTCTCTTGATGTCTTGCATCCCTTGACATGAGGTAAAAGAAAATCAGAGATTGAGTTTAGAATATAGGACCTTGCAAGTGCATCCTTCGAACACCAATTCGAAAGTCCTTCCACTTCTTCATGTGATGGTTGCCCTTTGTTCCTCATGGTTGGCATTGCTTCATCTCCGGATATGAATCCATATAGATTCCTCCCTTGAAGGTAAGCCTCCATCCTTAGAGACCATGCCGGATAGTTGTTTCGATCCAATTTGTCAATTGTTGATGGAAATCCATCTCCCATGTTGCTTGACTATGCTCTGATACCACTGTGAAGAGAGATGGTGGATGCAATCCAAAGATGAGTAGGTGCCGCTACAACCAGCTTCACACCAGCCAACTGAGACTTCAGAGTTGATTAGTAGACCCTTTGAGCTTCCTAAATCCACCAAAATATCAGCCAAGTACTTTGGAACATGTATCCCAAAAGTTTAAGTCAAGACCGACAAGTTGCGAAATGACTAGCTCCCAAAACTTGCTATTTTTGGACATACACCTGCTGGAAAAAATGAACAGTGCTCTCAACCTGGAAGGAATTAGAAAAATTCCTTTTGGGCATAGCAAATAGACTTAGCAAGCTTCCTATTCCAAGTTAAAACACTTCAAATGATGGACTGAGCACTGAGAACAAGTTTCATCAAGTTCTGGAACATTCCCACAATTCTCGGGGCTCTGCAGAGATAGACCAGTAAGCAGTAAAATGCAGATATCTCCAAAAGTGTAAATCCAATGACCTTCAAAATTTATAGGTAGAAACTAGACAGTGAGAGCTATCCAACGCACTTTAAAACACTGAAACATGGTCAGTAAAACTCGAGATATGACCTTCTGAAGGTACTGCTCTGAGTGAGTATAGCAGAGAACAAAACAGAGAGGTAGATGATAATAAATGTATAGATTCACATATGATTACAACCACATTGGCAATGAATCTTTGCACAATGGGAGTAGAATGATAGAGCTATGGAGTAAGCTCTTCAATCTCTACAAAATGACATGAAGTGGTCACGTACAAGGCTTGCTAATCGCCTCTTCCTTCTTGCTCCTTTTATAGCAAGTCTTGGAGGGAGTTTTGAATTCGAATTCGAATGGCTCCACCTAAAAGTGATCCCCAAAGTTAGGAGAGATTCCCTCAGCTCAAAAATTCGTGATTTTGGTAGTTGGAAACACGAATTTGCTTTTACATCATGGATGAGGTAAGCCATCCTTTTACTTTTTTCTTTTTCCATTTACAAGAGATAAAATGTACTCTTTTACAAGAGGTGTTCACATGACTACTCATGTGACTTACAAATGAGGATAATATCAAGCATATCAAGCATGTAGGCTTGGGCAAAATGCACCAACACACACACATATACACACATAGACACACACACACATAATGCATACACATGCACACACATACATGCACACACACATACACATGCATAATGCACACATATGCATACATACATAATCATGCATACACGCACATACACATGCATACACACACATATGCATACATACATGCATACACATACTTACATAGACACATACACACACATAGATACATACACACACATACACATGCATACACACATACAAACATATATACACACACACATACACACATAGACACATACACACGTAATGATGCATACACACATACACATGCATACATACATAATGATGTATACACACACATACATATGCATACACACACATATGCATACATACATGCATACGCATACACACATAGACACATACACACATATAGATACATACATATACATAAACACATACACACTCATAGACACACACACATACACATAGACAACACACACATATACATACACACATAGACACATACACACATAATGATGCATACACACACATACACATGCATACACACATATATGCATACATACATGCATACACATACACACATAGACATATACACACACATAGATACATACATACACATAAACACATACACACTCATAGACACACACACATACACATAGACACACACACACACACATATACACACACACAAACACACATAGACACTTACACACATAATGATGCATACACACACATACACATGCATACACACACATACATGTATATATATTGATTTCTAACCATTTTGTTTTATATGTTAGGTATTATGGATCCCAGTAAAGAGAGAAAGGCGAAACTCACTCTCATAAAAAGTCTTATGAGAGCAAGAGTTCCGTCAGATACTCTAGGGGCCATAATGCGGGACTATGCAGAGATGTGTGATGAGGAGCTGGATTATACGATCGAGATGCTTACGCGATCAGACAAGGGCTCTTCTGCGGCTCCACACGCAGGAAGAGAGCTATCTGCTCATATGTATGTTTTTTTTCATAAACTTTTTTAATGATATTATAACATATATTTTTATTTATTTCTATCTATCTATTTTCAGGACACCTATACCACCTCCAGCACGTGATAGCAGAGCAGAGACGTTGCCTATGAGGACATGCATAGGCACGTTAGGACTAGAGTGCGAGATAGAGCCAGAGGGGAATATTGTATACATAGGAAATGGATTGGAGTTCAAGAGGAGAATGCGCGCACTATGCGACTCTTACCTGCGCTTTATCCACTTACCGTGGAAGTAAGTAAAAGTTTTACATATAAATTGAAATATATATCTTATGTTTTATTTATCTTATGTTTTTTATTTTTGTAGTGAGCATGATGAGAGGGATAAAAAGTACGTGCTCAGTTCACTTGAGACGGAGTTTGGGACAGGGTGGTCTCTTAAATGGTGTTTAAAAGAGATGCGGACACTTATGGCTCATCGTCGCGACAATGCACGGTATGTATGTATATGAGAGAGAGAGAGAACACTAATCTCGATATTAGGGTTTTGAAATCCCTAATTTAAAAACTCTAATTCAACCTTTTAGCCATATGTTTGAAGTATATGTACACCTCCGACGTCCTACTAGAGAGATGTCTCTCCTCCCAACCTTATGCCTCTATATATAGCTACTCGAATCAACGAGGATCATGATTCATAATATATGTAAAGATATATACACATCATGTAGATAGGATACATAAATATAAAATGGAGTAGATATATTATGCATCACACATACATGCCTAAATGCACACATAAATATATATATACATACTAACATATTTACATGTACATATTTACACATACATGTACATGCCTACATGCACACATAAACATATATATACATGCATACATATTTACATGTACATATTTACACATAGACACATATACATATATACATGTACACAATTATAAACACTTGCATATATTACGTACATGAATACATGAATATTTTACATAAATGCATATGCATATATACACATGCATATTTAACACATGTATACATATATCACACACATGCAAACACATACATATACATGAAATACATATATATGCATACTAATATATGTATACATATAATACACATGAATACACACACATATGCATACATACATGATAAAAATTTACTCCTCGAAGATAAAGCTATATATAAAATAATTAGGCATACCCCCGAGCTTCATGTTCTAACTTAGAAGAACATGATTTCATCTCTGTAGTAGGATTCATCGTTATTCAAGTTAATAAAAAAAACCTATTATCTGATATCCATTCAAAAGCTTCAAGTTACTTTGAGCTAGCACGTGATAGTTGCTTGAAACAAGCAACAATACTAGAATCCTCTATTTTACGTAAAGAATCAATGGCTTTGATTCTAATATGCTGTCCAAAAGCCCACATATTAGTGAACATTCGAGCCTGCAAAATAAATTCAATTAGTAAATAGAAACTAACATACATATATGAAAAAAATAAAATATATATTTTAATAAAATTACCTTTTGTTCACAACCTATCATTAACTCTCTTTGCTCATCTGAGATTTCTTCATTATTTGCGTTGGCGCGTTGCAAACGACTATATAGCCAATCCGTGAAAGAAGGTATATCTGTAATCTCATTATTATCGAGATTACGTTTAGATCTTTTGTTTTTTTGCATTTTACTTTGGAGACTTTGAAGTTCCTCGTACTCGCTAACGAATGCTTGCATGCATTCGCTATTATATGCTACAAAAGTAGAAACATCATTTTTTTCTTGAAATGTAAATAAGAATGGAACCCCCTTACTTGATAATACCTCATCTGTTATTTTTGAAGAAGACTCGTTGGTCCATGCACGTGGAGCTTCTTCATGAACTCTTTCAAGGTACTCACTAACGTAATACATGCACTCTTCAAGCGTCCAACCCTTTGCCATGGATCCTTCTGGTTTTGCTCTTTGTCGCACATAACCTTTTAGTATTCCCATAAATCGCTCGACCCAAAACATCCATCGAGTGTTGAAAACACCGGCAATCTCTATCTCATCTACAAGATGGACTAGTAAATGAACTTGAATATCAAAAAATGAAGTAGGAAGTTCTTTTTCCATCAAACATAGTAGCTCTTTGCATTCACGTTGTCGCGAGGTTTGTGGGAAGGAGGAAGAAAGCATAGAAATTTCCTTACAATAGGCTAACATTGCTCCTTTCTTTTCCCCATTTATCACACTTTAGGAGTCTTAGTTGTGCTTGAAATGATTAAATTCTTGGATCTAAGCCTAAAACCTCCTTTTCAGTCAATTTTTGGTAAAATCAAATTCCTAGCCAAACTCGACACTCAAGCGCTCAAACTTTCATCCTCAGGTCTCTTTTTCTCTCTCCAATGGTCAACTGAATTCATCTCAAGATCAATCTCAAAATAAGCTCAAAGTAAAATCCTCTCCCTATGCGTTTCACGTCAGGTTCACCAATTTGTCGGCGCGAAAGAGATGGTCGGTGGATCAAGGCAACCGCCAAAAATTACGACGCACACAGGGTGCTTAATGCAAACTCAGGTAGGATAGAAAGACTCAATCAAGATGGTGACCTCCATCTATTATTTAACCTTCCAAAGCTCACGAAAGAGTAAGTGTGCAAATTGCAAATGCAATTTAAATAAGAAGAAAGTCTTCAGTTGTCTAATAAGAAGAGTCTTAATTTAGGCTAAGCGTTAATATTTAAATACATTATTTTTCAGTATTAATTGGAACTAATACCGTAGAAAAGGATTTGGATCAGAACTATTTGTATTGAGAGTCTAGAGTCATATCTAGATATAAATTGACTATCAATTACTATTTGTCAAAGCTCACCCTTTGCATAGAATTTTTCAAGACTAAGCACACACTTATACAATTCTTGACGTTTGTAAAATTCTTGAACTTTTTATGCCTTTCGTAACTTAAAGCTGCAGTGCTTGAGATATACCACCCGAACAATTCATAACAATTTCACAGGCTAAATTTCTATGTTGGCGGCGATTGAGCAAATCCTTTGTCTGAAACAAATAATAGAACAACGATACGACTGAACATTTCATTTTGAAATACACAGAAAATTTGTTGATGAAACATAGTGTTTGCATTATTAAAGCATTATAAATTAAAGTGCTAGCTGAAATGTATGATCATTGCTTCCTAATAATGTGCATAGCTAACCTTAGCAGCTGACTCTTTGCGAAGAGTTTTTCGAATGAGAATGGTAAACAACTACGCCGATGGTAGACAAACCAATAGATAAAGAACACTTCAAAAGTGCTGAAAGGCTATCACAATGATAGTTGATGATGAAGTGCAGAAATGGAGAAGCGATGATGTATAAACAGGAAAAAGCAAATTTGTACGCGTACTCAAGATAATCAATCTTTCATTCGTACATAACATGAAAATCCAATACGCAATCGTTTTGGTTACCAAATATTATTCAAACTAATTGGAAATCACCATCGTTATGATTTATCACAAAGATTCCAATAAGCAAACCGATTCAAATCAAGAAAGATCTCAGCGTGCAAAAATCAATCTAGTAATCATTTTCCTCAGGCACAGGTTTAATTAGTTGATCAACTTATTGTGCATCATCCTGTATATCAATTTCATCCATAAGAGTCCTCCACTTTTGCATCGCAATTCACGATCATGTTTTCAACCTGTTATATTCTCGAACAAAAACCCAAAAACAAACAATATTTCATGCGTCCTTCATCAATATTACCTTGATTTAATTAAACCTTTTCTGGAATTGTTCACGCCAATAGGATTTTTGTGATACTGGCACATTGAAAACGATGGTAAAGGTGTGTTCGATCTGTACAGCATTAAAACATCCATACAATCTAAAGTGACGCATTTAGTTCATAGAATTTTAGCCATCGCCCATTCAAAATAAAACGATAAAACTTAATTCAAATAATTACGAACATATACATTCAATGATTAAACAAGGCGCTAACCATGTCTGTTGCACAAGCTCTCAATAGTTTGTATCATCCAATCTTAAGAGCTTCACTCCCCTCAGACTTCTGCATACAAACTTCTCCTGAAGAGTTTCCCGATTCCAGCTCCTGCCTCTAGGTTTTTAATCCATACACAGTTCTTCGCTAAAGGTTGATATATTGTTTGCAACAATCACGCGTCGAGCATCAAATTTCTGCGGGTGTAAATGCTTTTTAATTGCATCCTACACAAACTAGCTGGATACTCCGAAACGGATGCAGATGCTGTAAGACAATAGTTACGCAATATAACACAGGAGCAATAGCAGAGAAGATAACAGATATAGGAGAATCTCATCAATTTTTCTACTAGCAGCAAGTACAAAGATGATGGCGTTGTCCACCCGTGCGCTCTCAAGGTAGAGCTTAAATGGTGATCTAGACAACTCTAGATAGGGAGATGCAAGGTAGAGGTATGCTGGCTCAACTCAATGTCTTAGGTAGTGCAGAAGTCATGTATATATAGGATCATGGGTGGCCTGCCATGGACGGCTATACATGAGCGGTAGAGAGTGGGTGGCCACCGCCCGCGTAATTGCCATACACGGCTTAGACTGGTTGAACCGACCTAACAAATATAAATGATTTCTGACTCCGACAGGGAATATTCCATGGAATATTCCCTTTATCGTCGCGCCGGGGGCGCTGCCCCCGGACCCCCACTAGGGGGCCCGCTGGCCCCCTGGGACCCCCCAGCCAGGGGGCCCGCTGGCCCCCTTGGACCCCCCAGCCGGGGTTGCTCACCGCTGCCCCGGACCCCACAATTGGGGACCCTGGTAACTCCCTTTCCTTATAATATCTTACATGGTCCAATATGACCTTCATCCAACATTCAAGTTGGGATTCCCATCAATTGGGTAATGCACACTTGGCTTCTCCTCATAAAGGGGGCCTTACAAAATGTGCATACAATCATGAGGGGTAGACATTGATCATACTCTAACACCCCCCCTCAATGTTTACCGATGATAAATCAAGTAGGTCTCGGTCCTATGCCCATCTGTTGAAGATGCTTGTTGAGCTGCTCTCTTCCAAGTGCTTTAGTGAATATGTCAGCACAATTTGCCTCTGTTGGGCAATATTCTAGCTCCACAATTTCATCTTCAATTAGCTCACGAATGTAATGGTACTGTACTTCTATGTGCTTGGTGCGAGCATGAAATACTGGGTTCTTTGCAATAGCCATACAACTTTGATTATCACACTTGAGTACAATTGGCATATTTGATGGAAAGCCTATATCTGCAAGAATTCTCCTTAACCAGACTGCCTCACAAGAAGCAAAACAAGCTGCTTTGTACTCTGCTTCAGTGGAGGAGAGTGCGAGAGTTGGTTGCTTCCTACTTACCCAAGAAAATATTCCTGAACCAAGTGAGAAACAATATCCAGAAACTAATTTTCTAGAATCACAATCTCCAGCCCAATCTGAATCACAATATCCTTGGAGTGCATCACCTGTGGTATACAAAATACCAAAATCCAAGGTTCCTGCAATGTACCTTAGAATTCGCATTCCAGCATTCCAGTGACTCTCCTTAGGTTTGTTGGAAAACCTGCTTAACACTCCAACAGCATAGCAAATGTCTGGTCTAGTGTTGCACAGAAAAATAAGACTTCCAACGAGCTTCCTATACTTCTTAGCATCTACATCAGGCATGTTATCATCCATAGATAGCTTATGATTTACCTCCATAGGTGTGCTAGTTGGTTTGCAGTCCATCATTCCAAATGCCTTGAGAATTTCTTTGGAATATTTTTGTTGTGAGATGAAAATGCCATCCTTCCTTTGCCATACTTCAATTCCCAGACAAAAATGGAGTAGACCTAAGTCTGTCATTTCAAACTCAGTGCCCAAGCTGATCCGAGTTTGATTGATGAGTTCCTGATGATCTCCTGTAATGATCAAATCATCTACATATACAATTACAACAACTAGCTTGCTATCCCTTTTCGTTACATACAAGTTAGCATCAGAAGTACTTCTTTCAAAACCCATATTTTTGAAAAAATGATCAATTCGTTGGTACCAAGCCCGTGGAGCTTGCTTAAGTCCATACAAAGCTTTCTTCAACCTGCAAACTTTATTTTCTGAATTGGGCACCTCAAAACCTGGTGGTTGAGATACATATACCTCCTCCTTGAGGTGACCATTCAAAAATGCAGATTTGACATCCATCTGGAAAATAGGCCAAGACTTTTGTGCAGCTACTGCAAGTACCGTCCGAATAGTTGTCATGCGTGCTGTTGGTGCAAAAGTTTCTTGAACATCAAATCCTTCAATCTGTGAAAAACCCTGTGCAACTAATCGTGCCTTATACTTTTCTAATGTTCCATCAGCTTTATACTTAGCTTTCCAAATCCATTTAGTACCTATTACCTTCTTCTTTGGCGGCAAGTCGACTAGATCCCATGTATCATTTTTGAGTATACTATCATACTCAGACTGCATTGCCGCTCTCCAATCTGGATCATCAATGGCTTCTTCAATGGTGGTAGGTTCCTTTATCGAACCCATGATATCTGCCATTAGAGCCATGTTAACAATGTGTTCTGAGGCTCTTCTTTGCTCCTCTATTCTCTTTGATCTTCGTAATCCATCCGATGATGATTCTGGTGCATCTACATGTGGATTGTGATCATCAAAGAGCTGTTGTGCCCACTTCGGTAGTGGCTTACGCTGTGCAGCTACAATTGGTTGGCTTTTTATTGAGGAAATTTCTCCATCAGATGTTTCCTCCTCCTCAACTTTAACCTGTCTTTTGATAGGCACAAGGTGAGATATTTCTCCGTTTGATGAGATAGTAGATTTACCTTTATCTTCTACTAAGTGTGGTCGTTCATCAAACACCACATCTCGGCTGACAAAAATCTTCCTTGCCTCAGGATCCCATAACCTGTATGCTTTAGACTCTTCACTATATCCTAGGAAGACACACTTTTTGCTTTTTGAATCCAACTTTGATCTTGTTGAATCAGGAATATGTGCATAACAGAAACAACCAAAAATTCTGAAATGCAAAACTGAAGGCTTTTTACCAGAATATGCTTCTTGAGGAGTCATCCCCTTCAGAGCTTTTGTGTAGCTTCGATTGAGGATGTAGACTGCTGTATTGACTGCTTCTGCCCAGAATGAATCAGGCATGTCTTGAGCCTTTAACATACAACGAGCCATTTCAACTACTATCCTGTTCCTGCGCTCAACAACGCCATTTTGTTGAGGTGTATGAGCTGTGGTAAGTTGCCTTTTCACACCATGCTCCTTACAGTAATTGTTGAATTCTGTTGACAAGAATTCACCTCCTCTATCTGTTCTAAATTTCGTCAGTTTCCTTCCTGATTCACTTTCTACATACTTATTCCACGCTTTAAATTTTTCAAAAGCATCAGCCTTCTCTCGAATGAAATAAACCCACATCTTTCTACTATAATCGTCGACTAACAGCAAGAAGTAGAAAGATCCTCCTAAAGCAGGTGTAGACATTTTACCGCAGAGATCAGCATGTACCAACTCTAGAGGAGCTTGAGATCGATTGCTGGTCTCTCTTGGAAATGCCTTTCGTTGTTGCTTGCCCATCATACAAGCTTCACAAGGTTCCTGCAACTCTGAAAATGCAGGCAAATGAGCAACCATCCCTGTTCGTTGCATCTCCTTCAAAACTGCAAATCCGAGATGCCCAGATCGTTGGTTCCATAACCTGCTTACATCTTTATCTTCTGTAGCAGTTAAAGCACTTAACTCATACAAGTTATCCCGTCGTGTGCCTTTACCTACAACATTACCTGATGAATCCATGATTTCCGCACCACTCTTATTGAAGTGAACTTCGAGTCCATGATCTGTTATTGCAGAAACTGACAACAAATTTCTTTTGAGTGTAGGTACATAGAGAACATCGGATAACTTTTTCTCAACACCTGGAGAAGTGATAAAAGAGATGGTTCCAGTTCCTTCAGCTGGACACTTGGAGTCGTTTCCCACCACTACATTGATGGATTCCCGTAGAGGCACTAGGGAACTATACCAATCCTTTTTACTAGTCATATGGCGAGAAGCTCCACTATCTAAAATCCATGGCTCATCAACACGAGCTTGAGCAGATGAACATACCTCTTCAATAGCTACCCAAAGTTCCAACTCTGTGTTGTTTGCAGACTCTTTGTTCTTCCATGATGATTTTACAGTCCCATTCCGTTCATCAGCTTGCTTCTTTCTGCAATCCTTGATGGCATGGCCTTTCTTTTCACAATAGAAGCAACTTCCTGTGAACTTTTTCTTCTTTGGCTTCTTCTTTGATCCCTCTGAAGAGCCTTTACCTTTTGCATTTGCTGAGAATGCAGCATCAGTTGTACTTTGCCGATTCTTCAGCCGCATCTCTTCTTCTAAAAGCATGGCACAAAACTCTTCAAATGTAAGAGGAGTTGGCCTTACCTGAGTGTTAAGGGCTGTTACTAATCCATCATACTTTGCTGGAAGAACACGTACAGATCTTCGAGCTAGCTCTTCTGGTGTTATAACAACACCAACTGCAGCCAATTGATCTTGAAGATGCTTTATCCGTTTGATAAAATCTTCAGCCTTTTCAGAATCAGAATGCTTTTCATTTGCCAACTGATTTTCTAAATTCTGTATCCTAGTGTGGTTCTTGGTCTCATATTGTCGAGCCAATATGCCCCAAGCCTCATGTGCTTTAGTAGTATGTTGAACTAAAGTAAGCACAGAATCACTTACACTAGTGACAATCGCACATAATGCATCAGCATTCCGCCTCTTCCAAGCTCGTAGAAGATCTGGATCTGGCTGAATCATCAATCTTGAATTTGCTGGATCTTCAACTGGTATAGGCTCTGGATCCAATCCCATCGGTCCCATGATAGTGTCAAGTAATTCATAGGAGTCCAAAATTGCAGAAATTTTGAACTTCCAGAGTGTATAGTTGGTTCCATCCAGCTTCCCTTCAGTGAATGCAGGTGGACGAATTCGAATAGGTGCAGCATTAACATTAGGTGAAGCACCAAGACCAGTGTTCGACGATGAAGCCATCATGTAATCACTCGAATAATCTACTGATATTCTAGTCTGCTAGTAGGCTAAAATAATGATACTTCTCAAGCTATTCGAACCTTACAGCTCTGATACCATGTAAGACAATAGTTACGCAATATAACACAGGAGCAATAGCAGAGAAGATAACAGATATAGGAGAATCTCATCAATTTTTCTACTAGCAGCAAGTACAAAGATGATGGCGTTCTCCACCCGTGCGCTCTCAAGGTAGAGCTTAAATGGTGATCTAGACAACTCTAGATAGGGAGATACAAGGTAGAGGTATGCTGGCTCAACTCAATGTCTTAGGTAGTGCAGAAGTCATGTATATATAGGATCATGGGTGGCCTGCCATGGACGGCTATACATGGGCGGTAGAGAGTGGGCGGCCACCGCCCGCGTAATTGCCATACACGGCTTAGACTGGTTGAACCGACCTAACAAATATAAATGATTTCTGACTCCGACAATTGGGGACCCTGGTAACTCCCTTTCCTTATAATATCTTACATGGTCCAATATGACCTTCATCCAACATTCAAGTTGGGATTCCCATCAATTGGGTAATGCACACTTGGCTTCTCCTCATAAAGGGGGCCTTACAAAATGTGCATACAATCATGAGGGGTAGACATTGATCATACTCTAACAGATGCGTCCATGACATCCGAAATACATAAAACTTTCATATCTCAACGAATGAAACCCCACAAGCGGTATGCATGATTATGCTCGTTGCAAGAATTAGCAGAATTTTCAAGCTGAATGGAAGATCTACATAAGAAACGAAGAAGCAACAGAACTCCCTGATCTTTCTCCTCTTCTAAAACTGCACATGCGTGCCTCCTTTTTCTGATGATTGCGTGCCTCCTTCCCGATGGGTCCTAACAGTCTTTTCAGCATGAGGCAAGCGCTGGAATTCCCGTAGTCTGCTGCACAAGTATATTTCCCTTTCTCACCATATTCCTTTTTTTTTTACTACCCCTCTCTGTGTCGCAAAAGACTACTTTCCCTTTTTGCAGAGCTCTGCCACCGCTTGTCCCCTCCTTCAGCGAATGACTTCCCAAAAAAAGAAAAGTGCAGATGTTCCAAAAACAAGTATCCACGTCGCTTCATTGCTATATTTTAAAATGTTATCTTTACATGCGACTTATGTGCACTTACATACATGCAAAAGTGTGTTCACACGCACATTTACACACACGGTTAATTTGACTTCGCGCACATATTCCATGTAAATATGTATACAATACATACTCACAATCATATATATTTGAGGCACACATACATGAACATACATTTATGCACATGCATATCTATCTATGCACATTTATGATTCTTGTGAATTCAAACTAAACATTTATTTTCAGGTTCAAGTGATCATTCAAGGAGTGAATCAACGATTACTTGCCTTCGATGAAGACGAACTCAACTGAAATATACCACACGTAAATATACAATTGAGAATTCCTTCACGGACAATTTGGTTGCTTTCATCTTGTTTGTGGTCCTCCTCTTTGGATCTTGACCACATCCACCCCCTCTGAACCTGTGCATTCTCCGGATGCACCAACCTGCATACATAACATCAAACACAAGCAAGGATCAAGTAGTCATAGCATATAAACAAGACTTAAAGAAATTTTTAACTTGATGCGTGAAATCTGAAAACACATTGAACTTGGCATACATTAAGAGAAGAAGGTAGATAAAAGTATTCCATACAACATATCAGAATACACTAATGCACTTAGACTAGAAATCATATGAGTAAATCGAAAACTTCTTAGCTCTCTCGTTAACTCGAGCCGGTCAGATCTAGTAGCCTATCTTAAGCATTTGCATATACCAGTCTTCACTAACTCGATTTATGAAACTCGCTTCTGGCTTCCCTATTGATCTTCTATCATCTGAAACCCCTTCAGACCCTTTTCTTATTTTTCTCATATTTTTATTCTGTTTTTCTTTATTTTAATTCTTTACCCAGCTCAACCTTTATATCTTTGCTTTTATTTTTATTTATTTATTTTTCCACACTTTTTGGCCTATGTCGAAATCGGATGCGACTCGTGGACCTGACCACCCGGCCAGGTTTAGCCCACCCATCTACCGACCCGACATAGCACACGATTCACAATGTCAGCCTCATACGAAATCAACGTCAGCTCGTGGCTCTGACCACCCGGTCAGAGTGACTCCACCCGCCTATCAACCCGTATGAGCGCGTAACAACATGTAGGTTAGGCCATACGACACAACTAGCATCAGCTCGTGGCCCTGATCACCCGACCAAGGTAGTTCCACCCGCCTACTAGCTCATCGCAGCACCCAACAACACATACACATACATATAGATAGTTGGCTGGTATAAGAATTCTTTTCTCAAGATATAATCTGTCTAAAGATTAGGTCAGATGAGAGATCAAGAGTAGAAGTCGAAGTGTCTCACTCATCAAGTGTTTGTAAACACTACTATATACAGATACTTAGTCTAGGTCTTCCCTTCACCTTCCTAGGTCTTGTTCTCGAAAGTTCTAGTCCATCTTCTAATCTTCCTCATATAATCTCAGTCCTTATACATCATATGTAATCTTATTAGTGGTACGAAATCTTTGGTCTACTTAATTTTCTTATTTATACGTTTCTATATGCATTATATGCTTAATCATGCAGTCTTTTTATATACACATATACGAAAGAGAAGAAAAAACTGAAGTGATAACATCTCACCAGTATGAAGTCAGAAGCCGCTTGAGCTTGTCGCATCCAATCTCCTCTTCTTGTTTCATTCTAAGTCGCTATCTTCAATGTATTGATTTGATTCCTGCGTCTTTCTTCAAATCAAAGCAAAAACTTAAGATATATACATTCCTATTTACAAAAACATTCCTTTAAGCTTTATGAAATTTTATTGAAAAAGATTTTTCCTTCAATCTCACCTTCTTTAAAACATACTCACCAAAGAAACTGTGCTTGAAAAGAAGCCATCTCTGAACTGCATCAATCAAGGTAGCATTCTTAAACAAGTTAGATATGTGTACAAGCCACTTCACTTTCTTGTCCATTTCTTGTAAGATTGTTCGGCATACATTGCTCTTGGAGAATTTGAAAATCCATGATTTAATCATTTGAGCATAGTTGCCTTTATTCACATTTCTCTCTAATGCATCATATGAAGATGCACATGATAAATGAGCACATGTATATAGATTCTTAAAATTTGGAGTATTTAGAACATCATCAAACAAATCAATCATGCATATGTTTTGATCCATTTTAGGGTTGAAATCATTTGAAAGGATTTCATCATTTCCATTATGATTATCCAAACTTTCTTATTCATTGCAATTAAGGTTTTGAATACATTCATAAGATTTACACTCTGAATAGGAAGGTTCATCATTCTTTGACTGCAAATTATGTTCATTTTCGTGATTCAGTCTATCATAATCCCTCCTTGCTTGAGTGCTACAAATTATAGAATCTGCTTCTATCTCTAATCTCTCCAAGAACTCCTCATCTTCGTCTTTTTCCAGATTCATTTTCCCATTGTCATGAAGAGACTCAATATCACTGAATCCAAGAAAGTCTTGATCTTCAATGTCACTAAAGACTTGCTTATCAAGATCAAACTCATCATAATTTTTACACCTTATAGGACAATGCATGTAGATTGACGGAAACTCAATTTCTTTATTCAAGATCCCATCATAGAATTCTTCATATCTCTCAACCATTTCTTGCTCATCCTCTTCAGAGGATGTATTTTTGCCACACTCATCAAACATTTCTTCAGTCATGGAATCTTGCTCAAAATGATCATTTATATGTCCCTCTTCATGGAGTACAACATCGTTCACATACATATCATTATATTGTAGCTCAATCAGCAACTCATTCTTACTCCTGTGATTAGGATCACTCTCTTGTACCTCTAACAACTCATTTAATGTGGCGTCACTCAAGATTATTTCAAAATCTTGATCTTGATCTAAACGATCAGTAGGCTTTGCATCATGCTTTTCGCCATCAGTATACATACTGTTCTCTACAGGATTCATCATTTGCATGTCCTTCTGATTGACATCCTGCTCACTTACATTCTCTTTATGCGAATCAATCATTTGGCCATAATTCATATTTGAATCATATGCTTCAAGAGATATTTCACTCTTAGATGGTATCAAATAGTTCCTCGAGCATTGCTTGGTTTCGTCATTTAAGAAATCATCTTGTGCTTGATACTCACATGGATTCACTGGATTATTTTGAGTTATTTCATTTGCAATCTCTTTCTGATCACCTTGACTTCCCGTAGATATCTTTAAATAATCTTGGTTATTATCATATCTTGCCTCTTTGTTTGTTGGATTATCATCCCTTAGAAGCGAGGAGTCTATCAGATTATAGGAAGCCTCATGTTGTTTTCTTGGTGTGTTTTGTTTATTTTTGTTTTGTTGTATGTTTGATATTGGTTTGATTTTGTTTTGTTTAGCTTCCGCATATTCCCTTGCTCCTCCCATCTTTGGGGTCTGTGCATATACAGTATTTGTAGATGTGATCAAAGTATCTACAGGCTCTTGGTACCTTGAATCCTCAGAGATTGTATCACTTATGCTTATAGGTTCTTTATAGCAATCCTCTTCATAAGCATGTACGTGTATTTCATGCATATATTCTTTATGCCCAGCTTGGGTTTCTATTATTCTATAGAATTGCAAATTATTTTTAGTTTCTGAAATGCATGGAATTTGTGTATCTTCTTCATTTGCATAAATGTCAGCTTGCCAATCGTTTAAAAATTTTTCTATTGTTTGTTGTTTCTTCACATATCTCATCACAGCTTCATGGACAAGTGTCCAATCCTCTGTGAGCCACGAGTCAGAGTCTATATCTTGTAGAAGTGGAATTAACTCCTCTCTGGCTTTAACGTCGATTGTTCGAAGAAACAATGACACCCTTTCATGACTTATGCACCTCTTATCGTGCTCAGGAAGATCATCGTATTGTCGCTCAAATTCTTCTTTGATCTCGAGAATTGGCTGGTCTTTGGGCATATGAACCCACCTCAGGAAAGATCTACGAGTTACTTTATCAAGATCCTCTAGCATAAACTGCTTAAGGAGTATCACTTTGTATCGAGACCATGTCGTTTGATTTATTTGCATTATTTGATCTCGCACGTCGTATCCCGACACATAGATAAAGTTTTCGCATAGTTCTTTTTCCGTCATCGGACTTAATCCGACACCTAGATATTTGGCCTCGAGTTCATATTCTTTGCAGAACTTTGAGACATTCTTTCCATTGAAAAAGCCACACCGATTGACTAGACGTTCATGAAGTGATTGGATGGCTTTTTGAGGCCTATCTTCTTCTTGAAATCGTAGGAATTGAGCTAGGATTTCTTCCATTTTGATTATGCTAATCTTTGTGGCTCTATAACTCACTCACCCCCTCCTTTCACGTCGGGTTCACCAGGTATGTCGCGAGGTTTGTGGGAAGGAGGAAGAAAGCATAGAAATTTCCTTACAATAGGCTAACATTGCTCCTTTCTTTTCCCCATTTATCACACTTTAGGAGTCTTAGTTGTGCTTGAAATGATTAAATTCTTGGATCTAAGCCTAAAACCTCCTTTTCAGTCAATTTTTGGTAAAATCAAATTCCTAGCCAAACTCGACACTCAAGCGCTCAAACTTTCATCCTCAGGTCTCTTTTTCTCTCTCCAATGGTCAATTGAATTCATCTCAAGATCAATCTCAAAATAAGCTCAAAGTAAAATCCTCTCCCTATGCGTTTCACGTCAGGTTCACCAATTTGTCGGCGCGAAAGAGATGGTCGGTGGATCAGGGCAACCGCCAAAAATTACGGCGCACACAGGGTGCTTAATGCAAACTCAGGTAGGATAGAAAGACTCAATCAAGATGGTGACCTCCATCTATTATTTAACCTTCCAAAGCTCACGAAAGAGTAATTGTGCAAATTGCAAATGCAATTTAAATAAGAAGAAAGTCTTCAGTTGTCTAATAAGAAGAGTCTTAATTTAGGCTAAGCGTTAATATTTAAATACATTATTTTTCAGTATTAATTGGAACTAATACCGTAGAAAAGGATTTGGATCAGAACTATTTGTATTGAGAGTCTAGAGTCATATCTAGATATAAATTGACTATCAATTACTATTTGTCAAAGCTCACCCTTTGCATAGAATTTTTCAAGACTAAGCACACACTTATACAATTCTTGACGTTTGTAAAATTCTTGAACTTTTTATGCCTTTCGTAACTTAAAGCTGCAGTGCTTGAGATATACCACCCGAACAATTTATAACAAATTCACAGGCTAAATTTCTATGTTGGCGGCGATTGAGCAAATCCTTTGTCTGAAACAAATAATAGAACAACGATACGACTGAACATTTCATTTTGAAATACACAGAAAATTTGTTGATGAAACATAGTGTTTGCATTATTAAAGCATTATAAATTAAAGTGCTAGCTGAAATGTATGATCATTGCTTCCTAATAATGTGCATAGCTAACCTTAGCAGTTGACTCTTTGCGAAGAGTTTTTCAAATGAGAGTGGTAAACAACTACGCCGATGGTAGACAAACCAATAGATAAAGAACACTTCAAAAGTGCTGAAAGGCTATCACAATGATAGTTGATGATGAAGTGCATAAATGGAGAAGCGATGATGTATAAACAGGAAAAAGCAAATTTGTACGCGTACTCAAGATAATCAATCTTTCATTCGTACATAACATGAAAATCCAATACGCAATCGTTTTGGTTACCAAATATTATTCAAACTAATTGGAAATCACCATCGTTATGATTTATCACAAAGATTCCAATAAGCAAACCGATTCAAATCAAGAAAGATCTCAGCGTGCAAAAATCAATCCAGTAATCATTTTCCTCAGGCACAGGTTTAATTAGTTGATCAACTTATTGTGCATCATCCTGTATATCAATTTCATCCATAAGAGTCCTCCACTTTTGCATCGCAATTCACGATCATGTTTTCAACCTGTTATATTCTCGAAAAAAAACCCAAAAACAAACAATATTTCATGCGTCCTTCATCAATATTACCTTGATTTAATTAAACCTTTTCTGGAATTGTTCAGGCCAATAGGATTTTTGTGATACTGGCACATTGAAAACGATGGTAAAGGTGTGTTCGATCTGTACAGCATTAAAACATCCATACAATCTAAAGTGACGCATTTAGTTCATAGAATTTTAGCCATCGCCCATTCAAAATAAAACGATAAAACTTAATTCAAATAATTACGAACATATACATTCAATGATTAAACAAGGCGCTAACCATGTCTGTTGCACAAGCTCTCAATAGTTTGTATCATCCAATCTTAAGAGCTTCACTCCCCTCAGACTTCTGCATACAAACTTCTCCTGAAGAGTTTCCCGATTCCAGCTCCTGCCTCCAGGTTTTTAATCCATACACAGTTCTTCGCTAAAGGTTGATATATTGTTTGCAACAATCACGCGTCGAGCATCGAATTTCTACGGGTGTAAATGCTTTTTAATTGCATCCTACACAAACTAGCTGGATACTCCGAAACGGATGCAGATGCGTCCATGACATCCGAAATACATAAATCTTTCATATCTCAACGAATGAAACCCCACAAGCGGTATGCATGATTATGCCCGTTGCAAGAATTAGCAGAATTTTCAAGCTGAATGGAAGATCTACATAAGAAACGAAGAAGCAACAGAACTCCCTGATCTTTCTCCTCTTCTAAAACTGCACATGCGTGCCTCCTTTTTCTGATGATTGTGTGCCTCCTTCCCGATGGGTCCTAACAGTCTTTTCAGCATGAGGCAAGCGCTGGAATTCCCGTAGTCTGCTGCACAAGTATATTTCCCTTTCTCACCATATTCCTTTTTTTTTTTACTACCCCTCTCTGTGTCGCAAAAGACTACTTTCCCTTTTTGCAGAGCTCTGCCACCGCTTGTCCCCTCCTTCAGCGAATGACTTCGCAAAAAAAGAAAAGTGCAGATGTTCCAAAAACAAGTATCCACGTCGCTTCATTGCTATATTTTAAAATGTTATCTTTACATGCGACTTATGTGCATTTACATACATGCAAAAGTGTGTTCACACGCACATTTACACACACGGTTAATTTGACTTCGTGCACATATTCCATGTAAATATGTATACAATACATACTCACAATCATATATATTTCAAGCACACATACATGAACATACATTTATGCACATGCATATCTATCTATGCACATTTATGATTCTCGTGAATTCAAACTAAACATTTATTTTCAGGTTCAAGTGATCATTCAAGGAGTGAATCAACGATTACTTGCCTTCGATGAAGACGAACTCAACTGAAATATACCACATGTAAATATACAATTGAGAATTCCTTCACGGACAATTTGGTTGCTTTCATCTTGTTTGTGGTCCTCCTCTTTGGATCTTGACCACAACGTTTTTTTTGTGGGATCGAATTTTTATCGATCTCTTTGGATGTAATCCACCTATACAAATCATAAAAACAATTGTAAAGAAGTTAATTAAAAAATAAAAGATATCCAATATTCATACATATTAAATATAAAAGTATCATAATTACCTTATAAGTGATCCAAGACGATAGATCACATCTCGTACTCCTTTCGTTGTACATCCATCGATAACCAAAGGTAAAATATGTTTCAAAAAGTTATGCCAGTCATGGGTCTTTAATCCAGATAAGCTCTTATCATCCATAGTAAACATGTTTTGAAACAATGCTCCATATCCTGTAGGAGTCTTGATCAATTGAATTCTATTGTTGATAGTCTGTATCTCTTTTGTTGTAAGTACCCAAGGAGCAGATGCATAAGTCGTTTCTTGTCGATGTCTATCAAAAACTGGCCATAGCTTTGGTTTGGACTTTTGATCTTTCAAATCATTCCTTGATGCTGTGGTATCTTTTAGTCCAAGAAGATGCTGCCATAGTGAATAACCAATATTTTTGAATATATGCATAGGATCAAGAAGATGACATACTTTTAACTCTTTCCAATACTCCAAAGAATACCATATTGATATGTTCTCTGCGAGTGCCAATTTCCCTTTACCTCTGTTCACATACTCATTATCTGAATCATCACTGAAGATTTCTGCTTCTCAATCTATCAGAGGTCCATCTGTCCATTTTTTATACCAATCCATAGGCGTCATAGGTTTTGGATACTGGCCTGTTTCAAGCTTTCCATTAAAATGTATCACTTCTCTTTTAGATCTTAATGGATGATCATCAGGCAAGAATCGTCGATGTCGAAGATAAATATTTTTGTTGAGATTCTTACTATAGATTGATCTCAACCAATCACCACAATATGGACAAGCTTTATAACCCTTGGTAGATATTCCTGCATCATGGAGAAGGATAAAAATATAATTAGATTAAATCATATTTATTTACATGCATATTGAATAAAAAAATTACATCAATACCTGAACAAACGCCATATCCAGGAAAATCGTGAATAGTCCAAGCCACAATACCACGAATCGTAATATGTCTTTCATTGATGCTTTTCGATATATCAATGACATTAATACCTCTCCATAACTCTTGAAGATCGTCAATGAGAGGAGCAAGATATACATTCATATCTTTAACTTGTCTTTTGCCTGGGATTAAAAGTGAAAGCATTAAATGTTCCTTTTTAATGCTAAGATATGGCGAAGGATTGTAGTTTATGACTACCACTGGCCATGTTGACCATTTACTAGATTTCATGGAGAATGGATTAACCCCATCTAATGCAACTCCTAACTTTAGATTCTGTGGATTTTGTGCAAATTCAGGCCATGTAGAATCAATATGCTGAAAAGCAACACTATCATGAGGAATTCTGATTATTCCATCAGTACTTTTGTGATCATGTCCCCAAGTCAAAAGCTTTGATAATTCGGGGCTTTGAAACATATGTCTAATCCGTGGAGCCAATGGAAAATGTCTCAATACCTTATTCGGGATTTTACCTTCTTCACCCTTATATCGAGGAGATTGACATTTGGGACATGTCAAAGAGTCTGCATATTCACCTCTATATAAAATACAATCATTAGGACATGCATGTATACATTGATAATCTATACCAAGATTGTTGATTATCTTCTTCATTTCATCATGTGAGGTAGGAAGAATATTTTGACTTGGTAAAAACTTTTCAGATAATAACCTGTAAGTTTATCAAAAAAAGATATATTAAAAAGGGTAAATAAATATATATACATATATACATGCAGGTTTTTATTCTTACTTTAGATAAGGTAAGAACAAGAACTTGAATTGAATAGATACTTTTTGTCCGCGCATCTTTTAAAACTATTAATGCATCTTTCAAAATATTTACGCAAAACAATCGTATCCTGTCAATTCACACATATGCTCATATAATGGTGACCTGGATGAATCGCATGCACAGAGGTTAGTCAAGATAGAGCAGGATTTCTCGGGTATGCAGTAAACCTCGTGCATGTCAATGATGAGCATCTAAACTTTAGGATACAAAGTGGACTACTCCATTATAATTAGATTGTTGTCTCTTGAGTAACCTCTGTGCATGCGACTCATCCAGGTCACCATTGCGAATATTTGGAAAGATGCATTAATAGTTTTAAAAGATGCACGAACAAAAAGTTTCCATTCAATTCAAGTTCTTGTTCTTATAACCTTATCTAAAGTAAGAATAAAAACCTACATGTATTTATATATGTATATATATTTATGCATATATATATATATATATATAAATAGAAAGAAAATTGAAATTTATACCTTAATAGTGTCGAAACAGATACATTACTCCATCCAAAACGATTTTGAAGGTTGAGAATAAGTAAGCTCGCATTTAGTCGTGTCAAATGACTTCCTTCATATACATGCTTTAGACATTCCTCTCGAAGATATTTCTCACTTTTAGAAATATCCATGCTCTCACTGTCATTTTGATACCAATCCTCAATAAAATCTGCCATGCCATCATCTTCATCATTGTCACACAAATCTTGTACTTTATCATCTTTTGAATATAGATCTTTCAACTTTGCATATTGCACAAGCTTAGTTTTGCGTAGCCTCCTCATGGAAGCTTCTGATAAATGAGGTCTTATTGGTAATTGTGAATGTTGTGGACGAATATCATCAACATCATACGTTGGAATCTACACATATAAATAAAACTCATTAGTATTCCATAAATGAATAAAAATTAAACTTCAAATATAAAATTAAGTATATAACTTATTAAATATGGATAGAAAATTTTTATTCTCTGATGCTAAAAGGTGCTCTTGGAGGTCTACGCCATCCATTATTCACTAATAGTTCATCACCAGCATGTAATGTAGTAATAGCATTGACAACTATGTATCTTGATACATCTCTACTCATGTATGGTGATTCATGACTATTTTCACGCTCCTCAAATGTGCAATTCGTCCTTGAACTATTATGTAACCCTCGACTACTATTTATTAAACCTGCTATATTTCCATGTGTGTAAGGTCTTCCATCAATATATAATCTTTCATTTTCTGCATGTAAAATCCTTCTACTAGTAAGAGATGCTGCGTTCAAGCATATTCCATAAGTACTCATGCTTTGAACATAACGTGAAAGTCGATGCCAATCTCCCCATCCATATATAGGACCAGAAAATGACATAAGAGTGACTTCAGAGTTCAGAGGCACATACAAATCCTCTACAAAAAAGAGACCACGACCAGCATTAGTAATAGTGGATGGAGCAATCATATAGCGATTACCCCAAAAGTTGAAAACCTCTCCATCTAAAGGAAGTGGTCCTCTATTCCATCCTCCATATCTTCTTCTATCATATGTTTGTACTAAAGAACGATCACGAGCTGGCAATGGATAATCTCCAGCCGTTTCATTCTCTAAACCAGGAGGTAGAGGATCTCTAGAAACCTCTGCTTGTAATTGATGAACAGCAAGTCCATGACGTGTACGAGGTATATTAACATTATGAGAAAAATCATCATCATCATCATCATCGAGCAAGTATTCCTGTATATCAATAATAATTTGATTTTATACATGGTTTTTAAATAAAAAATGACATTAATATATATAGAAAATACATACCCAAGCATTATCACGTTGACTAGGTGATGGTGCATGCTCAAAAGTACCATACTCTGCCTCATGTTGAATACATTCCAATCGTGGTCTTCGATACGTGCCATAACAAGAGTTACACCAACATATAATATGCTCTTGATAGTAAAATTCATCATAATTCCTATCGGAGGACACATCTGAAGTCGTTGCATGGGTAGGAGGTGGTGGAGTACCCTCTGATTGATCAGAATCTGCACATCATAAGAAACATAAAAAAAAAATATAAGTTATGTATCCATCAAATATAGTTAAAATTAAATATTTCATATACTTACAGTATAAAGTCGTTGCACGATGAGGAGACGGTGGTGGAGTTCCATCTGATTGATCAGAATCTACAAATAATGGTATTTGATATTAATAATTTGATTATCTACATAAATAAAAAATTCGCATATACATATTTACACATACACACATATTCACATATACACATTTATACATACACACATATTCACATATACACAACACATATTATTGTGGGATAAATGCATGTATTTTGTATGAATGAGTGTATATGCATGCATGTGTGTGTACGTATATATGTGGATATGTATATGTGTGTTTATGTTATATGTATGTATATGTGTATATATATACATATATGCATGCGTATATGTTTGCATGTATATGTGTATGTGTATGTGTATGTGTATATGTGTGTATATATGTGTATGTATTCTGACTTTTTTTTCTGTTTGAGATTAAATTAACAGGAGATATTGTATGGTCGAAAAAAATAAGAGGCGAGCTAACATACCACCTGAGTCGTGGCAATTTTTTCGTAGACAGCTACGTCTTCAGGAGTCATTTCCTCAGCAGAAGGTACACAAATTAATAGTTTATATTTATAATTTTTAGATATTTTAGTAATTTTTTAATTTAATTTATGTATTTTTTTCCTTGAATAAACAGGCTGCTGCAAAGAAGAGAGTGGAGTCGGGCCACACATCGCACTTAAGCCAAATGGGCCATAATGGTTTTGTAGCTACGTTTGTAAGTATATGTGTTATTGTGAGTATATTTTTTATTTTAGTTGAAATGCTCGACGGTCCGCGCTCGACGGTAATTCCGACGCAAGTTGCAATTTTATAGCGATGAAATTCTGTCGCGTTAACCGTCGCTACACGCCCGTATTCCTTGTAGTGAATGATTCCTCATGATACTGATCTTCTACGTGCTTGGAAATGTAGAAATGCAGATGCACTCTGTGCTCTTGTTACAAGTACTTCTGATAGTGTTCTGACTCTCATTCAGCATACTACAAAGGAATGTGAAGCATGGAACATATTGAGAAATCAATATGAAACTCGTAATCAGACACGGATTCAGAACTTGGAGAATCAGCTTGCAGAAGAACGGTTTGATGATGGGGAGACTGCAGAGGTGTTTATCACTCGCATAAAGAATCTACGAGATCAAATGGCGGGAGCAGGTGTTCAAAAGTCAAGTGAAGAGCTAGCTCTACGTTGTCTTCGAATCTGTCCACCTAAGTTTGATGGCCTGGTAATTGCTCTTAACACTCAAATCAGACATCAACCACTAACTTTTGAAGAATTTAGTGCCTTACTCATGGAGGAGGAGCTGCGGCTCAAGGCAAGGAGTGGTGGTAGTAAAGGAGATGCTGCATTCACAACAAATGCCAAAGGAGGCAAAAGAGACTCTTCAAAAGATGGAGGCAAAAAGAAGAAGGACAAAAAGAAGTTCAAGGGAGAGTGTTTTCACTGCAAGAAGAAAGGAAACAGAATCCAAGACTATTGCATCAAGAAGGTAGAAGAGAAGAGTGGATATTCAAAAGGTGGCAAGGGCAAGGAGTCTGCCAACACAGTAGAAACAGAGCTTGAGTTATTTGTTACGATAGAGGAGGTGTGCTCCTCGGTAGAAGATTCAGGAACAAAAGACTCATGGGTGTTGGATAGTGGGGTGCATCTCGTCACATGACGAGTAGAAAAGACATTTATAGTTCCTTACAGCCTCTAAAGGAACCCATCATAGTAAAGGTAGGGAACAATGCAAGATGTCCTGCAGAGGGCGAAGGTACGGTTTCTTTCATTAACTAAAAGCTTTCAAATGTGCTGAATGTTCCACAAATAAAACAAAATCTACTTTCAGTAGCTTCTATAATTGATCAAGGTCATCAAGTATCTTTCAGTAAGACAGGAGCTAAGATTATGGATGGTAACAACAACATTGTTCGGGACTGGCATAAGGAGGAACAACCTGTATGAGTTGTGTGCTCTTACAACCACTACAAATGTGGGCACAAGTAAGCTATGGCATGAGAGATTCGGCCACATTGGATACCCTGTATTGAAGGAGATGCATCATAGAGGTATGGTTGCACGCCTACCATCGATTGCAAAAATGAAAGAACCATGTGAAGCTTGCATGATGGGCAAGCAACAAAGGAAGGCGTTTCCACAATAAAGCAAGAACAGGAAAGCTATCCTCTAGAGTTGGTGCATGTTGACTTGTGCGGAAAAATACCTACACAGGGCTTGGGCGGATCTTCCTACTTCATGTTACTTGTCGACGACTATAGCAGGAAAATGTGGGTGTACTTCCTTCGCGATAAGGCTCAAGCTTTTGGTAAGTTTAAAGAATGGCTTCAGCTTGTTGAAACTGAAACACGAAAGAAGATGAAGAAATTCAGGACAAACGGTGGTGGTGAGTTCACATCAACAAAGTTTGAAGATTTCTGCAAGAGTAAGGGAATCAAGCATCAACTCACAGTGGCACATAGTCCTCAACAGAACGGTGTTGCAGAAGGTCGGAATCGAACCATCATGGAGATGGCAAGGTGCATGTTGAAAGGAAAGGGTTTGCCTAATCAATTTTGGGCAGAGGCTGTCAACAGTGCTCTCTACATCTTGAATCAAAGCTACACCAAGGCACTTGATGGAAAGACTCCATAAGAAGCCTACACTAGTAAAAAGCCTTCTATTTCCCATTTCAAAGTATTTGGAAGTGAATGTTATGTACATGTTCCAGATAGGGAGAGAAACAAGCTTCAACCAAAAAGCATCAAATGTATCTTCCTAGGGTACAACGAAGATAAGAAGGCTTATAAGCTTTATGACCCCGAGGCTAAGAAGATCATGGAGAATCGTGATGTGGTGTTCAAGGAGGAGCAGCCACATGTAGTGGAGGAGGAAAAGAGAGCTTCCACTTTATCATCAGGCGAAGGGGCAATCCACTATGAACCTGGCCCAAGAGCTATCCCTTCTACACAAGAGAAGGAAGCATCATCTTCAGATGATGAGTTTGAAAGTCACCAACCTGCCAACACCCAAGTGGAAAAGCCATTGCCACGTTGGGTGAGGTAGCTCTATGATTCTACAAATCCCATCCCACAGTCACTAGAAGAGGTTGCAGATGGACCGAGGCGATCACAGAGAATAGAGGAACAGAGACGGGCAAACGCCCATATTGTAAACACAACCTTGATGGTCGATCTCATTCAAGAAGAAGCAAAGGAACAAACCAATGTCGAAGAGGCACTCCATGATCCAAATTGGAGGGATGCCATGCAAATAGAATACAACAATATCATGAAGAATGGAACTTGGGAGCTAGTGGATCGACCCCCTAAGCGTAAAGTCATTGGCACCAAGTGGGTCTGGAAGCTAAAGTACAAGGCTGATGGTACTCTACAAAAGTATAAAGCAAGACTTGTTGCACAGGGCTACTCACAAGTTGAAGGCATTTACTTTTGTGAATCATTTGCCCCGACTGCAAGAATGACTACTATCCAAGTAGTACTAGCTGTGGCTGCACATAAGCATTGGCCAGTCTATCACATGGATGGCAAGTCAGTGTTCCTGAATGGAGACCTCAAGGAGGAGGTATATGTGTCTCAGCCACCACGGTTTGAGGCTGCCGATTCGGAGAACAAGGTATGTAAGCTAAAGAAGGCATTATATGGGCTAAAACAAGCCCCTAGAGCATGGTACCAGTGGATAGATAAGTATCTCTTGGACCTAGGTTTCAAAATATGTGCTTCTGATGCTAGCTTCTATGTTCTAAAGAGAGAAGGGAAGACAATTGTGCTTGTACTCTATGTAGATGACCTTGTGATTACAGGAAATGATGATGCTCTTCTTCAACAAACAAAAGATGCCCCGAGTTCAGAATTTGAAATGACGGACTTTGGCTTAATGCATTATTGCTTAGGTCTTGAAGTTTGGCAAGAACCAGGGAAGATTTTCATCTCTCAACAAAAGTATGCAAGACAAATATTGAAGGCATTTGACATGGAGTATTGCAAGGAAAATTCTACACCTATGGAGGTCAACACAAAATTATCTATTGAAAATACTTCACCTCCTGTGGATATTGGAAAATATAGGAAATTAGTTGAAGTCTAATCTACTTGTGCAATAGCAGACCAGACATCTCTTATGTTGTTGGAGTAGTAAGTAGGTTCTCTAATAAGCCTTGCCAAACTCATTGAAAGGCAAGCATGCGGATACTCAGGTATGTGAAAGGAACCAACTATTATGGTATTCTTTATGAGGAAGGATCATCTCTAGTCGGATATTGTGACTTAGATTGGGGAGGAGATATTGATACCAAAAAATTAGTTTCTGGATATTGCTTTTCTTTAGGATCAGGGATTTTCTCTTGGATCAATAAGAAGCAACCGATTGTAGCATTATCTTCTACTGAAGTTGAGTACAAAGCTGCATTCATTGCAACATGTGAAGCAGTATGGTTGAGGAGGATCATATGGCACATAGGAATACAAGGACATGAGGCTACAGAGTTGAAGTGTGACAACCAAAGTTCCATGGCCATCACCAAAAATCCTGTTTTCCATGCACGTACCAAGCACATAGAAATTCAGTATCACTATGTGCATGAGTTGATTGAGGATTGGGTCGTGGAGATAACCTATTGCCCTACTAAAGAAAATGGAGTAGACATCTTCACCAAGGCTGTTGGGAGACAACAACTTCTTTGAAACTTTCCAAAGCTTGGGATTGGACCAAGGAGGTAGTTCACCATCGGGTGGACATTGAGGGGGGGTGTTAGATATGCTCAATACTCCACCCTCATGTGACCACAAATGATCCATGGTGCTCTAAGTTGTAAGGCCCCCATTATGAGGAGAAGCCATTATGAGAGCCCGGACATTTGTGGAACCCTAACTTCCAAGTTAGATGAGGTCTATGTGTGACCGTTGATGGTTATAAATGATCTTTGTGATCCTAGCTGTTAGGTTAGGTAGGGCATAAACTTCCAGGCCATTAGGTAGCCATTTAAGGTGAAAATAAAGGCCCTGTGGTGTCATGTGGTTTCCCCATAGAACCTTAATGGGGGGAGTGCAGAGGGGGGCTTGCCCCCTTCTGCAGGGTCCAGGGCGCCTATCCCCCTAGCCCGTAGGGCCAAGACGGTAGGACTTCTAGTCGTGGAGATATTGTCTGATCAGATATTTTACCGACTATTTTGTGTCTCCGACTACATTTATCTATACCGAACCGCCTTGTAAAAGCTATATAAGCACGACCCAGGTTGAGCTTTACATAGCATTGCGCACTAGTAAGCCCTTCATCTAGAGTCTATCTAGATCGCCATCTAAGCTCCACATTGGGAGCGCACGTGTGGACAACACCATCATTGTAACTGCATTATGCTTGGTAATCTGAGAATTTGAGTTCTCTATCTCTCACTCTGCCTCTATCTTTGTCTGCGTTTTTTCTCTCAACTCTGTCTACAGGTCTATTCCACTATGATGTTATTTTCTTATAGAAATACCATGCATGCAACTAGAAATAATGTTTACAACTTTTCTTTACATAAATGCTTCAAATTAAAAGGACCAAATTACAAGAATACAAAAGAGAGGCATAATCCTTTTGTATTGGTTCTTGAATGGAGGATGCTTTTTACAACTTTGAAGTCCTTGGCCTAGGCTATCTAAGGATTCATATACGGACCACTCCATCAAGGGTACACCAAAGTTGGCAGCACATCCTTCCTTCTATAATTTCTAGAACTTGGCCTCTTATGGTATTCGAGAATTTGTAGAGCAACAAACACCTTCATCGACGAGCACTTGCTTCAAATTGACCGGGGGATCTAGTAAGAGAGAGAAAAAAATTCTTGCATAATGACCTTGATTGCCTCCTCCTATCTCCCAACAATCTCTTGCATAATGGCTTAGCTAAACTTCCTTATGATCTTCCTCCTCTTCCTTTGCTCCTTCCTCTTGATCTTGATATATACCTAGTGCTTGTAATGGTATTCAATTATTTACATTGAATGTATGAATGTTATTATAATTTCATGGATCACCCTATTGAGGGGATGAAAAAACGTGTTGTCTTTGGATGATGAGTAGCCCCACAATTAAGAAAACATACAAAGCTTTGTGAGTAGAACAAAATTTCAAATAAATTAAATGTTGGGATCCAAAGATCTATGATCATTTCTCCTTCTGCAAAACATTTGCATCTTTTAGAATTTCATGTCTTAATTCATGACATTGCGTCATTAAACTAGAAAGTAAACTTGAATAGCTATCCACACTTAATTGTTTGTCTTAGGGTTATATGTACATGTGGAAATACAAGATTACGTCCTTTGTGTGTGAAGTATGTTTTTGAGAAATTGCGCGAATTCACATTAGCTATTGTACACTTTGTCTCTATGTCATTGCATTTTTTTTTCATTTTTGAAGTACTAACTAAGCCTCTTTATCATTGTGGATGATCTACCATCATCACATTTTAGTTCATATTATGGTAGTTTTATAGTAGGTTTTTCGAGCAACTATGCTAAGTCTCTATCTTCTTTAATACTCGTGAAGTAAGAAATCTGATCATATCATCGAGCCCTATTCAAACTACATTATAGCATTCCCCCTTTGCCCTTGAAGAATGCTTTCTTTCCTTAGAAATGTGCTTTAGGTTAGAACTATACAATACATTCTTCCCCAAGCCCATGGTCCGAATTTAAGAGCATGGTTTTCATATCTCTAATTCACCTCTTTATTTCACTATAACATATGAGGGGCATACCGACGCTCCCTATACCAACGATCACGCCCCACGTTAATATAAACTCTGGAAAAATGTAATTAAGCATATCGATGGTCACTTGACTGTCAGTATGACCATTTAAAACGGATCATTAGGATGTTTCGCAATTGTGGGTATGCACATCGGTATAGGCATCAGTATAAGCATCGGTAATTTCCAGTAAATTACAGACGCTCATACCGATGGCTATACCAATGCATATACTAAGGTCGTGTTTTAAACATACTAGGAACCCAAGAGCAGAAACCAACATTTTTTGCGTGTTTTACATTGAAACTGCTTGCTTCTATCGAACTTATGCACGTGAACCAAATTGTGACCTGCATTGTCTTATGTGCACACACACACATATCTCTCTCTCTCTACACACACACACTCTCTAGATCTTGCATCTTGGTAAATGGTGCATGTACTATTACCCTTTGTCTTTCTCTGAGCTTTATGTTTTATAATTTTCCTTCACTTTGATTTTGCAAAAGTGTTTTGGCGTCAATACTTTGGAATTTGACAATATACGACATACATTATGGTTTGATCACAATGATCTAGAAGAGGGACATACCTGTAAGTGATTGTTTATTCTCTATTGATAGAAAGAGAGAGATAGATAGATAGATAGATAGATAGATAGGGAGAGAGAGAGAGAGAGAGAGAGAGAGAGAGATAAAGAGATATAAAGAGAGATGAAAGAGAGGAAGATAGAGAAAGAAATAAAGAGAGATGAAAGAGAGAAAGGTAGAGAGAGAGAGAGATAAAGAGAGATTCAAAAGAGAAAGGTAGAGAGAGAGAGAGAGATTTTGGTGCAAGTGCCAAGCCTACACACTTGGCTAGGCATGAGAAGACTTTATGTGCAAATGATTGAAGAAACATGAGAACCATTGCTATGGATTTTTATCTTTAGCCAATTGTAAAAGTCAATTGACTTGGAAGATTCTTGTAAATCCACTAAAATTGTGGAGTTAAATAGAATGAAAAGCTATGACTTCATTTGGATAAAGTATCTCCTAGATTAGGGGATCATTTTTCTAGAGAGAACCAAATTTAAATTCAAATTCAAATTTGAAGAGAAGCATTATAAAAACACTTTGAAATCCCGCAGCCATTACAGTCCATTAGAGAGCCATTCATTAGATCATTACTAGAGGTTGAGTAGGACGCCTCATTGCTTACTCACCTTACAATCATTTGGCATTATTCCTTTGCCAATGGTGTTGTAAATTCATGTTTCATAGGACATATACATCATTAAGTAATCTATTGGTCTCTCTGTCATAGTCACTCAGAACAGTGTTCTTGTCTTGCTCATATCTCACTCATTACTCCAACATTTTCAAAGTTCTATGGCTCATTGGAATCAACACTAAGTCTACTACGTGCTGACAAATTTTTGAGACCTTCCATCTAGTGCCTTGGGAGAAAAGCGCCTCGAAGTGTTCATTGGTCATTCTGTGTAGAGGTCCTAAAAATCGGGGGTAATGCTACACTTGCTAAATTGGCTGCTCTGTGTATAGTCAATCATTGTAAGTGATTCTAGTTGGAAACATTTTCTCTTGAATCTTATTGATATATTTAGAAGGAAGTTTTCTAATTCCTATTGTGTTGGAAGCATTGAGCTTAACAAGCAACAGGTGTGTGTACCAAAATAGAAGGTCTTTGATTATTCGTGAATTGTGAAGTTATCTATTTTGGATCAATCATTACAAGGATCATCGCCAAAGTACATAGGCACTTATTTTACTATCATTGGAAAGCTAAAA
>CM035425.1:132410814-132448314 GCA_020310875.1 Ceratopteris richardii
CTTTAGGATTAGGGTTTTAGGGTTTTTACATACATATAATTCGATTAAATGTTTTAAGAGAAAAATAAAGGAAAAATTAAGAAAAAAGTAGGAAAAAATCATAATATATATATATATATATATATATATATATATATATATATATATAAGATAGGATAATTTTATAGATAAATAGATATGAAAAGAGCTAGTATTTTAATTAATTAAATTAAATATATATAATTAGATATATAAAAATAGAATTTTATGGGTTTTTATCAAATTAAATATATATAATGAAATATATAAAAATTGGATTTTTAGGTTTTTTATCAAATTAAATATATATAGAAATTAAGATATACATGCATACATATATATACACATATATAATACACACACATACACACATACATACATATATATACACATATATAATACACACACATACACACACACATACATACACACATACATATATATATATATATATATATGATTAGGGTTTTAAGGTTTTTAGGCTTCTTATGATATATAGAAAATAGGTCTTTAAGATTTTTAATATATATAAAAAATACAATCATAGGATTTGAACATATTACAAACACACACACTCACATATATACATAATTAAATATATAAAAGGATTAGTATTTTAGGTTTTTTTAGGTCTTAAGGTCTTAAGGTCTTTAGGTCTTTAGGTCTTTAGGTTTTAGTATGAATAAGAAAAAGATAATAAGAAAAATTAGAATATATAATTAAATCTATATATATTTCAGGTTTAAGTCTTTAGGATTATGGTTTCTAGGTTTAATAAGAAAATCAAGTGTTCTAAAATGTCCATATTGTATGAGATGTCTAGCTTGGATCTAGGGGAGAGAATGGCATGTCCATGCACTCAGTGCAAGTATCATATTTATCGGAAATGATGGATTTTTATTACACATGCTAGAGAGTATGGATCCTTTGATAAAAAATAACTAAAAAACCTATGCTACCATTCCCATGGTGCCCCTGGTGAGCAGGTGGACCCAAACAACATTGCATCGATAACCTCTCGTGGACAAAAGAGAACAAAAAAGGAGTTAGACATACAAGTGACTAATAGCATTACACAGAATGAACACATGGAAGAAATGCTCGAAGCATTTTATGATATGGACGAAGATCATGATGGTGGAGAAGATGTTGTGAGTTTCATGGAGTCACTACGTGCGTCACTCGGGATGCTCAATCTGCAATCCACTTATGGTTGCTCAAATAGTAGTGTTTCTGAATTGTTTAGGTAAGTGGATTTGAAACAATCTTTCATTGTTATACTACGTGGGTCACTCGAGATATTTATATTACGTGCGTCACTCGGGATGCTCAATCTACAATCCACTTATGGTTGCTCAATCCACTGTACAATGGAGCAAAGATATTTGTACTATGTGCGTCACTTGGGATGCTCAATCTGCAATCCACTTATGGTTGCTCAAATAGAAGTGTTTCTCAATTGTTTAGGTAAGTGGATTTGAAATAATCTTTCATTGTTGTATCAAAATAACTTTATTTACTAATATCGTTCTAATTGCTTATTGCAGGCTTCTTAAAGTTCAATTTTTGCGAGAGGGCAATGACATGCCTCCAACACATGGAGATGTAAAAAAACTTTTGCAATCTATTGGAATGGACTACATGAAGATTCATGTTTGTACAAATGATTGCATCCTCCTTCGAAACGAGTATGAGAATCTCAACATATGTCCAAAGTGTGGAGCAAATAGATTTAGAGAAGACGTGGGCGAAGCAATCCCCTCAAATGTTCTTGCCACTTTTCTATAATTCCATGAAATAAGAGCATGTTTAGATGCAAATCCATAGCTGAGTTAATGTCATGGCATGCAAAGAGCAGGTCTACAGATGGTGTAATGCGAGTGCCTGCTGACTCTGATGCTTCGAAACACATAGATAGTAAGTGGCCAGAGTTTGCTAATGAGCCTCGAAACATATGTCTAGGCCTAGCTATGGATGGAGTAAATCCATTTGGTTTACGCAGCTCTTCATGGAGCACATGGTCTGTATGGTTGGTCAATTATAACATCCCACCATGGTTGGCCATAACAAAGGGTCATTTATTATTAGCTCTTATTGTGCTAGGTAAGTATAAGGTAAAAAACATGGATATATGCATTGCACCATTTGTGGAAGAGTTGCACATTTTATGGGATGGGATTATTGTGCATGACATGTGTGAACCTATAAGAAGACGAGACATTTGAGTGCAAGACATACTTATGTGGAGGATGCATGATTTGCCTGGTTATGGTGAATTTTCAGGTTTGTCAATTTAGGCTTACCATGGTGGTCCCTTATGTGGACCATGACTCGAAGCAAGCTATTCCAAAGACCTCCATAAAACTGTCTATGAGGGACATCATAGATATTTTCCAGATGGACATGTTTTACATGATAGATAAATTTATCGACAAGTGCAACACCAAATGAAAGCTAGCGATTGGAAACAATTGTGGGATTCAAGAACACCAGTTGCTGCCATGAAATGGAAGTTGATCTTTCATGAAATCCCTTATTAGAGCTAGTTATTGATCAATCATTTGGTAGACCCACTACATAATTTTAAGAATGTGAGAGAGATTCTTTGAAAGACTTTGATCGGAAAGAAAGAAAGCAAAGCACAAAGGGAGGACTTAGAAGAGAGAGGTCATATGCAATAATTGTGGGTAATTACTAAGCCCCACGAAATAGTATCCTTACCAAGAGCTCCTTTGGTGCTTTGCAGGATGGAAGAGCAACAAGCGAAGAAAATAATTTCAGAGTTTCGGACACCTAGTGGATGCATGAGGTATCTAAAGACTGCTTTCACACAAAATGATGATCTTAGAGGGCTCAAGTCTCATGATTGGCACAAGTTTTTACAATTTGTGCTCCCTATAGCTTTAAAAGATTCTCCTTCAAAGGATATGCAAGCAACGATTTATAAAATTAGTTCCTTGGTACGATGGATCTCTTCATAGAGATACATAGAGATAGCATAGAGAGTGCAAAACGCAATGCTATCGAGGCTATTCGTATGCTAGAGAAATACTTTCCCACAAGTATTCTTACTATCCAACTTCATTTACTGGTTCATGTGGTAGATGAAGTTGCAAAAGCAAGAACTGTCCATAGTCGATGGATCTTCTTCTTAGAGTGCCTTATGAAGACATTAAAAGGATTTGTTCGACAAAGAACACACCAGAGGGTAGCATGGCAAAGGGATGGATCGTACAAGGTTCTCTTATATTCATAATTGAGTTATTATGTATGTCGGATCTAGAAAAACCTTGTTTATGGAGAGATGATGAAGATGTTCGTCTCGTAGGCGATGAGCTGCAAGGTAAAGGGATGCAAAGAAAAATGGATGCAGCTTTCAAAGAGAAGGCAAAGAATTTTTGCATCGTTAACTCTGAGCCTATGTAGAAGTGATTAGAAAAGTATGAGCTTGCCAAGGAGACAAACACAAAGGAAAGAGATGATTTTCAAAGGAAACGTTCCACTCGATTTTTGCCCCTTCCAGAAAGTCTTTGACCTCTTCAACCATTACCAACGAGCAGATGGCTAGATATAGCGGTTGCACAAGCAAAGGTAGGGGGTGAAGATATCTCTGAAGAAGAAGAAGAACTCGCAAAGGGATGTGATTAGGAGTATTCTAAATATGGTGCACTATGATCTTATGTACGACACTTTCAGATCACACGAATTGATAAAAATAGGTCTACTTTTGATAGTGGGGTGATGGTGAACATTTTGAAAGTAGAGAAAGTGCACCGAAAACCTATCGAGCTTAGCTTCGCCCCTGAGAACGCCAGCTAGAGTATTATGGAGTGATTCAAGATATCTTGTAGCTATCCTTTAGGAAGATTGATAACTTTGTTTTTTATGTGAAATGGTTCAAAGTAGTCACCTCTGGAAGAAACACAATAGTGGGGCGGGATAAAAGCAGTTTGATTCAAGTCGAACCCAAAAAATTATGTACAGATGAAAGAGATACATTTGTACTTCCCAAACACTCTGAGCAAGTAGTTTTTATACCAGATTCGAAAGAACTAGAGTGGATATTAATTTTACAAGTCTCCCCACATAGTAGATAAATTTGTGAGAACATACATGAATAACCAATTCCATCTGTAGTGGACTCTGAGATTCATTTGATAGTCGAGGAGAAAGAGATCATTGTCGAGAAGAAGAGGTCCTTGAAGAAGAGGAGATACATGATTAAGCAACAGATGATGATCAAGAAGAAGCTAGCATACCAAGAGATTTAGAAGTCGCCAATATAGAGATTGATATTCTTTGTGCATCGAATCTCCAAGACGATGCTAGAGTAGAGGAGTTTTGAATCAAACACTTGTACATACTAATTTTTATTTATTGTTTTTGCTATGTTCTTTTGTACACTACCATTTCTCTATATTACCTTTTATTATCATATGCTAATTCTTTAAGTTCTTTTGTTACAGAGCACGATCAAAGACAGTCCTCTAGTCACTCCACATTCCATAATAGAGGATCAATTCTTAGAGTTTATATCGCAGGTACCTCCCGCATATATGGCTGCTCTGTCAGAGTACTGGATCGTTCGCGGTAGCACTCCCCCCCGCCTCACTCCTACTGCCCTCACTCCTGCTGGCCTCACTCCTGCTGGCCTCACTGCTATCAGCTTCACTCTTGTCAGCCTCACTTCCACCGGTGTCACTCCTTCTGGCGTCACTCAAGCAGGCGGTGCTACTCCCCCTGGAGGTATGTCTCCTAGCTTTATGACTCCACGACGACCATCTTTTCAGAATATCCCTTAGTGGCTCTAGTAGTAGACGTGTGCATTTGGCACCTCAGCGCGATATAGGTGTTGATCTGTCTCATAGGTCCAAATCATGCTCTAGAGCAGGAGGTTGTAGGAGTGGATCTTGAGGTAGCTCTCGAGGAAGTGGCTGTTGTGGACACTACAAGGAATACAGGCACATAGCGACTATTAAGGTGACATAATTTCATCACCATAAAATTGTAAAAAGCATTGCAACAAGCATCGAGTGTGGACCATCAGTTAAATGACAAGCGAAACAATATTTTTTATTGACGTGTGGCACGATGGGATGTGCAACGTTCGTAGTGAGCGTCGCTAAAGCGACGATTTAAGAAAGCATCACATAAGTGATACTTTTTTGCATCACATAACCGATGGTAAATAACGTTGATTATGCAACATCAATTGCAGTGCTTTTTACGAAACCTTACCATTGCTTACACAATGGTTTTTTGAGGAAAAAAATGAAAATGTTGGAGGCTCTTTGATCGCATCTTCATGCATCCTAATCTCTATCTTATTGTCTCTCACTATCTCTGTTTTTCTCTTTCTACCTCTTTCTCTCTTTGAATTCTCTCTCTCTCTCTCTCTCTCTTTATTGTAGGTTATTCAAGAAGCTAACCAAGCGAAAAATATGGCTAACTATTATAAGTACAATTTCCATTCTTTGTATATTATTTGAATTGTGTTATTCACATTAGTTAGCATACTCACACTTATTGATATGCACATATACACTTATACATGATGAAGATGCACGTTCACACATATACACAGATACACATGCACATACACACACATATATACACACACATACATGTGCACATACACTTACACATACACATGCATATGCACAAACATTTCTACAACCACATAAAAAGACTTGCATGCATGCATTATTGCATATATATATATATATATATATATATATATATATATATATATATATATATATATATATATATATATATATATATATATATATATATATATATATACACACACACACACACACATACACACATTAACATATACTTAAATACATGTATATGCACATCCACATGCATGCATATGTATGCAAATGGAAATGCATCCACATGCACAAGCATGTTTCATACATATACACATGCATATACATATACTTTTATATGTTTATACACATACACATACATATGCACATATGTATATATACACACACATACACATATACACACACATATATATGCACATATGTACACACACATATACACATACACACACATGCACATGCATGCATATACACTCATTCATACAAAATACATGCATTTATCCCACAATAATGTGTATTTGTGTACATGTGAATATGTGTGTATATGTAAATGTGTATATGTGAATATTTGTGTATGTGTAAATATGTATATATGAATGTTTGTATGTAAATAATTAGATTATTAATATCAAATACCATTATTTGTAGATTCTGATCAATCTGATGGAACTCCACCACCATCTCCTAATCGTGCAACGACTATATACTGTAAGTATATCAAACTTTTAATTTTAAATATATTTGAGATACATAACTGATATAATTTTTTGTTTCTTGGTATAATCAGATTCTGATCATCAGAGGGCACTCCACCACCTCCTACCCATGAAACAATTTCACATGTGTCCCCCTATAGGAATTATGATGAATTTTACTATCAAGAGCATATTATATGTTGGTGTAACTCTTGCTATGGCACGTATCGAAGACCACGATTGAAATGTAGTGAACATGAGGCAGAGTATGGTACTTTTGAGCGTGCACCATCACCTCGTCAACATGATAATACTTGGGTATGTATTTTTTCTATAGATTAATGTCATTATTTTATTTAACTACCATATACAAAATCATATTACTGTTGATATACATGAATACTTGCTCAATGATGATGATGATAATTTTTCTCATAATGTTAATATACCTCGTACATGTCATAGACTTGTTGTTCATCAATTACAAGCAGAGGTTTTTATAAATCCTCTACCTCTTGGTTTAGAGACTGAAACGGTTGGAGATTATCCATTCCCAGCTCGTGATCGTTCTCTAGTACAAGCATATGATAGAAGAAGATATGGAGGATGGAATAGAGGACCACTTCCTTTAGATGGAGAGGTTTTCAACTTTTGTGGTAATTGCTATATGATTGCTTCATCCACTATTACTAATGCTGATCGTGGTCTCTTTATTGTAGAGGATTTGTATGTGCCTCCAAACTCGGAAGTCACTCTTATATCATTTTGTGGTCCTATATATGGATGGGGAGATTGGCATCGACTTGCATGTTATGTTCAAAACGCATGGAAATATAGCAGGTTTAATAAATAGTAGTCCAGGGTTACATAATAGTTCATGGACTAATTGCACATTTGAGGAGCGTGAAAATAGTCATGAATCACCATACATGAGTAGAGATGTATCAAGATACATAGTTGTCAATGCTATTACTACATTACATGCTGATGATGAATTATTAGTGAATTATGGATGGTGTAGACCTCCAAGAGCACCTTTTAGCTAGAGAGAGAATGAGAAATTTTTATCCATATTTAATAACTTATATATTTAATTTTATGTTTAAAGTTTACTTTTTATTCATTTATGGAATAGTAATGATTTTTATTCATGTGTGTAGATTCCAACGTATGATGTTGAGGATATTCCTCCACACCATTCACAATTTCCAGTAAGACCTCATTTATCAGAAGGTTTTATGAGGAGGCTACACAAAAGTGATCCTGTGAAATATGCAAGGTTGAAAGATCTATTCGAAAGAAGATAAAGTACAAGATTTGTGCGACAATGATGAAGATGATGGCATGGGAGATTTTATTGATAATTGGTGTCAAAATGACAATGAGAGCATTGGTATTTTGAAAAATGAGAAACATCTTCCAAAGGAATGTCCAAAGCATGTATATGAAGGATGTCGTTTGACACGACTAAGTGCGTTACTCATTCTCAATCTTCAAAATAGTTTTGAATGGAGTATTGTATCTCGTTTGGCACTATTAAGGTACAATTTTCAATTTTCTATCTATTTTTTATATATACATGCATAAATATATACATATAAATACATGCATATATAGACATACACATAATTATGCATGAATGCATACACACATATAAACATACACACACATATACACACATACACACATACACATGTTATGAGAGTCAGATCAAATTATACATACCTATATGGAATGAAGATGTTTTGTCCATCTACCTTTTAGAATTGTCCACCCAACCTTTAGAATCTTCCTCTCACATATGTTTCTCCTATTCGAAAAGTCCCTCAATGCTATGTCTATCTGATAGTCATATGCCTCCATACTAATTTGGCTTATGGGCATGCATATATTCTTGTGTGGTTGCTATGGCCCTTTGTAAAACTGTTCCAATCACACATAGGAATGAATTTGAGGAGTCCATCTATTGTAGCAACATGTATTTGTCTCAACATGAAATGCATTAGTGTTCAATCTCAGAAGAGGAGACAAGAAGTGAACCAAAAAAAATTAGAGCTGCACTGTGTACGGACTCCAAGGGCTCTATCTACAGCATAGCGAAGGGCACGTGGCAGCAGCCAATGTTATTTTACCGTGAGAAAACTTATTAGCCTCTGAAAATCAACAAGGCTATTTCAGCGAAAGCAATTTTTCTTTGTAGTTTTAATATCAAAAGCGTTCAAGGAACGCCGTGATTTGAGTTACACCAGCGATCGTTTCCCGAAAAGCATCAGCCCTATCCCACATGCTTTTCATCAAAGCTGCTTTTCGGGCGATGCTATATAATAGGACACAGGCGAAGTTCCATTGGAGTCCGTCGACAGCAGCAAGCTTCGACTTCTAGTCATCAGTCTGGTGCAAGCTCGCACCTGATCGCTATCTCCGGGTACAAAAATCAGGCTTCCTTCGTCTTCGTCTGTTGCACCTCGTCGTTCGCAGCACCCAGCAGAGAACATGAACACGTCAGAGGAGTTGAAGGTAAAGCTCATATAAGATTGTCTTAACTATCGAAAGCTTGCTATACCACGACTTCTTGGGTGATGAGCAACACGTATATGTTTCTTAAGCACAACGACATAAGTCTTTGTGAAGAAATTCATAGGACTAGAGGCATCATAGATATGCATATGTGGGACCAGGGCAAGATGCCAAAGCTTAGGCCTTAATAATCCTACCTCTAGAGTTAATTGGAGTCCACATATGTATGTCAAACCTCCACTACTCCTTTAGCACCTTCCAATAGAGTCTATTGGTGGAGTCTACTAGTGTTAGTGGTGCTCATGGCTATACAATACATTCTTCCCCAAGCCCATGGTCCAAATTAAAGAGCATGATTGTCATATCTCTCATTCGCCTGTTTATTTGAAAGGGAACCGTATCCTGAGCTAGATCCCTACCCAAATCATTCTAAGTACCATCTATCTTGCACTTGAGAGGCTAAATTTAGTGCAAAGTATGGAAAGAATGATAAGGCCCGTTAAAACATGTAAAATAGGTGGACTCTAAGTATAGCTACCCAAATTGATAACTTTGCTCTTGAACAACCATATTTTGGAAACGGAAATCTACAACCATCAGCACATCTTATATGGTTCTCTCACAAAGTGTCTCGCATACTTTGAAGAACTCTGGACAATTTCTCTATGTGCTTTGCAAATTGAAACCTTCTCAATGTAATAGATTAATTCCCTTGCATTTAAAGTGTGCTTGGCTGGCTAGGTAATGATTTTCCATGTTGTGCCACTATAATAAACTAGGGACTATGTAGGCAAGAGATTGACCCATAAGTGTCTACGCCTTTGGGACTAGCCATGATCTCTCGAGTTAATTGGACTCCGCATATCTATGGCGAACCTTTAGTTTTCCTTAAGAACCTTCCACTAGAGTCTATTCGTGAATTCTACTAGTGTTACTAGTGATCATGGCTTATGTTCAGGCCCTCTAGGTGTAACTTAATTCTTGAACCCAAGACCTCCTCGTTCCTATCCTTGAGAAGTGAATAATCTTATCATAACTCCTAGCCTTGTCTAGACTAATTGATAGCATCACCCTCCCCCTTGAAAATCGTTATTTCCTTAGAAATATGCTTCAAGTTGCAACTGTACAATACATTCTTTCCCAAGCCCATGGTCCGAGTTCAAGATCATGATTTTCATATTTCTGATTTGCCTCCTTATTTAAAAGGGAACCCTATCTTGTGCTAGGCAAAATCCTCCCAACAACAACATTGAAATACCATGCATGCAACTAGAAATAATGTTTACAACTTTTCTTTACATAAATGCTTCAAATTAAAAGGACCAAATTACAAGAATACAAAAGAGAGGCATAATCCTTTTGTATTGGTTCTTGAATGGAGGATGCTTTTTACAACTTTGAAGTCCTTGGCCTAGGCTATCTAAGGATTCATATAGGGACCACTCCATCAAGGGTACACCAAAGTTGACAGCACATCCTTCCTTCTATAATTTCTAGAACTTGGCCTCTTATGGTATTTGAGAAATTGTAGAGCAACAAAAACCTTCATCAAGGAGCACTTGGTTCAAATTGAAAGGGGGATCTAGTAAGAGAGAGAAACAAATTCTTGCATAATGACCTTGATTACCTCCTCCTGTCTCCCAACAATCTCTTGCATAATGGCTTAGCTTCTCTTCCTTATGATCTTCCTCCTCTCCCTTTGCTCCTTCCATACCTAATGGTTCTAATGGTATTCAATTATTTATATTGAATGTATGAATGTTATTATAATTTCATGGATCACCCTATTGAGCGGATGGAAAAATGTGTTGTCTTTGGATGATGAGTAGCCCCACAATCAAGTAAACATACAAAGCTTTGTGAGTAGAACAAAATTTCAAATACATTAAATGTTGGGATCCAAAGATCTATATGATCATCTCTCCTTCTGCAAAACATTTGCATCTTTTAGAATTTCATGTCTTAATTCATGACATTGTGTGCATTAAACTGGAAAGTCAACTTGAATAGCTATCCACACTGAATCGTTTGTCTTAGGGTTATATGTACATGTGGAAATACAAGATTACATCCTACGTGTGTGAAGTATGTTTTTAGAAATAGCACGAATTCACATTAGTTATTGTACACTTTATCTCTATGTCATTGCATTTTTTTTTCATTTTTGAAGTACTAAGTAAGCCTCTTTAGCATTTTGGATGATCCACCATCATTACATTTTAGTTCATATTATGGTAGTTTTATAGTAGGTTTTTCCAGCAACTATGCTAATCTCTATCTTTGTTAATACTCGAGAATTAAGAAATCTTATCATATCATCGAGCCCTATTCAAACTACATTATAGCATTCCCCCTTTGCCCTTGAAGAATGCTTTCTTTCCTTAGAAATGTGCTTTAGGTTACAACTATACAATACATTCTTCCCCAAGCTCATGGTCCCAATTCAAGAGCATGGTTTTCATATCTCTAATTCACCTCTTTATTTCACTACAACATATGAGGGGCATAGCAACATTGCCTATACCAAGGATCACGCCAAGCATCATTACAAACGTTGGCAAAATATAATTAAGCATATTGACTATCACTTGACCGTTAGTGTGACCATTTAAAATGGATCATCGGGATGTTTCGTGACCTTCGATATGCGTGTCGATATAAGCATCGGTAATTTCTAGTAAATTATAGATGCTCATATCGATGGCCATATCGATGTACTAAGGCTGTGTTTTAAACATATTGGGAAACCAAGAGCAAAAATAAACATTTTGTGCGTGTTTTACACTGAGTACTCCTTGCTTCTATCGAACTTGCACGTGCGAAACAAATCCTGACCTACATTGTGTTATGTGCACACACACACAAATCTCTCTCTCTACACACACGCTCTCTCTCTAGATCTCACATCTTGGTAAATGGTGCATGTACTCTTACCCTTTGTCTTTCTCTAAGCTTTATGTTCTATAATTTTTCTTCACTTTGATTTTGCAAAAGTGTTTTGACATTAATTCTTTGAATTTGACAATAGATACCATACATTATGGTTTGACGACAACGATCCAGAAGAGGGGCATACCTGTAAGTGATTGTTTTATTCTCTATTGATAGAAAGAGAGAGATAGAGAGAGAAAGAGAGAGAGAAAGATAGAGAGAGATCAAGAGAGATGAAAGAGAGGAAGATAGAGAAAGAAATAAAGAGAGATGAAAGAGAGAAAGACAGAGAGAGAGATTAAGAGAGATAAAAGAGAGAAAGATAGAGAGAGAGATGTTGGTGCAAGTGCCAAGCCTACACACTTGGCTAGGCATGAGAAGACTTTATTTGCAAATGATTGAAGGCACTTGAGAACCATTGTTATGCATTTTTATCTTTAACCAATTGTAAAATTCAATTGACTCTGAAGAGTCTTGTAAATCCACTAAAATCGTGGATTTAAATAGAATGAAAAGCTATGACTTCATTTGGAGAAAGTATCTCCTAGATTAGGTGATCACCTTTCTAGAGAGAGCCAAATTTGAAGAAAAGCTTTATAAAGACACTTTGAAATCTCGAGGCCATTACAGTCCATTAGAGCACCATTCATTTGATCATTAGTAGAGGTTGAGTAGCACACCTCATTGGTCACACACCTCACAATCATTTGGCATTATTCCTTTGCCAATTGTGTTGTAAATTCATGTTTCATAATACAAATACATCATTAAGTAATCTGTTGGTCTCTCTCTCATAGTCACTCAGAATAGTGTTCTTGACTTGCTCATATCTCAATCATTACTCCACCATTTTCAATGTTTTATGGCTCATTGGAATCAGCTCTAAGTCTACTACATAATGAAAAATTTTTAAGACCTCCCATTTAGTGGGTTGTGAGAAAAGCGCCTCAAAGTGGTCATTGGTCTTTCTCTGTAGAGGTCCTAAAAAATCCGGGGTAATGCTACACTTGCTAAATTCACTGCTCTATGTATAGTCAATCATTGTAAGTGATTCTAGTTGGAAACATTACAAGGATCGTCTCCAAAGTACATAGGCACTTATTTAGTGTCATTGGAAAGCTAAAAGGGCCTACAACTCAAGGAGGGCTGGTACAAAGCAGGGATTAGTAGTACCAACTCATTTCTTGGAGTGTCCATCCATCTTTCCCAACAAGAGAAAAAGAGAGAGAGATATAGAAATACATACACACACACACATACACACACATATACACACACACACATTTACACATGCATAAACATACATATGCACACATACATACACACATATACACACATGCATGCATACATACACACACATGCACACATGCATAGATACACACTCACATGCATACATACACACACATGTAGACACCTGCATACATACACACATGTATACATACAGACATATCTACGCACACACATATACACAAACATACATACACACAAATATACGCACATGCATACATACATAAATATATAGACACATGAATACATACACACACACACATGTACACACATGTACACACATGCATACATACACACGCACATGTATGCACATGCATACATACACAGACATGTACACACATGTACACATACACACATATACACACATGCATGCATAAATACACACACATGTACACACATGCATACATACACACATGTATACATAAACACACATACATACATACACACACATGCATACATACACACACACACATGTACACACATGCATGCATACACACACACATATACACACATGCATACATACACACACATATAAATACACACATACATACACAGACATAACCACACATGCATACATACACACACATACAAATATACAGACATGCATACATAAACACACATACATACACACACTCGTACACACATGCATACATACACACACACACACACTTGTACACACATGCATACATACACACACACATATATACACACATGCATACATATACATATGCATACATATACATATGCATACATATACATATGCATACATACATACACACATATACACGCATGCAAATTAAATATATAAAACTAGGATTCGGGTTTCTAGGCTCCTTACACATCCATACACTTGCATACATACACACACACATATATACACACATGCATATAAACACGCATGCATATATATATATACACACACACATATACACATTGCATACATACACACACACATCACACACATATACGATTTCAGTATAGAAAAATATAGATGAAAATAGCTAGTATTTTACTTAAATATATATAATTAAATATATAAAATTAGGATTTAAGGTTTTTTTAACATCAAATATATAAAAAACAGATTAGGGTTTTTGGGCTATTTACACATGCATACACATATACTTATACACATATATATAGACACATATACATATATATATATATATATATATATATATATATATATATATATATATATATATATATATACATATATATATATATATATATATAAATATATATATATATATATATATATATATATATATATATATATATATATATATATATATATATATATATATATATCCATACATATATATATACACATGCATACACACATATAAATGTTTTAGGTCTAGGTCTTCAGAATTAGAATTTTAGGGTTCTTACACATGCATAACATATATAAACACATACACATATAATACACACACACACACATACACACACACACACACACAGACACACACACACACACACATATATATATATATATATATATATATATATATATATATATATATATATATATATATATATATATATATATATATATATATATATATATATATATATATATATATATATATATATACACACATGCATATAGACATATACATATTTTAGGTCTAGCTCTTTAGGATTAGGATTTTAAGGTTTTTTTATCAAATTAAATATTTATACACATACACATACACATATAAATATATACATATATATAGATATATACACATAAACGTATACATACACATGCATACACACATATACATGTTTTAGGTCTAGGTCTTTACAATTAAGGTTTTAGGGTTTTTACACATGGATAACATATATACACACATAGACATATAGTACATATACATATATACATGTATATACACATCCATACAGAGATATACATAGTTTAGGTCTAGGTCTTTAAGATAAGGGTTTTTGGGTTTTTACATACATATAATTCAATTAAATTTATATGAAGGAAAAAATAAAGAAAAAATGAAGAAAAAAACCAGAATATTTAAATAAATAAATATATATATATATAAAATAGGATAATTCTATAGATAAATAAATATGAAAAGAGATATTGTTTTAAATAAATTGATTAAATATATAAAAATAGGATTTTAAGGTTTTTATCAAATTAAATATATATACACATAAACATACACATACACACACACACACACACACACACACACACATATATATATATATATATATATATATATATATATATATACATATATATAGATATATATATATATATATATATATATATATATATATATATATATATATATATATATATATATATATATATATATATATATATATATATATATATATATAGATATATATATATATATATATATATATATATATATATATATATATATATATATATATATATATATAGATATATATATATATATACATATATATAGATATATATATATATATATATATATATATGTTTTAGGTCTAGGTCTTTAGTATTAGAGTTTTGGGTTTTACACATGCATACCATATATACACACATACACATATAATACATATACATATATACATGTATATACATGTGCATACACAATAGGTCTAGGTCTTTAGGATTAGGGTTTTAGGGTTTTTACATACATATAATTCAATTAAGTTTATATAAGGAAAAAATAAAGAAAAAAACTCTCTCTCTCTCTCTCTCTCTCTCTCTCTCTCTCTATATATATATATATATATATATATATATATATATATATATATATATATATATATATATATATATATATATATATATATATATATATATATATATATATATATATATATAGGATAATTTTATAGATAAAGAAATATAAAAAGAGCTAGTGTTTTAAATAAATAAATAAAATATATATAATTAAATACATAGGATTAGGGTTTTAGGATTTTTACGTACATATAATTCAAATAAATTTATATAGGAAAAAAAGTAAGAAAAAATATCAAAATATATAATAAATATGTGTAAAAAATAGGATAATTGTATAGATAAATAAATATAAAAAGCATTAGTATTTTAATTAAATAAATTAAATATATATAATTAAATATATAGAAATAGGATTTTAAGGTTTTTTATCAAATTAAATATATATAATTAATGTATAACAATAGGATTTTGAGGTTTTGTATCAAATTAAGTATATCTAATTAATTATATATAATTAATTATATAAGAAATAGAGTTTAAGATTAATATTAACATACATAAACATATATTTATAAAAATAAAAAATATAATATATATTTAAATATATATATAAAATAGGATTAGGGTTTTTAAGTTGTTTATACATGCATACACACATATACACATAATATATATATATATATATATATATATATATATATATATATATATATATATATATATATATATATATATATATATATATATATATATATATATATATATATATATATATATATATATATATATATATATATATATATATATATATATATTTATTTATTTATTTATTTATTTATATCTGTGTGTATGTGGGTGTGTGTGTGTGTAATATCATTACGGTTTTAGGATTTTTAGGATTTTATGATATATAGAAAATAGGTCTTTTGGATTTTTAATATATATAAAAAATACGAATTTAGGATTTTAATATATTACAAACACACACACTCATATATATACATAATTATATATATGAAAAATAGGTCTAGGTCTTTAGCAGTAGGATTTTAGGTTTGTGTTAGTCTTTAGGTCTTTAAAGTTTAGTATGAATAAGAAAAAGAAAATAAAAAAATTAGAATATATAATTAAATCTATATATATTTCAGGGTTAAGTCTATAGGATTATGGTTTTTAGGTTGAATAAAAAAATCAAATCTTCTAAAATGTCCATATATCAAATGACTAGTTTCGATCTGGAGGAGAGAATGACATGTCCTTGCACTCACTGCAAGTATCAAATTTATCGAAAACGATGGATTTGTACTGCACATGTTAGAGAGTACTTTGATAAAATTCGACTACAAAACCTATACTACCATTCATAGGGTCCCCGTGGTGAGTAGGTGGAGCCAAACGACATTGCACCGATAACCTATTGTGGACAAAAGAGAACAAAAAAGGAGTTAGAAGTACAAGTAACTAATAGCCATACACAAATAATATCATTCTAATTGCTTATTGCATGCTTCTTAAAGATCAATTTTTTCCAGAGGGCAATGACATGCCTCCAACATGTGGAGATGCAAAAAAAAAGTTACATTCCATTGAAATTTACTACATTAAGATTCATGCTTATCTGTATGATTGCATCTTCTTTTGGAATGAGTATGAGCATCTTCACATATGTCCAAAGTGTGGAGCAAATAGATCTAGAGAAGACCTTGTGGGCAAAGCAATCCTTGCAAAGGTTCTTGCCACTTTCATATCATTGGATGAATTAAGAGCATGTTTAGATGCAAATGCATAGTTGAGTTGATGTCATAGCATGCAAAGAGCATGTCTATAGATGGTGTAATGTGAGTGCCTACTGACTCTGATGCTTAGAAACACATAGATATTAAGTGGCCAGAGTTTGCTAATAAGCCTCACAACGTATGCCTAGGCCTAGCGATGGATGGAGTAAATCCATTTGGTTTATGCAGCTCTTCATGGAGCACATGGCCTCTATGTTTGGTCAATTATAACATCCCACCATGGCTAGCCACAAAGAAGGGGCATTTATTATTAGCTCTTATATTGTCAGGTAAGTATAAGGTAAAAAATATTGATGTATACCTTGCACCATTGTGGAAGAGCTACATATTTTATGGGATGGGATTACTATGCATGACATGTCTCAACCTATAAGAAGACGAGACATGCAAGTGCAATTCATACTTATGTCGACAATGCATGATTGGCTTGGTTATGATGAATGTTCATGTTTGTCGATTTTGGGGTACCATTATTGTTCCTTATGCGGACCACAACTCGAAGCACGCTATTCCAAAGCACTGCTTAAAACTGTCTATGAAGGACATCATAGATACTTTGGTGATGGACATGTTTTATGTGAAGGACAAATTGGTTGACAAGCACAACACCAAGTGAAAGTTAGTGATTGGAAACAACTGAGAGATTTAGAAACACTAGTTGTTGGCATGAAACAATTATCGATCTTTCATGAACTCCCTTATTGGAGCGAATTATTGATCAATCAATTGGTAGACCTGATGCATATTTTTAAGATTGTGGGAGAGATTCTCCATAAGACTTTGATCGGAAAGAAAGAAAGAAAAGCACAAAGGAGGGTCACCAAGGTCCTATGCAAGAGTTGTGGGGAATTACTAAGCCCAACGGAACAGTATCGTTACCAAGAGCTTCTTGGTTGCTTCGCAGGATGGAAAAGCAATAAGTGAAGAACATAATTTCAGAGTTTCGGACACCTATTGGATGCACGAGGTATCTAAAGGTTGATTTCACACGAAAGGATGACCTTGGAGGGCTCAAATCTTATGATTGACACAAGTTTTTATAGTTTGTGCTCCCTATAGCTTTAAAAGATTTTTTTTCGGAGGATGTGTAAACAACCATTTATAAAATTAGTTCCTGGGTACTGTGGATTTCTTCTAAAGAGATAAATAGAGATACATTAGAGAGTGTGAAACTCAATGCTACCGAGGATATTTGTATGGTAGAGAAATACTTTCCCACAAGTATTCTTACTATTCAGCTTCATTTATATATGGCGAACCTTTAGTACACCTTAATCACCTTCCACTAGAGTCTATTAGTGAATTTTACTAGTGTTACTAGTGATCATGGCTTATGTTAAGGCCCTCTAGGTATAACTTAACTCTTGAACCCAAGATCTCCTCGTTCCTATCCTTGAGAATTGAAAACTAGGCTAAGTCTCTTTCTTTTTTAGTAGTCCAGAAGTGAATAATCTTATCATAACTCCTAGCCTTGTCTAGACTAATTTATAGCATCACCCTCCCCCTTGAAAAATGTTATTTCCTTAGAAATATGCTTCAAGTTGCAATTGTACAATACATTCTTTCCCAAGCCCATGGTCTGAACTCAAGATAATGATTTCATATTTCTGATTTGCCTCCTTATTTAAAAGGGAACCCTATCTTGAACTGGACAAAATCCTTCGAATAACAGTATTGAAATTGTTAGATATGATCAATACCCCACCCTCATGTGACCACAAATGATCCATGGTGCTCTAAGTTGTAAGGCCCCCATTATGAGGAGAAGCCATTATGAGAGCCCGGACATTTGTGGAACCCTAACTTCCAAGTTAGATGAGGTCTATGTGTGACCGTTGATGGTTGTAGATGATCTTTGTGAGCCTAGCCGTTAGGTTAGGTAGGGTATAAACTTCCAGGCCATTAGGTTGCCATTTAAGGTGAAAATAAAGGCCTTGTGGCGTCGTACGGTTTCCCCATAGAACCTTAATGGTGGGAGTGCAGAGGGGGGCTTGCCCCCTTCTGCGGGGTCCGGGGGGCCCATCACCCCGACCCGTAGGGCCGAGATAGTAGGACTTCTGGTCGTGGAGATATTATCAGATCAGATATTTTACCGACTATTTTGTATCTCCCAACTATGTTTATCTATACCGAACTGCCTTGTAAAAGCTATATAAGCACCGTCCAGGTTGAGCTTTACATAGCATTGCGCACTAGTAAGCCCTTCATCTAGAGTCTGTCTAGATCCCCATCTAAGCTCCACATTGGGAGCGCACGGGTGGAAAGCACCATCATTGTAACTGCATTACGCTCGGCAATCTAAGAATTTGAGTTCTCTATCTCTCAGTCTGCATCTATCTTTGTCTGCGTTTTTTCTCTGAACTCTGTCTACAGGTCTATTCCGCTGTGTTGTTATTTTCTTACATGGTATCAGAGCTCAGGAGGCTCTGAGTGGTGCAGAAGTAGAAACACAAAGGTTGCAGAGGTCTAAACGAGAAAATAGAGAAAATGTCAAGTGGTGCCTCATCATCTAGGACTGGAGGTCAAAGAGGTTCATCAACTAGAGTAGGTGGCGCACAAGCAGGAGCAGCAATTATAGCAGTCATCTCAGCGTTGTGGATACCCCCATCAACCTTCACAGAAGGTAAACTTGATGGTACGAACTACACCCTGTGGAAGTTCAAAATCACTTCTATTCTTGATTCGTATGAGCTTTTGGAGACTGTTTTTGGGACTGATCATGAGCCCCAAGAAAGACCTGATCCAAATAATCCTGGTCAAATGATTCCTCCTAATACTGAGCTTCTATGTGCTTGGAAATGTATAAATGCAGATGCACTCTGTGCTATTGTTACAAGTACTTCTGATAGTGTTCTCACTCTCATTCAGCATACTACAAAGGAATATGAAGCATGGAACATATTGAGAAATCAATATGAAAGTCGTAATCAGACACGGAAATCAGAACTTGGAGAATCAGCTTGCAGCAGAACGGTTTGCTGATGGGGAGATTATAGAGGTGTTTATCACTCGCATAAAGAATCTACGAGATCAAATGGCGGGAGTAGGTGTTCAAAAGTCAAGTGAAGAGCTAGCTCGACATTGTCTTTGAATCTGTCCACCTAAAATTGATGGCCTGGTAATTGCTCTTAACACTCAAATCATACCTCAACCACTATCAATGAAGAATTTAGTGCCTTACTCATGGAGGAGGAGCTGCGGCTCAAGGCAAGGAGTGGTGGTAGCAAAGAAGATGCTGCATTCACAGCAAATGCCAAAGGAGGCAAAAAAGACTCTTCAAAAGTTGAAGACAAAAAGAAGAACGACAAAAAGAAGTTCAAGGGAGAGTGTTTTCACAACAAGAAGAAAGGACACTAAATCCAGGACTGTTGCATCAAGAAGGCAGAAGAGAAGAGTGGCTCTTCAAAAGGTGGCAAGGGCAAGGAGTCTGCCAACACAGTAGAAACAGAGCTTGAGTTATTTGTTACGATAGAGGAGGTGTGCTCCTCGGTTGAAGATTCAGGAACACATGACTCATGGGTGTTGGATAGTGGGGTGCATCTCGTCACATGACGAGTAGAAAAGACCTTTACAGTTCCTTACAGCCTCTAAAGGAACCCATCACAGTAAAGGTAGGGAACAATGCAAGATGTCCTGCAGAGGGTGAAGGTAGGGTTTCTTTCATTAACTCTAATGATGATATCAGAAAGCTTTCAAATGTGCTAAATGTTCCACAAATAAAACAAAATCTACTTTCAGTAGCTTCTATAATTGATCAAGGTCATCAAGTATCTTTCAATAAGACAGGAGCTAAGATTATGGATGGTAACAACAACATTGTTGGGGATTGGCATAAGGAGGAACAACCTGTATGAGTTGTGTGCTCTTACAACCAATACAAATGTGGGCACAAGTAAGCTATGGCATGAGAGATTCAGCCACATTGGATACCCTGTATTGAAGGAGATGCATCATAGAGGTATGGTTGCACGCCTACCATCGATTGCAGAACTGAAGGAACCATGTGAAGCTTGCATGATGGGCAAGCAACAAAGGAAGGCGTTTCCACAAGAAAGCAAGAACAGGGAAAGCTATCCTCTAGAGTTGGTGCATGTTGACTTGTGCGGAAAAATACCTACATAGGCCTTGGGCGGATCTTCCTACTTCATGTTAGTTGTCGACGACTATAGCAGGAAGATGTGGGTGTACTTCCTTCGTGATAACGCTCAAGCTTTTGGTAAGTTTAAAGAATGGCTTTAGCTTGTTGAAACTGAAACATGAAAGAAGATGAAGAAATTCAGGACAGACGGTGGTGGTGAGTTCACATCAACAAAGTTTGAAGATTTTTGTAAGAGTAAGGGAATCAAGCATCAACTCATAGTGGCACATAGTCCTCAACAGAACGGTGTTGCAGAATGTCGGAATCAAACCATCATGGAGATGGCAAGGTGCATGTTGAAAGGAAAGGGTTTGCCTAATCAATTTTGGGCAGAGGTTGTCAACACTGCTCTCTACATCTTGAATCGAAGCTACACCAAGGCACTTGATGGAAAGACTCCTCAAGAAGCCTACACTAGTAAAAAGCCTTCTGTTTTGCATTTCAAAGTATTTGGAAGTGAATGTTATGTACATGTTCCAGATAGGGAGAGAAACAAGCTTCAACCAAAAAGCATCAAATGTATCTTCCTAGGGTACAACAAAGATAAGAAGGCTTATAAGCTTTATGACCGCGAGGCTAAGAAGATCATGGCGAATCGTGATGTGGTGTTGAAGGAGGAGCAGCCACATGCAGTGGAGGAGGAAAAGAGAGCTTCCACTTTATCATCAGGCAAAGGGGCAATCCACTATGAACCTGGCCCAAGAGCTATCCCTTCTACACAAGAGAAGGAAGCATCATCTTCAGATGATTAGTCTGAAAGTCACCAACCTGCCAACAACCAAGTGGAAAAGCCATTGCCACGTTGGGTGAGGCAGCTCTATGATTCTGTAAATCCCATCCCAGAGTCACTAGAACAGGTTGCAGATGGACCGAGGCGATCACAGAGAATAGAGGAACAGAGACGGGCAAACGCCCATATTGTAAACACAGCCTTGATGGCCGATCTCATTCAAGAAGAAGCAAAGGAAAAAACCAATGTGGAAGAGGCACTCCATGATCCAAATTGGAGGGATGCCATGCAAATAGAATACAAAAATATCATGAAGAATGGAACTTGGGAGTTAGTGGATCGACCCCCTAAGCGTAAAGTCATTGGCACCAAGTGGGTCTGGAAGCTAAAGAACAAGGCTGATGGTACTCTAGAAAAGTATAAAGCAAGACTTGTTGCACAGGGATACTCACAAGTTGAAGGCATTTACTTTTGTGAATCATTTGCCCCGACTGCAAGAATGACTACTATCCGAGTGATACTAGCTATGGCTGCACATAAGCATCGGCCAGTCTATCACATGGATGTCAAGTCAGTGTTCCTGAATGGAGACCTCAAGGAGGAGGTATATGTGTCTCAGCCACCAGGGTTTGAGGCTCCGGATTCGGAGAACAAGGTATGTAAGCTAAAGAAGGCATTATATGGGCTAAAACAAGCCCCTAGAGCATGGTACCAGCGGATAGATAAGTATCTCTTGGACCTAGGTTTCAAAATATGTGCTTCTAATGCTAAGTTCTATGTTGTAAAGAGAGAAGGGAAGACAATTGTGCTTGTACTCTATGTAGATGACCTTGTGATTATAGGAAATGATGATCCTCTTCTTCAACAAACAAAAGATGCCCTGAGTTCAAAATTTGAAATGAGAGACTTGGGCTTAATGCATTATTGCTTAGGTCTTGAAGTTTGGTAGGAACCAGAGAAGATTTTCATCTCTCAACAAACGTATGCAAGACAAATATTGAAGGCATTCGACATGGAGGATTGCAAGGAAATTTCTACACCTATGGAGGTCAACACAAAATTATCTATTAAAGATACTTCACCTCCAGTGGATATTGGAAGATACAGGAAATTAGTTGAAGTCTAATCTACTTGTGCAATAGCAGACCAGACATCTCTTATGTTGTTGGAGTAGTAAGCAGGTTCTCTAATAAGCCTTGCCAAACTCATTGGAAGGCAAGCATGTGGATACTCAGGTATGTGAAAGGAACCACTGATTATGGTATTCTTTATGAAGAAGGATCATCTCTAGTCGGATATTGTGACTTAGATTGGGCAGGAGATATTGATACCAAAAAATCAGTTTCTGGATATTGCTTTTCTTTAGGATTAGGGATTTTCTCTTGGATCAATAAGAAGCAACCGACTTTAGAATTATCTTCTACTGAAGGTGAGTACAAAGCTGCATGCATTGCAACATGTGAAGCAGTATGGTTGAGGAGGATCCTATGGCACATAGGAATACAAGGACAGGAGGCTACAAAGTTGAAGTTTGACAACCAAAGTTGCATGGCCATCACCAAAAATCCTGTTTTCCATGCACGTACCAAGCACATAGAAATCTAGTATCACTATGTGCGTGAGTTTATTGAGGATGGGATCGTGGAGATAACCTATTGCCCTATTGAATAAAATGGAGTGGACATCTTCACCAAGGCTCTCGGGAGACAGCAACTTCTTTGACACTTTCCAAAGCTTGGGATTGGACCAAGGAGGTAGTTCACCATGGGGTGGACATTGAGGGGGGGTGTTAGATATGCTCAATACTCCACCCTCATGTGACCACAAATGATCCATGGTGCTCTAAGTTGTAAGGCCCCCATTATGAGGAGAAGCCATTATGAGAGCCCGGACATTTGTGGAACCCTAACTTCCAAGTTAGATGAGGTCTATGTGTGACCGTTGATGGTTATAGATGATCTCTGTGAGCCTAGCCATTAGGTTAGGTAGGGCATAAACTTCTAGTCCATTAGGTTACCATTTAAGATGAAAATAAAGGCCCTGTGGCGTCGTGCAGTTTCCCCATAGAACCTTAATGGGGGGAGTGCAGAGGGGGGCTTGCCCCATTTTGCGGGGTCCGGGGCGCCTATCCCCCTAGCCCATAGGGCCGAGACGGTAGGACTTCTCGTCATGGAGATATGGTCGGATCAGATATTTTACCGACTATTTTGTATCTCCCAACTACGTTTATCTATACCGAACCACCTTGTAAAAGCTATATAAGCACGACCCAGGTTGAGCTTTACATAGCATTGCGCACTAGTAAGCCCTTCATCTAGAGTCTATCTAGATCGCCATCTAACCTCCACATTGGGAGTGCACGGGTGGACAACACCATCATTGTAACTGCATTACGCTCGGTAATCTGAGAATTTGAGTTCTCTATCTCTCAGTCTGCCTCTATCTTTCTCTGCGTTTTTTCTGTCAACTCTGTCTACAGGTCTATTCTGCTGCGCTGTTATTTTCTTACAGAAATACCATGCACGCAACTAGAAATAATATTTACAACTTTTCTTTACATAAATGCTTCAAATTAAAAGGACCAAATTACAAGAATACAAAAGAGAGGCATAATCCTTTTGTATTAATTCTTGAATGGAGGATGCTTTTTACAACTTTGAAGTCCTTGGCCTAGGCTATCTAAGGATTCATATACGGACCACTCCATCAAGGGTACACCAAAGTTGGAACCACATCCTTCCTTCTATAATTTCTAGAACTTGGCCTCTTATGGTATTCGAGAATTTGTAGAGCAACAAACACCTTCATCGAGGAGCACTTTCTTCAAATTGATCGGGGATCTAGTAAGAGAGAGAAACAAATTCTTGCATAATGACCTTGATTGGCTCCTCCTATCTCCCAACAATTTGTTGCATAATGGCTTAGCTTCTCTTGCTTATGATCTTCCTCCTCTTCCTTTGCTCCTTCCTCTTGATCTTGATACATACCTAATGCTTGTGATGGTATTCAATTATTTACATTGAATGTATGAATGTTATTATAATTTCATGGATCACCCTATTGAGGGGATGGAAAAATGTGTTTTCTTTGGATCATGAGTAGCCCCACAATTAAGTAAACATACAAAGCTTACATAATTTCAAATACATTAAATGTTGGGATCCAAAGATCTATGATCATCTCTCCTTCTGCAAAACATTTGCATCTTTTAGAATTTCATGTCTTAATTCATGACATTGTGTGCATTAAGCTAGAAATTAAACTTGAATAGCTATCCACACTTAATCATTTGTCTAAGGGTTATATGTACATGTGGAAATACAAGATTACGTCCTATGTGTGTGAAGTATGTTTTTAGAAATAGCGCGAATTCACAGTAGCTATTCTACACTTTGTCTCTATGTCATTGCATTTTTTTTTTCATTTTTGAAGTACCAACTAAGCCTCTTTATCATTGTGGATGATCCACCATCATCACATTTTAGTCCATATTATGGTAGTTTTATAGTAGGTTTTTCTAGCAACTATGCTAAGTCGTAAGAAATATTATCATATCATCGAGCCCTATTCAAACTACATTATAGCATTCCCCCTTTGCCCTTGAAGAACGCTTTCTTTCCTTAGAAATGTGCTTCAGGTTACAACTATACAATACATTCTTCCCCAAGCCCATGGTCGGAATTCAAGAGCATGGTTTTCATATCTCTGATTCACCTCTTTATTTCACTACAACATATGAGGGGCATACCGATGTTGCCTATACCAACAATCACGCCCCACGTTAGTATAAACTTTGGAAAAATGTAATTAAGCATATTGACGGTCACTTGACTGTCAGTATGACCATTTAAAACGGATCATCGGGATGTTTCGCGACCGTCACTATGCACATCAGTATAGGCATCGGTATAAGCATCGGTAATTTCCAGTAAATTACAGACGCTTATACCGATGGCTATACCAATGCCTATACTAAGGCCGTGTTTTAAGCATACCAGGAACCCAAGAGCAAAAATCAACATTTTTTGTGTGTTTTACATTGAGTACTGCTTGCTTCTATCGAACTTATGCATGCGAACCAAATTGTGACCTGCATTGTCTTGTGTGCACACACACACACATATCTCTCTCTCTACACACACTCTCTCTCTAGATCTCGCATCTTGGTAAATGGTGCATGTACTCTTACCCTTTGTCTTTCTCTAAGCTTTATGTTTTATAATTTTCCTTCACTTTGATTTTGCAGAAGTTTTTTGGCGTCAATACTTTGGAATTTGACAATATACGACATACATTATGGTTTGAGGACAATGATCCAGAAGAGGGACATACCTATAAGTGATTTTTTTATTCTCTATTGATAGAAAGAGAGAGAGAGAGAGATAGATAGATAGATAGATAGATAGAGAGAGAGAGAGAAAGATAAAGAGATATAAAGAGAGAAGAAAGAGAGGAAGATAGAGAAATAAATAAAGAGAGATGAAAGAGAGAAAGATAGAGAGAGAGATAAAGAGAGATTAAAAAAAGAAAGATAGATAGAAAGAGCGATTTTGGTGCAAGTGCCAAGCCTACACACTTGGCTAGGCATGAGAAGACTTTATGTGCAAATGATTGAAGACACATGAGAACCATTGCTATGGAGTTTTATCTTTAACCAATTGTAAAAGTCAATTGACTTGGAAGATTCTTGTAAATCCACTAAAATCGTGGAGTTAAATAGAATGAAAAGCTATGACTTCATTTGGAGAAAGTATCTTCTAGATTAGGGGATCATTTTTCTAGAGAGAGCCAAATTTGAATTCAAATTCAAATTTGAAGAAAAGCATTATAAAAACACTTTGAAATCCGGCGGCCATTACAATCCATTAGAGAGCCATTCATTTGATCATTTCTAGAGGTTGAGTAGGACGCCTCATTGCTCACTCACCTTACAATCATTTGGCATTATTCCTTTGCCAATGGTGTTGTAAATTCATGTTTCATAATACATATACATCATTATGTAATATATTGGTCTCTTTGTCATAGTCACTCAGAACAGTGTTCTTGTCTTGCTCATATCTCACACATTACTCCACCATTTTCAATGTTCTATGGCTCATTGGAATCATCACTAAGTCTACTACATGCTGAATTTTTTTTGAGACTTTCCATCTAGTTCCTTGCTAGAAAAGCACCTCGAAGTGTTCATTGGTCATTCTGTATAGAGGTCCTAAAAAATTGGGGGTAATGCTACACTTGCTAAATTGACTGCTCAGTGTATAGTCAATCATTGTAAGTGATTCTAGTTGGAAACATTTGCTCTTGAATCTAATTGATATATTTAGAAGGAAGTTTTCTAATTTCTATTGTGCTGGAAGCATTGAGCTTAACAAGCAACAGGTGTGTAAACGAAAAGAGAAGGTTTTTGATTATTTGTGAATTGTGAAGTTATCTATTTTGGATCAATCATTACAAGGATCATCTCCAAAGTACATAGGCATTATTTACTGTCATTGGAAAGCTAAAAGGGTTTAGAACTCAACTCTCGGGTGAAAGAGCACTGGTACAACTCATTTCTTGGAGTGTCCATGCATCTTTCCCAACAAGAGATAAAGAGAGAGAGATATAGAAATACATACACACACACATACACACATGCATATACACACGTGCATACACATACATATGCATACATACATACAAACATATACACACATGCATGCATGCATACATACACACACATGCATGCATGCATACATACACACACATGCACACACATGCATACATACACACACACACATGCATACATACACACACATGTAGACATGTGCATACATACACACATGTATACATACAGACACATATACAGACACACATATACACAAACATACATACACACAAATATACACACATGCATACATACATAAATATATAGGCACATGCACACATACACACACACATGTACACACATGCATACATAGACACGCATGTATGCACATGCATACATACACACACATGTACACACATGCATACATACACACATATACACACATGCATGCATAAATACACACACATGTACACACATGCATACATACACATACATGCATACATACACACACACTTGTACACACATGCATGCATACACACACATATACACACATGCATACATACACACACATATAAATACACACATACATACTGTTAAATGCGCATTGCCGTATGTGTTTAAGCTCTTTTCGGGTTCTTGGGAGTGGAAGGGGTCTGAATAATCAGAGGCCCTATACTTGATTTTCCCAATTAATCACTCACAAAGCAGTACACGAGTATTCAAAGAACTCTGTTAACACGAATTACTATTACTACTCTGGTTCGTTCTCTCACAGATTTCCGGTTCGTACACAGATTAAGACTTTCTCAGTACATAACGCAAAAAGTAAACATTACCGTAATCCAGACTTACAACACTTAACTTAATCGAAAAGTACTAACCACAAGTTAAGGTAATCAAACAACGACGACGAAAAGAAACACAGTACTACTTAGAATTCTCAAAAACAGCACTACGGAAACTCCACAGACGTATCGCCGAGACAGACAGTCTGGCGATTCTTCTGGGTGTTACCGAAGCGTCCTTTCATTGATTTATAAATGGATACAACTTTGCGCAACGACCTTCCGGTTCATGCAGAATATGAAAGGGAAAGATTTACAATTGCCAATCCGACGGCTTACACTGGCATGCACAGTGGACTTGAACCCGCAGAGATACAAAATTTTATGGCTCATCTACAATACCCTATAGATACATTGTTCGGGCTAACTTAAATGTCCTGGAAATTTTCTGCTTTAGTGAGTCTAACATTTTTTTTCAAAATCTCTGGTTCTAGAAGTTGAGCATCAGTTCTTACTGAACTAGTTGCAATTACGTGGCTTCTCAAAATTTCTACGTGTGTTTGCAGAAAGGCTTCCTGTAGATAAAAGTCATTTGCCAAAGCTGCATCCCGGTTCACTTTCATGTCTTGAATTCGTTTATCAACTCTAGATAATCTTTCTGCTTGAGCACCCAATTGGTTCTCTTTTCTCTCCAATTCTTGATTCTGAAATTGGATGGTCCGGTAATAAGCATCTCTTTCTCTTCGAGTTCTTGTGACGTCCTTATGAAGTTGAGCGACCAATGTCATCTGTGTTTTAAGAGCAGAATTTGATTCAAATAGGTTTGCATTTGGGAATTGGAGCTCTGTATCGGTTTGCTTTAGTAAATTTGTCAATTCCTATCCTTTCTGTATGGCTTCATTCAATTGTTCTCGAGTTTCTTCTAACAAGTTTCCCAGTGCTATACGAGCATCCTCTTTATCCTTAACTAACTGCTGTAACTGAAGAATTTCTGCATCAGCAGCACATAATAAATCATCTTTGGCTGTTACTTCAGCCAATGCAGCATCTCTTTGACTGATCACTATTTCCTGTTCAGCAAGGTGTGCTTGAAGTTTTTTAATTTGGAAGTGCAGATTATGATTCTCTCCCTTCACTGCATCTACCTCTTCCTGCAACGGAATGATATCCGCTTCTAAAACATCAACTTTATGTTGTAGTTCGTGTCTGAGATTATCAGTAATCTGCTTCATCTGTGCTGGTAGTTGATGCAATAGTTGGATCAACATATGATCCATAGATGCTAACTCTGTAAACATAGGTATTGAAGGAAACAGAAGAGGATGACGTGGTTGAGATGAAGAAGCTGTCAGAAGTTGATGGGAATTGGGTGGAGAATAGTTAGGTGAAGAGGATGATGAATCTGGTGCTTCAGGTACAATCGGTGGAATGGCGACAATAGGTTTAAGTGGAGGTATGGGTGGAGAAGTGGGTTGCAAAGTGTTAGCCACCAATACTTTTCGGTGGGTTGTTGCGTAGACACTTGAGGTTGGACAACTGTAGAATCTACTGCTGCAATCAAAGCTGCCAAAATTTTTGCAACAATAATCTGCATATCTTCTTGCACATCATGTTGGGACTGCTGCTGAGATTCTTCCTTAGAAGATCTGTCTTCAAAATCAGCAGTAACACTCTAATCTTGTTGCTGGTTTGGACATGACTGAGCGGATGAATCATGGTGAATCGAGGTAGCAATGTCGTGGAAAATCTCTTCTTCATTTTTGTCTTCTTTATTTCCAGTAGCAGACCCTTGCACTTGACTGTCAAAAGAACTAATCCGGATTTGTTTTCGGCGAAGGAGTTGGAAGATTTCTTCATCATCTTCGTCGTCGTCTTCAATTATTTGAGCAGATTCCTCATGATATAAAATTGGAGTTGGTGGAGGCGGGTGCGCTCCTTGGAGGGCCGAAAACAGAAAAGAAAGGATGTGCGGTAAACGTGAACGTGGGAGATCACCTTTGTTAACCTGTTTTATGACCGTAAAGCATTCACGGTGAATGCACCGGAAATAGTAAGAAGCATAATTGATAGGCTCTCTAGTAGCCATATCAATCACCGAGTAGAATGGGTGAGAAATCCCATAAGTTCGTTTCTGTAGGTCCAGTATGGCTACTAAAAATTGCAAAGCTGTTCGTTCAGGCTCAGGCGAGAGAGTATGGCATACTCATTCGAAGAGTGCCTGGGAAACAATTGATTCATCGTAGCGATTGGAAGGTTGGGACCATTCTCTCGTCCTTCCGGAGAGAGTTGGAAAGCATCAGCAAATGACTGCATGGTGATTACGACACGAGAGGGGAAACACGTAATAGGCCAACTCTGCTCCGTAGCAGGTGTGGCAGCAATACCAGCAATTATCTGAGCATAATACGGATGGAACTCCACTGAATGCCAAGGCAATTCAGCGAAGTTGGACAAACCTTGGACACGCAAGAATTCACTTACGTCCTGAGGAAGTCCATCACGGAAGGCAGCAAAGTTTGCTAAGGCTTCCATGATGCGCACGCGAAATAGCACGAATACACAGGGATTACAGAAAGCACAAAGCACACAGGACATGCAGACACAATAGCGATTAACAGCGGAAAGAAGAAGATTAAGTAGAAATTGGCAACGGGAGGCGATCATCGTGTGGTGTTGAGATGATAACCTTCATAACTATGGCGTGCATGCATGTGCAGAATCAATAATGCAGGGTGGCTGTTGATCATAATTAGATATCAAAACAAGGATATTTACACGCTTATTTAATTAACACACAAAAAATAAAAAAGAAAGTAAATAACACGCGGAAAAACGAAGAACACTTCAGCGAGAATCAGGTGCTTGATGATACGGCCGTAACTTTGAACCATTGATTAATTTAGAAAGAGGAATTTTGGTCAAGGTAGTCAATCGAAAAGTAGCTGGGCCCACTTGTTCACTAATGCGGTAAGGACCAAACCACCTTAATTTGAATTTTCCAGCAGCACAATTTGATTTAGCATTATAAAATAACACAAGCTGTCCCACCGAAAAAACTGGAGTTTTTAGATATCTATTATGAGTATGAGCTTGCCTCAACTGAACTTCTTGAAGGTTCAGAAAACTTTCCGAGCAATGTTCATCCAAGTTTCTGAGTGCTTCCAACCGAAATGAAAGAGAGTCTTCAGGTAACAATTTCTGAGAGATGGCCACGCGTAAGCTTGGTACTACAAGTTCCATTGGTGCAATTGCCTCCAATCCATATGCAAGCTTGAAAGGAGTTAGTCCGGTTGCGACTTTGTATGTAGTCCGGTATGCCCATAATACTGCAGGTAGTAATTGATCCCATCTTTCTGGTGATTCCATAATTAATTTACAAAGCATACTTAGCAAGGTCTTGTTGGTACTTTCAGCTAAGCCATTAGAACTAGGATAATATGGTGAACTGAAATTATGCAAAATTTGAAAACTGTGTGTGAGCACTCGCATTAAACTGTTAGCAAATTGCGTTCCTTGATCTGTTACAAGTTCCAAAGTTAATCCATATCATGGGAATACATCCTTCATCAGGCATTTGGCTACCGAAAGAGCTGTGGCGGACCGTAAGGCCCAAGCTTCTGCCCATCTGGTAGCATAATCTATACATGTCAGAATGTAGCAATTATTGCTAAGGATTGCTGGAGGTGTGATTGGTCCAATAAATTCAAGACCCCATTTTTGAAAAGGTTCCAAGGGTAATACAGGTTGTAGAGGAAAGAAGTGGCGTTGTAAAGGCTGTCTAGATTGCTGATAATTGTCACACTGCTGCACAAACTGAAATACATCTTTGTACATAGTAGGCTACTAGAGCCCACTTTGCAGAATTTTTCGGTGCGTTAAATATGCTGCAAAATGTCCACCAGAGGGTATTGAATGTGCCAGAGCGATAACCGAGTTTACTTCATGTGGAGGAATACAACGAAGCAATGCACCAGTATGATCCATGTAGTACAACTGTCTGGTAATCAACCGAAATTTGCGATTGTAAACTGCAATTTTTTGACGCATTGCAGGAGAAGTTTGAGGAGGAAGACATCCATCATTAAGAAAGGTTAATAACTGATCATAGTAGGTAGGTGTTACAGGAGGTTGTGCAGATTCATCATTAGTCGGTTCAGTAACATAAATTGCTGGTGTGGTGTCATCAACACCGACCGGAGCTTCATCAGAATCTAATCGAGAGAGAAAATCTGCTAATGCATGTGGTGCCGGGTCGTTGAATTACTTCATAATCGAATTCTTGTAACAATAGAACCCATCGTGCCAAGCGACCACCTAAATGCTGCTACCTAACTAGATACACCAGTGCAGCATGATCTACATGAAAGATAAATTTTCGGCCTAGCAAATAATGCTGGAATTTCTTTATAGAGTACACCAAACCAAGACATTTTCTTTCAGTGACTGAATAATTTCTTTCAGCAGGAGCAAGTCGTTGAGTTGCATAATAGACAGGCCAAAACCACTTATCAATTTGCTGCATTAAAACACTTCCAATGGCTATATCTGATGCATCTACAAAAACATGAAATGGTCATTCCCAATCAGGAGGTTGTAAAATTGGAACCTGCGTTAATAATCCTTTTAGACGATCAAATGCAATTTGACATTCTGGAGTCCAGTGAAATTGTCGAAGAGTACTAGTTATTAGCCGATTTAGGGGTATTGCCAAATGGGCAAGCCACCGTAAATGTCTACCATGCCACCTGACTTGACCCATGAAGCACATCACTTCTTTTGGCGTAGTAGGCACAGGTGCTTCTAACACGGCTGCAACTTTGTCTCGGTCAACTTGTATGCCCTGTGCAGATACAATATGGCCAAGGAGCTTACCACAAGAAACCGCAAAGACAAATTTGGTGGGGTTCAAACAGAGTCAGTATTCTCGGCATTTCTCAAAGCAACACTGTAAATGATACAGGTGTGCTACCATCTTACCGAATAAAGAGAATCATCTAGATATACTTGCATAAAAGAAGTAAGATAGGGTGAGAAGATTTCCTGCATACATCGCTGAAAGGTACTAGGAGCATTTCTTAATCCAAACCACATGACTGTACAAGCAAAAACATCCCAATTCGTAATAAACATTGTTTTCGGTATATCTTGCTCAGCCATTCGGACCTGGTTATAACCACTATAACCATCCAGAAATGAATACATCTCATGTCCAGCGACTTTGTCCATCATTGTATCAAGAAATGGAAGAGGAAATGGATCAGGTACGGTGGCTACATTCAATTTCTGGTAATCGACACATATTCTGAGCTGCTTGTTTTTCTTTGGGACGATCACGATCGGGGAGATCCATTCAGCGTGCTCAATGGATACAATGAATCCTACCTTTAATAGGCGATCAAGTTTTGCTTTGATCTGTGCTGCATAGTTGGGATTCATTCGGTAACTGGGTTGTTTAATTGGTTTTGCTTCTGGTTTGAGCACGACCCGATGCTGATAGATGTGAGGATCCTGACCTTTTATATCACGATAATCCCATGCAAAAACATTAGAGAACTCTCGAAGAAGCTAGATCAAGTCTTCTTGAAACGTCTCAGACAATCCTTCCTTTATCTTGACAGGGCACGGATTTATTTCATCTCCCAAATTATAGGTGATTAACTGATCTTCGGGAACATAGAATTGATGAGGTTTCCCCGGATCATCAGCTGACTATAAAAGTTGTTGTAGAGCGGCTTTGTCCATAGCAACAATATCTTCTGTCTCCACTTCTTCAGTCACACGCACCACCGTGCTGCCGAACTCCTGTTGTCTACAATAGATTGCAGATCTACAGTACCTAAGGAAATCAGATCTTCATTGTTCTTCAGAAATGCTTCTTCTTCATCGTCAGATAAGCCATCCAACATGTGGACCGGCTCTGCTACATATGGTCTGGCATGGAGGTCACAAGGCTGAATAACATCCAATTTGACAACATATTTATGGTGGTTATCTTTGAAAGTTAGTTCCTGTGCTGACCAATCCTGTATGACTTTAGCTTGTTTTAACTAGGGTCGTCCAAAAAGAAGATTATAGTCAAGACTAGAATCCAGTAGTTCTAAGACTACAAAAGTCATCTTAAACGTTGTACCCTGCAAAGTTATCGGGACATTCCGTATGAGTCCTACCGGATGAACTCGGGATTGATCTGCCATTCTAACGAAAAATTGAACAAGCTCAATTTGTGTCCATCCCAACTTCTTACAAAGCGCTGCAGTGGCTATGTTTACACCAGATCCACCATCAATTAGTACTTGAGTAATGTTGTGGTTTTTGTACCATACCATAATTAAAGGAATCGAATGATCCACCGTAGAATCAGCTTCCGGTTGTACCGTTGCTGTCGCTGGAATGCAGGAAGAACCAGGACTGAGCTGTTGCTGAAATTGCTGCCGAACTCCCAGTACTAGTGCAAGTAACTGTCCAAGGGGGAGAGTAATGGATGCCTTAGATAAAATTTCCCATGCCTGATCTGCTTGAATTGTATTTTTCACCGATTCTGAAGATGATGCGCCTGTTGCTGGGATAGAGTCTTGTTCTTGTGATCCTTCCTTTGGCAGCAGAACTTGGGTCACCGGAATTAGATCTAGGAACACTGTAGGCTGTTTGATGGTCCATTGGCTAGCTTTGTTATACATTCTCTGTTGTTCATGGATGCCAGGTTCAAACACTTCTACTGCTGGTTGTAACTGTTTACCAAATCTTGTTTGAATCACTACTGCTTGAGTTTCCACAAGTGAGATATAGACCATATTGGTCATTGGGTTTTGACGCTCTTTCTTCCTCTGATCATATCTCGCTGCATCTTTACAGAATCATCGGATGTGTCCCAACTCACCGCAAAAATGATAGCGAGGGGGTGGCAAAGAAGTACCTTCCTATGATGTTCGCGTCTGCCAGCGATTTGTATTGTAATTTGTATTCCGCTGTCCTCGATAATTCCTGTATCCTTGCTGCTGATTATTTCTCATCTAAGGTGGAATATAATGGGTGGCCGGCTGCCCTAGTTCTTGTATAATAGCATTTACAGTTGCTCGTCCCTGCACTTTGGCATTATAAGCACAATTTTCGGTGGAATGTCCGGTGGTATTGCAGATAGCGCAATACATCTGATTAAGGGCACATGTGGCACTGGTATGCCCTAGATTCTTGCACTTAGTGCAGTACATCTGTCTTATCGGATCCTCTGCAACATTTTTATTGTCTTTTAACCACTCCAGGTCTTCGGTAAAACCTCAAACCTTATGCTCGAGCTGCAAGGCCATTGCAATAACCGCATCTAGTGTCATAGCTCCCACACAACCGATGATCTTAATCTATCTGAGCTGCAGAGTCAAACCATTAATAAACCACTGAGTGATGACATCATCCGGTAAATTAGCATGTGCCGGAGGTAGTTGTCTCAAATGAGTTCTAAACAGGGTGGCATATTCCTGCACTGTTTGGTTCAGCTTTTGTCTATTGTTCTGCAAGTAATCGAAAATTTCGACAGGGTTCTTCTTCAGCCGGAATCTCTGCAAAAACGCATCCCTTACCGCTTCATATGTTCCGAAATGGTTGATATCATACTCTATAAGCCACCTCGCTGCTTCATTAACTAATGTTGACTGGAATACTATGGCCTTGTATGCCGGATCGGGTGGATGGTTTAGTACTGCATAACTTATTTCAAAGTTGCGTACATGAGCATCAGGATCATCACCTAGAAATCCACCGAATTTGATGTAAGTTACTCCTATTGAAACCCGCCGGAGTGGAAGTAGCTGCTGCTACTGTTGTTGTTGTTGTTGTTGTTGTTGTTGTTGTTGGTGTTGCCCACTCATGATGCTAGTGGCAGTACTGCCACTATTTCCTGAGTTCTGAGGATGTGTTTCTGGTCCTTCAAAGTCTGTATGATCAGACTGCTCACCTTCCCGTTCGAAAATAACACTCAATCTCTTACACATTTCTAATTCAAATAGCCTATCCTCTTCTGTGGTATCAAACGTAGGCAAGTTTACCCCGAACAGTGGTGTCCGGAATGAAGATTCACCAGGAAGTATCACACTGTCACCAGAAACTTGTAAATTCTCTGCAACTGGGACCGAACTGCCATCGGAATTAGTGGAACTTTCCCCTATCCAGGGTATTCTTTCACCTTCAATGATCTCTCTAGGCAAGACACCTCTATCCTCAGACGCGTTCGACTCCTGACCAGACGGTGTTGGATTAACTACACACTGCGTCCTTATAGACTCTGAAGTTACTATATCTTCTGTAGATTGTGCAAAAATGACACCGGAATCTACCGGGATGGCAGTATGTTCCACCGAAATGCTAGCAGAATTACTCATCACACGCTTTGTTTTTTCGACGACTGGACTTAACCGATCTATGCTTCTGCCCCTTAACAAATTCTATACTGCCCAAGGCTGTCGATCTCGCCTATCCTTCGGATACGACTCGCCGGATCGAGTAGCCGGCATATATCACCTTTGCATTACTTACGTACTATTTCACCTTACTGTCGATTCACAATCTATGGTCACCTTCCCACAATCACTTTACAACACTCTGTTTCCACCTTCCCACAGACGGCGCCAGTGTTAAACGCGCGTTGCCGTCAGAGATGCGTTTAAGCTCTTTACGGGTTCTTGGGAGTGGAAGGGGTCTGAATAATCAGAGGCCCTA